>MOWL01000006.1:0-372002 GCA_002110485.1 Emergomyces orientalis
AGTTATGTCTAGGTGTCGTACACAGGCTCCGTACGACTGGAGTAAATAGAAATTATACATACCTGCCTGCCACCCTGCCAGAAAGAAAGAAGAAAAGAAAAGAAAAGGAGAGATCGTACGTACCAGAGAGAAAAGCTATTCCAGAACTATAGGAGCAGCAGGTGTTGAACCAGCTGTGAGCAGCTGCTGCCCAGGGGGCCCCCCATCTGCCGTTGAGGCCACCCTCATCATCATCATCATCGTCCAAGTCTATCACTTCTATACCCCCATCTCGTACGGAGCAGCGAGCGGCATGATCCCGCCACTTGCAGTTGCCACAGGCTCCACCAAAGTGGCCAGGCACACGGCGGCATTCTGGGAATGGACGAAAACCTGGGCCACCCAGGCAGGCAGTGCATGCGTGTGGCTCCGGCCGGCCACGAGATTGTATGAGGAGAGCATTGATGTATGACTGACGATGGCTTCGAACCTGCACCTCAGTTATGGCGCCTCGTACGAACACCACATCTTGTCCAGGGAGTGCCAGAACTGCACTGGACTGCGGACTGTGGGCAAAGGGGTTCAGCTGTTGACCAGCGATGAAGAGGGTGCGATAGGGGTCCTGGGACGATCGAGGCCGAGAAACGCGAGAGCCCTATATCGTACGAAGAAGAGATGATTAGCCTTGTGATTCCTAGCTGATGAAGCAAACCTACCTGAGCTTCGTACGTACATGGTTGATGTGATGACTTGTTGAAAGAGGAAGAAGAAGAAGAGAGAGAAGAGAAGAGAGAGAGATGTTGTGATTTTTAAAGTAGTGAAATTTCTAAATAGGAAGTTGTGAGGGAATGATTCTATTCACTGCAACTACAATATGGCTTCGTACGGAATCAACCACGGTGAGAGCAAGTACGAGCAGTATGCTCAGCACTTCGGCATATACTACAAAGTCGAGGAGCTCGTCGTCTAGCTATAACCTTCTCAGTGCCAGTTTCAGTTGTCTGAGCTTCCACAGTTCGTACGGAATCTCTACCATCATTATTCTCACTGTTATCATCTCTTTGTACATGACCAGCTGCACCTCCCACAGCGATGGCGATGGAGATGGAGTTGACAAAGGCGATCTGCTGCCAAGCAGAAGTGCGGGTCAACATATCAGGAAGCCTGAAGACGATCTCATCCATGATCCTAGGCCATCACTGGTCCCTTTGCTGGGTGATGAAAATCGCGATTCCCTTGACTTAGAGCCTTTTCAGGGCCTCGACGGGAGGCTGACGCCCTATATAAGCTTAACATTGGCCACGTAATCTTCATTTCTACTGCTTGACTGGATAATGTCAAGTAGTGCTACAGGCTATCTTGCTACTCAACGTCACCTCTTAAGCAATAGTTTACAATGATCATTTATCGGCAAACTATATAATTAATTTTCTTTGAAGAGGACTGACAGTTATCTTGGTATTGGCAAAAGAGCTGGGAGGTGATGATAGTAGCTCTGTGGCTATGAAAAAGTACTCATAAGTTGATGTCAGAAAACGTTACATACAAAAAAAACCATTACCAATGGTTAGATAGTGAACACCAAAATATTTGGTCTACATGTTGAATGTAGATTACAGGTTGAATGCATGCGTCGAATTGAGGACTGAATGGAGTAAAGCAGAGGGAGCGGAGTGGAGGAGGAAAGAAAAATGGGTGGAGAGAGCTGAACAAAAAAAAGAGAAAAGAAGATTAACAAACATGGTCACCAACTCGGCCCGGATCTTTTCGTCATGAACATCACTCAATACAGCTTCTCCGCATCTAGCCAGATGGCCACGCATTTTAATCCATGTTTTTTCAAAAGTAGGTAGATATTTCACAAATTCAAGAATTAGAGAATATGCATAGTGGATGAATAGCAACATGTGATCCGGGTATGTGGGAGGTGCGAACTTAAAAGCTTCAAAAATGGCTGGATACCAATCTGCCACATTCTGGTAGGCAATGAACATTTATTGGGAATTTGTTGAAGATCCAGATTAGCGGACGGGTGTTGCGTAGCTATAAAGATATCACAATACTCTCCAGTAGAACTTTATGAGAAGAGTTCAAAAGTTGCCATTGGTGCATCAGTGAAATGTTCCGTTGGTTTGGAGAGCCGCTGCTCTTTGCATTTCTCCTCAGCTTTATCAAGGTTGAAAAGTATGTGTTCAGCCTGATGCGCTAATTCTTCGCCCGATATCGTGGTCAATCGAAAAAAAGGTATTCCGGGGCAGTCACACCACGGTTCGGGTTTCATTTGATACTTTTTAATCGTCCAGTCGAAGATATAGTCATTCTGGAATCTCTCGCGCGCAAACAAATCGCGGAAGATCTTTCGGAGGTAGGAGTAGTCTGGCTTTTCTTGATGGAAAGGGATTGACAGTACGTGAAGAAGGTAGAGAATTCAGCGGGCGATCCACTGCAGAGTTGGCTGATGGGAATATCCTGTTTTTTCTTCAAGATGAGATTGTGATCCTCCCGCTCTGTCGGAGCAGTCGGGTCTAGCCACGGAAGAGACCCATGAAGTAAATACAGCAACGTATAGCCAAGAGCCTCCATATCGTCACGAGGAGATTGCTCCAGTCCTAAAATGAGCATTGATACTAGCAAAGCAGGCAGTGCCAGTGTTCAGTGTTTCACAAGCTGAACCTTCAAGATCGTATTCCTTGGCCACCGCAAACCCAATAGCGTGAACTTGATTTCCGCACTTTCCAATACCCATTAGAAAGTTGTCGGGCCTGACATCGCGATGAAGAAAAGACTTTTTATGAATGCCTTCAAGGCAGGATATAAGTTGCTCAGCCAATGAAAGCACAGTCTTCAGAGTGAATTTCCTGTCACAGAAGATGAAAAGGTCCTCCAGAGTAGGGCCAAGTAGATCAATAACCATGGCCTGATAGTCATCTGCGGGCATGCCAAACCAATGAATAAAAGGGATTCCGACACCACCACTGAGGTGTCTGTAGACACGGGACTCATGCTGTAGCAGTCCGGCATTGTCGTACTCGATCTTGATGGCAACTTCTTGTCCGGAGATAGTATTGATGCCTATTCAGAGGTGTAAGACAGGATGATCAGGGAAGTTGGTAAAGGATGGGCTGCTTACCAGTATAGATGTTACCGTGACTTCCCTTCCCTATCATTTTGTCAATTTCGTATTTATCGATGTATAGTTTCTGAAATGTAGGGTTAATTTCATGTCCTTCAGTGTCAATGGCACAATGCTCACTGGAATATCCTTCAAATGAGGTCCCGCAGTGGCGACAGCTTGTTCCTCACAATCGACCAAATCAGTGGCAGCGCTTCGAGCAGAGAGGCTTGCCCCATGATCGATTGTGTCGTGGGTGATATCGCTAGGTTTTTTAGACATTTTGAATGAGTTTGGCCGAATGGCAATATGTCTATTCTTTTGATGTATGGTTTTCTTGGTCTGCTCCAGAAAGGGGAACGAAAATTAAGGTTCAAGAGACTGCCTGAGTTGCAAGATAACCGGGGAAATATGATGGGTGATATGCTTTATAAAGACAATACGCATCATCTTCGGCCCTGAAAAAGAAATGTGCACAGCAATCTCTGTTCAATACTGAAACAGTTAGCAATTTAATATTAGGGGCATCACAACCAGGGTCAGCTGCCCGCCATTTGCGCGAACCAGTTGCAAACCTAGTACCCTGACTTTTCACCTCCTAACGCCACTCAGACAGAAATATTGGTCCTATCAGACGGAGGGTATGGATTGGCATGGGACAATATAGCCAAACCCGGATTGTATAATCCCAGGTTCGCAGCAACTGAATTTGTGGCTACTCAATACACATTCAGGCGGGCAGAGCAGCGATGCACCTCTCAGCCTACTGCAGCTGGATCACACTTGTAGTTTCTCAACCATTGATCCGGTTGGGTAATATAGTTAGCAATCAGGCAATTTGAGCATGGGGTGGATACTGTTTTTGCGGTGTAAGTCTCCAGAATGCCGCTCCATTACGCCTTGCAGATAAATCACCCATCCTTAATCCCGCATCCCATACGCTACTATCCATTCCACAACAGGAGTCTGGTAAACCCGGAAATCTTATAGAAGCTGCCTATCTTGTGGTAGTTGTTGTGGCCCATCTGCCATGTGGGCATTAGTCCATCAATAACCCCCATGATTTATCGATTTTTATCCTTGAACACGCTCCCACTTTGTGTCCATCACTCCACTTTCCCTTTTCTCTTCACAGAGAGTATGCGTCTCTGAGCTGCTTCATTCAGCATACCTGCCATATCTATCTGTAAGGAAGAAGCCCCCACACTTTTCCACATAGATTTAAATCTCAAGCTTACAGGTCAGGCGAGATAGAGACCAGCATTCACTCAAAATGGGCGACAAACTGCCGGTTGAGTTGGTGGGACAGATTGCTCAGAACATGAACAAGAAGGATCTGAAAAATCTTATGAAAGTCTCCTGGAAGTTCCGCTCTGCTGTCGAACCAATGATATACGAGGGGATCAGTTTGACCTGCCCTGCAGTATTGGCCTTGCTGAGGGCCATCCATGAACGGCCTCGTATGGTTTCGCGCACCGAAACGCTTAAGATATCCGAGACGGAGGACCAGACAATTGATGCAACGGAGCTTGTTCAAATGGCTGGATTAAACGCACAGTCAACTGGGAATCAAATCATCTCGCACCTGCTATCCAAATTGCCTAATCTCCACTCCTTTTGCTTCCGCTCTTTCAAAAGTGATTTTGGTCATATTATAAACCGTGTGGACAGAAAACCTCTTGATTTTTCCAGTCTAAGAAAGATTGTAACACTTCAGTTGCCGGTGCATTGTCTGCTCACATTTCCAACACCAGTTTTGCCTGTGACACTGGAATGCCT
This sequence comes from Emergomyces orientalis, assembly GCA_002110485.1. Taxonomy (NCBI): domain Eukaryota; kingdom Fungi; phylum Ascomycota; class Eurotiomycetes; order Onygenales; family Ajellomycetaceae; genus Emergomyces; species Emergomyces orientalis. The sequence continues at coordinate 4,871 of MOWL01000006.1, forward strand.
CAAAGTGAGAGACGCTGAGTCGGTCAATGGAGAAAATCTTATAAAAATGCTGGTCAATTATATCAAGCAGAAGCCTGTTGGGGGTACAGACACATGGGCGCTAAAATTCATTACTATTGTCTCGAATATTGGTTCCTGCACGTATTCCAGAGCAGAGCAGAGGGATATTTCTGAAGATAACACAGCCGAGCTGAGGGCTATCTGCAATGATAAAGGGGTGAAATTGCACTGGCGTAGGATTGTTGTTATGACGTGTGGTCGTGAACCTTGGGCATATTAGATGCGGTTGGTCGCGTTCTAACTGTATTTTAACAATTTGCTGAGACAACCACATTCTGGAACACATTTTGTGCCACTGCACTGATTTAAGTATGGTAAATTACCTCCGAGACAAACAAGACAGACACATCCAAAAAGTGGTGAAGTACGGAGAATGAAGTAGTTATTATTACACCATGACCTTGGCCACTTTGCACCACTAGGCTAACTTAGTAGGGAAAAGTACCTTTAAGACAAACAAGACAAACACGAAAAGGTACCCCTTCTCATACTAAATTAGCCTAGTGGTACAAAGTGGCCAAAGGTCGTGGTGTGGCCAAGTTCATGATGAAATACATTATCATCGCCAAAAGTATAACATATAGAAAAAAACCCTCCAAAGGAAAAGGTCTATGACAGAAAAGGTCTTAACATAAAAACTCTCGGAACATATGCTCACTATTACAGTACTCCATGCTGAGATTCCCGTGCCATTCATTCATTTACCCAGTTGTCTGCGTTGATCAAAGCGGCTTCCATGCTATGCTTGTGCTGAACCAAATATTCCTGAATTTCAGCCGGAGAGAATTTTGATGAAGGAATCACATTCGAGAATTCCTTTGCTTTTTCAATTATATCTTCCGCCGGCTGATTTTGAGGAGAGTACATCTGGATAAAGATGTCATTGATTTGCTGTTCATTTGCCAAACCAAACTCAATTGACAGATCAACGCGCCCTGGTCGAGTAAGCGCAGGGTCCAGTTGATTTGGGTGATTCGTTGTCATAACCAGTATCCTTCCCCTACTAGATATCATACCATCAATCGCATTCAAAAGGCCAGCAAGTGTCACGCCGTTTTTTGATTTCGGGCGAACACCGGATTCTTTGATGAAATCGCGGGTGACATCAGAAGCATCAACATCTTCTATGCAAACCAGGGAGGGGCTTGGGAGAAGAGACATCAAGAGAAGTAATGCCTTATCGGTGAGCATTTCGTCCTTCAGGGATATGAAATGAATATCAAGTGAAAAGTGACTTGCTAAAGCGAGAGCTAGGCTGGTTTTTCCAGTGCCGGGAGGGCCATGAAACAAATACCCTCGACGGTAAGGTTTTCCTCGCGCCTTGTACCATTCTGAACTCGACAGGAATTCCGCCACATCCATTATTAGAGAGCTCTTACGTTGTTGCTCCAGCACGACTGAACCCAAAGAACGAGGGAACTGGTGTGAGATGAGCCGCCATGGAAAATATGTCTCCACCAGATTTTTATGCTGTGGATACATCACGGATGTATACTTGTTCTCAGTCAGATACTGAACCCGTACTTCACTGACAAACTTTTCTAGTGGTTCCCGAGACCAGCCGAGGACTGTGAGCACCAGTCGTCCGGTGCTTGGTGCAAGATGGATCCATTGTCCTCCGTACCGGAACCATGCGTCCCCACCACATGGCTGAAATCTCAGTCTCCTTCCATAGGGGTCACCTTTCTTTCGGTGATCCCAGTCGTTGTGCCCTTCCGTCAGCACCTGTATCGAGCGGCTTTGTATTTGCATATGCTCTCTGGAGTACCATGTTATAGCCCTACCAACCTCATCTGCAGTGTGCACTTCAAGTGATACTGTACAACGATCCCAAAAGAGTTGAAATAGACTTCTCACACCCGCTAACGCGTCTCGGGTGCGCGAAAGAATTAAAAGAAAATGGGGGAGGATCAAATATTTTTTGAAAAAAGGGTAGCACTTTGTAAAATATAAGAGTACTCTCTTGAGTTCGGTCGACTGAATGGTTTTTGCCATTTTTATTCTCAGTCAGAGCGGGAGTACGATTTCACCTGTTAGAAATTTGCAAACCTTGCCATGAGTTGGCATGGACAGTGGTACACCAGCCCCTTTATAATGATTACCACATCACTCAACTGTTTCACTCGCTATGCTACAATGCTTTTCACAGGTTTTGTTTTATGTTTCTCTCTTTTTTTCTTTTCATTTTTGTCTCCCGCTTCTGAGAAGCCAGTTGCCTTCCCTCAAAATAAATTGCTTTTTCCACAGGCAATTTGGTGTACAAAGATTTATGCAGGGAAGATAGGGGCAAGCCACTAGCCTTGTATTAGAGCATAGAAAGCCGTGCCTGTGCATCTGTTCTGAATGCAGGCATGGATTGGAGGTCACTCGGGTTGCCACATTGACGGTCTGCACGCCAGCTGTGATGCGCCTTTGCTCCCTGACTCATTGCTCTTCCAACTAGCATTGCCGAAATGAGGATGGTGCTGGCTGCTATCACACTGAGCTCAGTGTGCAAGGTGCAGCCAGGGGTGCCAGACTGTGTCGAGGGCACGGGAAACTTGTGTTGATCACCCTGGGAGAGGATACCTCAATCCCCGAAGGCGAGTGCATATACATGCACAGCCTGAGTGCGTGCAATATTCATGCAAAGGGATCATCACCTCGATACTAATTGAGGCCAAATTTTGAACCTCGCTGCTTTTGGCTATAAGAGATGCTTCACCGCTCGCTCGTTGCCTTGTTTGAGTACAAACCGGTCATCCATGTTGGCCAGTAAGCAGATCCCGTGGCTGCATGCGAAGGGATATGCTTACTAGTATCATACAAAGCTGGTTTTATTCCTTTGCCATAGCGAATTGCTAGCGATACTTCGTGCCCTTTGGCCAGCCCACGCTTTTTTCCTTGCAATCTACATACGCGTTGCTCCCCACCATGTAATGCGATATTTCATAATTTACAATAATCATTTTATTGGCAAACTTTATTTTCTTTGGAAGATAATAAAGTAGGGTCATTTGGTAGCAGACATGAGAGATCTAAGTGGGCTACTCTCCTTACATAATAACTAACCAACACCGAGCATTGCAGCTGGTTCAAGAATATCGAAATCCAGGGGGTTAAAATTATTCCAAATCTCATCAGGCACCCTGTAAATATCATCGGGCACGTTATAGTTATTCCCACGAAGATGCAATGTCACAGTTAGATTGTCGCCCAGGGTAAAATTCGAAACTGTCTTCAGATGCCAACATTTTTCCGGCCAGCACTTCAAGGGTGACAAACACCCGTGGAACACCTTTTTTTTGAATAAAAGTGATACACGACTTATGCGACCTCGAGGGGTATATAACAGAGGTGTTGACAGCAGTCCTCTCAATCGTGCGGAGAGGACATTGATGGTATCATTCAATCTTTCCACAGATAATTGTGGAAATTTATTTTCTCTGACAATTTTTACCAAACATAGCGCATATGGTAATGCCATAGGTCCGTCAACCTCATCTTCGGAGAACACATCAAGAATACCCTTCAGCTGAGGAGTATGATCCTTTAGATATTTCAGCCGGTCTTGAAGTACGGGGTCTGAGATGAGAACAATGTATCCAGAGAGAACACTTTCATTGCCGCCCCATTTCTATTTAGAATTAGTATTTTGGTGATATCATTCCAGATGTACTTCATACATCACCATGGATATCCGGATATTTGGAAGGATCAGCTTCATCGATGTGGTACAGGCCATTGCTGGAGGTATGGAACTCAGATTGAAGTGGGAGCTTGCCACCAGAAGTGGTGGGATAAGGTTCAGCATTCTTGTCTAAGTTAGCAGTGTTTTTCTAAGTAGGTGAAGAACAGCAGACTCACCATTGCAAGAGATTGTGAGGATGTGTGAAACTCAGTTTGCAAATCCACAGAATTAATGCTGGGTGAAGTTGGATTCTTATATGGCAATGACTGTGAGCTGGAGACACAGTTGTTTAGGGTTGCATCTGATATGTTTCTTTGTGCTGCATCCATTTCTCTTCTAAAAGCTTTATACTTTCTCTCTGCAAAGCCAGACTCTATCTGGCTGGGGTCAACGAAGCACCATCACAGTACAAGCCCCTTTTAATGCAATTGTGGTGGGCCGGTGCTGCTTCACCACATCTGACATGTCTTTCTTTGCAGGTCGAACAGCCAGTGAAAGTTCTACAATGCCATCTTCACTGATGTATTGAACAAGCTGTTGGCTGTCTTGCGCCCGGGGAATTCAGAGGTAAATTAGATGGCAGAGCAAGCATTGTGTTTGGACAGAATTTCTTCTGAGTTTATATAGTACTTCGCCCTGCTGGAGTTGATATTTGCATGGCCTTTCATTACCCAATAAACAACAAAGCCACGGGAGCGAGGGCTGAGGGTATCAAGCAGCTATCTTCCTGTCTTTTTTGCTTAAATTTCCATATTTACTACTTCTTTTAGTCCTAGGGACCCTACCACGAGTAGGGGCAAGGATATTTACAATGAACGCTGCTCATATGGGAACTCTCTATTTATTCTTTCCACTCTGAGGATTTTGGAAACCCTCCTCCTTCCCAACCAGCCTCGGAAATCAGACACCTGGTGAACAAGAAGCGGAAAGAGGTAAAATATTTACTGGCTTCTACCTTTTACAGCATACAAAAATCTTGCAGCCATCCTTGTAAATCCGACTCAATCACTTTCTCAACTTTGTGACTTTGTGCGGCTATTTCTGCAAAAGCAGGGTGCTGAAAAGCCAGCTGCTTGATATGTATACCAAACTTTGGGAAATTGGGACTATAGACATCGTGTTTGTTTATGGATAGTGACAGCAACAGCGAGGCTAGGCTTCTTTAATGCCTCTATTAACTCAAATTTGGCCACATAATCTATTGTAATGGCTGCTACCAAGATAATAGGGAGCCGTGCTATTGTTTTGCGAGGAACAGTAGTGAATCCACAAGATCGACAAACAAGAGAGAGGATAGAAAGACAATAACAAACAAACAACAGACAGAAAGTACAAAAATAGTGTAATTCAATTGTGAGGCTCACACTCTAGTTGGGAATTGCTCTTGAGCTCCTGTAACCGCACTCTTCGGGTCCTTATTCCACAGATAGTTCTGGATGTCCGCCGGGCTATACTGGCAATCGGGAACTAGCTTGGCGAACTCAGCAGCCATATCTACAAGGTTGATGTGGTCTTCGTCGGTGGATGTGTACAAATGCTGGAAAATCGATTTTATTTGCTTCTCTGATGCCAGTGTAAATTCCACTTTCTTGTCCACACGTCCTGGACGGATAAGTGCTGCATCAAGTTGATCCCTGCAGTTTGTGGTCATGATCAAGACTCTCCCATCAGATGATAAGACACCGTCGATCGCGTTCAAGAGCCCGGAGAGTGATATCTGGTTGTTTTGCCTAGTGCTGTCCTCTTGTTGTATGGCTTGTGTTTTCTCGCGGTTGATTCCAGCACTGTCAATATCCTCGATGAGAAGAACACAAGGGTGGTCTGGTAGCTGGCTACAAAGCCACTGGAGTTCATCATCGGTCATGTTTTGACCTGTCAAGCTCAACAAGTAAATATCTAGACCAAATCTGCCCGCCAAAGCTTGCGCAAGACTGGTTTTGCCAGTTCCAGGGGGGCCATTGAATAGATAACCACGACGGTATGGTCTTTCGATTTTCTGATATGCTGACTTGGTGTTGAGAAATTTGTGCATGTCATCGCAAATATCTTCCTTCTGTTCCTTTTCCAGGGCGATACTTTCGAGCGACCGACGACTCATTTTTTTGACAAGCTGCCATGGAATCTTAGACTGACGAAGAGGCTTGCCTCCTGGTCTGAAAATTGTAATTTTGGATTTGGTCTTGAATATGTGATGTGAGCTGACTTCCACAAGCAGTTCTTTAATTGGCTTGCAGGACCAGCCTAACACTCTCAGACTATAGCGCTCCTCGAAGTGGAACTCAAAGTTTCTCTCCGTCCGCCGAAACTGAAATATTGAGCCCTTGAATAGGAATAAACAAATTTTGTTGGGTCGAAATCGATATTCCCGAACTGCTCCAATGATTTTCCAGTCCCACACATCTGCAGGTGCATGCTCTCCACTCCTTTGCTCACTTCTAACCCTCTGAGACAGGCATCCGGTAACCGAAGATTCCAGAAAGGTGGTTAGATGTTCATGCTCCTCGCTGCGCGGTTGAATTTCAACATCCACAGCACAGAATGTCCAGATTCCATCATATACCCAGATACAGACATAAACAAAGGCACATCCGACAATCAGGATATGGGACAGAAGGCCCAGGTTGGGAGCTCTGCGGAACATATCAACAAATATGGAACCAGGGAATATGATATTCAAAAGAGAACCAACGAGGCTCGATGCCTGGTCCATGACATCTTTGAAAAGTATGGAAGCAATGACAGGTTGGCCAGGGTTGTAGAGGAATAAAAAAAGTGAAATAAAAGCATGCTGAGAGATGGAAGACTGTAAAAGCGAACTGAGAAATTATATACAACACTGACATGAATCACAGTTTTCATGTATCCTCCACATGTCTATTATCCTATCACATGGCACCAAAAGCGGGTAAACTATGATAGCATTAGACAAGAATTTGAAAGAAGGGCTAATACTGTGTTTACTTACTGAAAACCAGGAACCCAATCTGGCATGTACAATCGAAGAGCAGTAACCCCATCGCTACGAGCAATCAATTCATGGTATCGCAGATCCTGCTGATAGGGCCCCTCGCGTCCCTCACGTATTACAGTAAATGTCCCCTCTCTCAAGGTCGGCAAGTTTGGATAGTAAATTGAGATCACCGCCTTAATTTTCTGGAAATTACTGTTAGACCACCACAGCAGAAACTGATTCAGGGCGAGTTATTGTCGAACCTCGTCTGCCTGTGTATAGCTTTCTCCGGTCATCGATGTGGCCCCGGCGCCAAAACACACTCCGTTCTTTATCATCGCTATGACCCTATCAAGGCTTAGAACGAAAGGGAAACAACCCATGACTAGAGCAGGACGATTTTCTTGGTGGATGTAGGCGACAGGGTAAGATAGGTGAGCTAGCCTAAATGGCAATCTGAAGTATCGATAGCCACTCGATCTCGCAGAGGAATAATGTCAACCAACTCTGTATGATAATAGTAAGAACTTCGCATGCAGTGATGGGAGCAAGTTTTCTCCTTGCATGCAGGCAGTAATCCAAGTGCGAACCAACGTGGATGAGCAGTCCATATTCGACAAGGCAACGAGCGAGCGGTGAAGCATCTCTTATAGTTAAAAGGAGTGAGGTGCAAAGTTTGGCCTCAAATAGTATCAAGGTAGTGATCCCCCGCATGAGCATGGCACGCTCAAGCTGGGCATGTATATCGCACTTGCTGTCCCCCCCGGGTGATCTCCGCAAGTTCGTCAATTTTTATCATCGACGCTCGATATAGGGCAACATCATAGCATCTCGGCACAGCCGTGGCGTTTTCCAGATACAAGATGGTCAGTGCATGCGGTGAAGTACTTGCTCATACCATCGTAACTTTGGTGAATACGGCTGAAAGACATGTGAAAGATGTCTTGGATTATCCATGACTTCCTTGGAAGTGGTCCTGGCACCATCGTCGTGTAGTCTCGGGATAGCGCCACAATTTTGAGTGCCTATCAAAACGGCTTGGCTATGAGGGGCACTATTCCCAAAGCCGCAGCTTCCATGGAAGCTGCAGCTTTGGGAATAGTGCAAATGGCTGCATTTAGCATTTAGTATGTTCGTACGCCGCCTCTTTTGGATCAGAGACACAGTTGTTCGGACCCACGATCATGGCAAGTAAATATCGATTGGTGCCATTTAACGGCAGCGACGATGCCTACATCCGCTTCCTTGAACACTGGCTAACTACGCTGCTCCCTCCCCAAGCTTTCCAGTCCCATCAACTGGACAGCATTCTCAGTCAAAGCGAGAAGTCGGATGGTTCCAAATGCACCGTACCAGACCAGAAACAAGCCAAGTTTATCCTCTGGAACCCAGACAAGCAGACGGACAAACAACCGGAGCAAACCCCTCAACGATGGCAACTACAATTGAATGAGTTGATCAAAGATATCCCGGATATCACGAAATGGGCTGATTTGAGAAGGGTTCACGGCTTTAGTACCATCGAGGAAAACCATGCGGCGATTGATCTACTCCTCGGAAAATCCAACGGCGTGAAGCTGAAGAGAGTAGATACACCATCGCCCATCCCTAATTGTTCGAGATTTCCCACATGGGCGGCGAACTCATATAAGTACGCTGTTCAAACAGGGTACTTGGACGTGGAGTCAAAGCTTGGTCTGAAGACGGCGCGCTTTCGCAAGTTTATTATCGTCTTAAATTGTGACATAATGCTCAAGATGGGGGTATCGGTAGACGTTGTCGATACTATAATGCAACAAAGCATTAGTCCTACTAAGCATAGAAACCTGCAAGTGTATCGTCGCGGGATCCGCTGGGTGAACACATGCATTAGGATCCTCTCTGAAAATGGATGGGGCAGTCGAGCGGAGGAGGTTTTCTTTCTAAGTGCGTTTCCGCCTGGATCGGTTGGAAACTACCGCTAACCCGTGATAGACAACCGAGAAATAAGCTATTATGGGCGCATTTCCTCAGATAAGGCGAGCGTTGAGTACTTCACTGAGCGAAAGAAAATAACAGGGACAGCTCCGGAGGAAGTACCCGGGTGGATACCGATCTCTATCCCGTGTATCATCAAACGCCTGGGTGGCCAATCCATTTCGTGAGTCCATCTGTTAATCTGCAGTTGACGAGTGCTAATATGCTTCCAGATTAGGTGACATCTGCGACATTCTACAGTATAACTACGAGACGGTGGGTAAGACGTACCGCCAGTTTTACATGCCGGAGGACGAAAATATGGCCTACGATCCGATGCTCTACGATGGTTCAGGTTGTGATCCACTCTTCGATCCTCTCTTCGATCCTCTCTTCAGCACAGAGTGATCTGTATAGCACATTAAGTATATTAGGAACCACCGTCCTGGCGGTATGATATGAAACAACCAAGAGAATAATAACTGATATCCATGCTTGGTTCAAGTTTCTTCAAAGGTAATAATTTTCTAAGGAAGATAAATACTAGCGGATGTAATTTCCTTCTCGCCGGGATACTGGCATCCAGATACCAACCCCTCCCCCGGTCTGCGGATACTCTATCGTTAGTTCTGCAGACATAATTAATATTTCATTTGGTCGAAGACGGATCGGGGTAGCTTTGGTACGATCTATATTGCCCCTCGTCATTTTGTGGGAACCTTCCACAATGCGAAATAGACCATTGCCATCGTTGAGCCCTTCAGTCGTTACCGGGCAGTATATGTAGGCTGTGCTGGGGCGGCCAGCGGTGTAACGCCGCAGCTTGGTTTCGTTTCTCGCCCAGAATATAACTTTTAGCATGGCTTTATCTGCTTCGCAAAAAGAGCAGCCGAGGACATCTTGGAAGAAAGGGTTCAATTCCGGATCGGACGGGTCGGAAAACTGATATGCGTCAGCGTCGAATTATCATTTCTGATATAGTCAACACCTACATCGATCCCATAATGCAGCAATGCTTCACTGGCCTCACCTCCGTCAATTGGAACGCCAGGCAGCGCCAGCGTGCTTCTCTGCAGGTTCTGGAACCTCACCTTCCCGATTTCATTCTCTAATGCTTCGAATAGCTTTTTTGGTGGGAACTCATCATCTTCCTGCAGTTTATCTTTTTTCCGCTGGATGATGATATATCCTCGATCCTGGGCCATGCCTGTAACGATCGCCTTTTCTGTTTTATTTCGCTTTGTACCGTAGGCGTTCTCATTCTCTATTTTGCGCTTTTGGATAACCATTTTACCCCTCACTTTGTGTCTGTGGCCTAAATTGCTCTCTGTAGCTCAGAGTCTTCGGATCAATAGTTTTTCCAAGGCCAGTCGCTACAAACAGTTTCTCCACCTCTGTTGGGATACAGCTGAATTATATAGTATCTTCCTTGAACCGTCCATATTGCAATAATTTTCCTTTGATCTTTGTAGGCGCCGGATATGAAAGTCAGGTGTGCTTATACAGAAGGAGAGAGAATTTTCTGAACTTTTTTCAGAAAGCGGTATCCGTCCAGCCAAGCAATCTCCATGTTTGTATGCTTGGACATACCATTTCGCTTGCATATCCACAGCCGAGTGCAATGGCATGTCTGTACGAACCTCCGCGTTTTTGTTATTATTGCATGATGGGACTGTGTTTACGAACGGAGGGTAGATTTCTGTGGGTTTACAGAGAGGGGTCTTGGATGGCATGCCTTCAGGTTCATTGCTCATAACTAAAAGTAGGCTAGAGTATCCAATCATGTCCACTTCATCGCTGATAAATCAACATCAACATCCATTAGGGAAGAAGATAGGCCTTCACAGCAATTTACAAGTGGAAAGCAGCAGCTTCAGCACTGTTCAAAGAGAGGATCTATATCACCTCTTGAATCATCAAGGAATAAAGGATCATATGGTGAAGCCATAGAGTCAGGGTGTGGCTTCTGCTCACGTTCACTGGGAAACAGTCGGTATTTCTCGGCAGTGGACAGCTGGTGTTTCTCCTCCTTGGGCTGTTGCTCTAAGTGATTCGGTTCAGTACTCCTGTCTACCTGACTAAATGACGGTTAGCAAGGAAAATACCGTGAGTCATTTTAGAGACATACTCTTCCGGAACGTCCTTGTCACCCCCAGAGCCAGTAAAATCTCGTCTCTTGCTCCCATCTTCGGCCGTCCGACGAGTAGGGGAATTGGGAGGTGGTTTGGAAGGCCTGACAACGCTCAGCAAGGAAAATATATGAGAGAATTCTATAGGCATACTCTTCCGAAACCTTTTTGTCATTCCTTGAGCTGATAAGAACTGGTCCCTTGTTCCCAGTATCGACCATCCCATGGGTAGGGGTGTTTGGACGTGTTTGGGCATCTCTGATATCGGAGCTGTTGGTGATTGTAGGTATGGACATCGTGATGGACAAAGACGGAGTGACGAAGTGTGAAGACTTTCGGATATGGAAATTCAGCGTTGGATTTGAAGGCTTGCTTGAATGTTCGAACACAGCCCGTTCATGCCTCAGGAGTCTGAGGAAATTGCCTCCTTTTATGCTAGGTGCCGGGTCTCTACTATCGACCACGCTTCCACCAACTGAGTCAAGTTGAACCGTCTCATCGCATATCTAGATGCAGGAAGATCATGCGAGGCACATTGCGCCCCGCGCCATTGATACCTTGCGTTATTGTCTTCGGTGCGAATTGTGGACGCAAGAAAGGTAATTTGCGAGACCTCGGCGCCAGGGATGCGCCATCAGTTGACACCTGTTAGCCGCTAGAAATTTTTGCTGGTAGACAGGCCGGGTAAAGACAGATCAGATGTAAGATTTGTTGCTTGTGAACCCAGGCGCGCGCGACCAAAAGTAAAGAATCATGTTGTAATGTGCAGGGGTTGCAGTAGTGGGATATCTCTTTCAATGTCTGCACAGTGGGTAGCAAAGGGGCTCTAAAAATAGGTAATAGCGCCACAGTTTGACTGTACTGTAGATGTCTGACGAGCGCCTGGCTTTGGCAAATTGAGACAAAATACCCTTGACGCCCAATTCTTAGCTCCATTAAACATTTGTCGATGACGTTTACCACAGCGTTGGACTCTGCCTCACGCGAGAGAGTCGGGTTAAATGAAGCACCAATTTAATTAGTACGACTGGCGTTAAAAGGTAATTGTCATCAATTAGAGTTCGATATCACGTGAGAAGACATGCCAAGGTTCAAGTACGTGTTTGGCCGCCTATCGATGAGGGTTGGGCGCACAAGGGATCCTCGGGAAGGATTTGGCGAATATGCACACTGGCGAATCAGCTTCCATATCCTACTGCACAACCCCGCCCTTAATGCTGAAAAATGCCTAATTTGGGCGAAATGTGTAAAATGAACCTTGTTGCCCAATTCCCAACATGTCCTTATAAAAATTGGGATATCCTGTCTTCAGAGGAAGAGAATTTTTATCTCGAGCACCCCGCTTATGATAATTTCTAAAACACTGGAGGTAGCTGTCCATTCCAATAAAACCGGACAAAATTTTCAACATTCAAACTTTAACACATCTCTTTCATATACGTCACAAAACGCTCCCTCAGCATTATGACAACAGCCAGCCTGACTGCACAGCTGGAAACTCTATTGGGACGAGTTGAAGGTGTGTGCAGCAAATTCCGAAAAGCCAAAATTCGCCCTACAACCAGCCAGATCGAGCTATTTCAAAGTTTAGCTAGCAAAATTACTGAAGCAACCGCGGAGTTGTCCGAAGCAATCCAAGCATTAACAGCGTCGCGACCCACTGGCGAAGGTATCAAAATTTTAAGTCAAGCCCGGTCATCCATAGAGAACATTACAGAAGGCCAACTGAGCGTAACGATACTCAAGAGAAATCTCCTTTTGATCTTCGAAGGCCCGAGCGATTCAGCTCTCGATTCCAATCAGACAAAAGCAAGAAAGAATACAGTTCGGGAGAGATGCAAAACAATCCGCGGCCTTCACCCCGACACTGTAGTGACTTGGGCTATAATCTTTCCACCTTCTGTATGGGCAACGAGTTCCATGTCAGGCAACACGTTCGACTATCTTGTTGGGGAATTGGAGTCTGAAGAGATCCATCAATGGCCGGGAACTATTGGTGTTGTTCTGAATACTCTCGGAGCCGAGGAACCATTGAAAAGATACCGTGAGTATCAGAAGTTTGTTGAAGGTTAGATACCATTGGGTGAAAACCTACATGAAGAAACTGACATACAATTAGCATTTGATGAAATGGTCGGACAACAAAAAAAAAGGAAGCACGTCGAGGATAGACCTGGAGACACGTACCAAGGCATCGCAAACAGACGTAAGATTTACGGGTTGAACGATCAACCAGTGGATTTGCCCTTCGAAATGAAAAAGCGAAAGGGAGAACTTGAAAATGATGACCTCCCCACCAAAACATACTCAACGACTAACTCCACGAACGAGATTTCTTGCGACGAGGACCCGGGAAGGCTTATGGCAGTATCCGAAATCGCAAGATTTCCCCCTGCGCCGGAACAGCAGTTATTCGAGAATGCTTCGTTGCAAGGGGTTGCGAATATCTTTACTCAACACCTGGGTCCCGCAATCAGAAGAGTTACAGTCCAGAACGAATTGAAAGCTGCTGTGACGACGGTCTTTCCTATCTGGGCAGGAACGGTTGACTGTCTTATGAGCCTGGAAGTCAGCCAATGTAGCGTGGAATGGCTTGCTATGGCTCTGTTCAACGCGAAAGTGAAACGGGCGGATCAAGTTCAGCATGCTGTCCTAAACGATGTCACTCTGATCATACCTAATTCCGAAGCTACTTTGAAAGGAGTCTCAGATGAGGCCATCGCTAATGTATTTGGTCCTGAGATACATGATGCAATCACTGAAAGCCCCATACGCAGGAAGGAATTGGAGGAAGGAATGCGTGTAACGGAATGTGTGTCAATGATACTCACAAGGGATGGGGCTATCATCAATCTGGCTCTTGGCTTAGACGGAGGAGTTAAAATACAAAACAAGCTATATACGTAGAATGCTAGTTGTGCCGTTGTTATACTAAGTTACTCTTCCTTCACTTTCCCGTCGGTGACGTACAGTTTAGTACCGGATTCGACCAGTCCCTGCCCATTAGGCATGCTAACAAGCTGCCTAAACTTCTCCTTCCCTTCGCCGTCTCTCTCAAGGACAGTAACATTGCAACCTTTCCAGTATACCATCTGACCTCTGCCAGTAATCATTGTAACACGGTTCACATCGACACTCTCGAAATCTATTGACGAATCGAGAACTTTCGCTTCGAAAGCCTATTGAGATATTAGATGTGAAACAACCACGAATGCAGGGGCTTACCATCAAGAATTCCTCTTTCTGGACCCTGCTCTATTGGGAATAGATCTAGACAATCCGAGTCGCCGCTTGGGGCTACTCTATCTGAGTACTGAGCGATGAGGTAACAAGTAGGATGAATACGGCGGCTGAAGTTATGTGGGGTTCCTGAATTTGACAAGACCAGAAGAAAGGCCGTTTGCGTTTGTAGGAGTCCTGACGAAATAATGAGATCAATGAATTTGGAGGCAACGTGAGACTGGGGAGTGACAAAACCCATAACATCGGCGATGGGATCGTCCAAGCTGGTTATCGGTCGCAATGTGCAGAACTGATAGGAAGTCAAGTAAAATATATCACTTAACGGCCATTCAATAACATGGTAAATGTTGCTGCCCAACCTCGGGAGAGTACGTCATTACTAGTGGAAACAAGGAGCAGATTTTATTGCTGTTCTCTTTGCCCCACCCATGGGGCAAGAGTCACATGCACACCACCTTTTCGCAACTTTTTGACAGCAGTTTCGCTTTGGAAACGTAAAAAACAAATCATTCGACATGCGCTTGTTCCCCCGATACAAAAATCTAAATCCCCTCTTTGCAATCCCTCATCACCAGGAAACAATTGTACAAAATACTGTAATCCAGTTTGACTTAAGCCGCCAAAAGTACCATTCCATCCTAGTCACAACACATGATATTTCATTTTAATAGGGTTTACTAGCCTTGTTTTTAGACAGTACGAAAAAAAGTGAGGCCGAAGAAGAGTGATTACCAATACCTGATGCATCTTCCATGGCAGCCAGCACGCGGGTGTACAGTTGAATGTGGAACGTGGTTTTAAATCTCGGCCGGAAAAACCTTCGGCGTGGTTTTAAATTAAAACCATTGCACCTGCTCATTAAAACTACATATACTAGCCAGAGCTCACACATCTCCCACACACTCTTGATGATACTCACAGCAGGAATCCGTTACCCCCGACATTCCCGCCATCTCCAAACCCTATGTAAGCAGTCATTTGGAAGCTCCGCGCAATCTGATACTGAGTCAATGACTACTCCAACGAAATTGAGTAGAAGGGCGAAACAATACCGAAGGCTTATCCTCGCGCAAGCTGATAGACCTAACATCTCCCACAATTTCTCGCAGCGCGTCAAGCAACGCCTCAGACTTGATATCAACAAAGGTCTTAGTTTCCTTAGTCATCCTGTCTGATATGCTATCAGCAACCAAATATGAACAGGATCTGAGATTATATTTCTTACCAAGCTGGTTCCGGACAACAAATATATACTGGTCAAGATCATCAAATGCGTTGTCCTCTCTCACGGAGTCCACAATCTTATACTTTGAGTTATCCTTGTCCCACCTAGCTGGCAGTGAGCATAAAAGGCATCAAGGCACTGAATGACGGGACGTACACTTCGTGGACTTCACGGTACTCGAACTTTGATGCTCGAGCTTTCTCCTCGTCGCCTTCTTTGTTCTTGTTTGTCTCCGGTTTAGTATCTTCATTTGGCGTTGAAGAATCTGATGACTGCTTGGCTTGAAGAAGAACATCCATGAAAAGTTCTCGCAGTTGTTCCATTGTAACGGGCTGCGGAGGGTTTGCGTGGTTAGGGCTACATGGAGGTGTTTGGGGGCGAAGGGGTGAAGGGGGAGGAGCTTTGATTCCGTTATACTTTGTGGTTTTGGACATTGTAGCGAAAACGTGTATGGCTTGCGGGGATTGGAATTGGGAAAGTTTTGCTCGGTAAATATTTCTTGATTGACTCAGGATTTCGGAGGGAATCGTGCCTCCTTATATACCATTCTGTCAACACTCCTGGCACCTATTCTTTCGTCGTCTTCCCCCTTCGGCTTGGACCATGTGGACATGGGAGGAGATGGCTGTCGCTCTTCCAATTTAGGGATGCATAAACCTGTGCTGCAGGATACATAGTCTCGACCCTGTCGACTAGATGTCGATCCGAAAACCCATTGCTGGAGAAGCTTGCCGTTGTTCCGCTCTGCGTAGCGAACCTGCAGGAGAAACAGAGCTCTATAGGATAACCTATGCGGGCGATTGGCAAATAATCGAGGTTAACTTGTAACCATTGCATCGTATTTGACCTGTGCAGCACCGGCCTCGATCTAGATTTTCAAACTTGGGGCTGGCGGATATCAGAGTAAACCGATTGGCTGAAGTGGCGTGGGCTGCGCTCTTGAAATATGCGGGGTTTCACATGCTATTGATGCTATTGGATACATGACAATTTCATTCATGGAAAATCGGAAGGCTTACGGACCTCGACTGAAAGCTTAATTTCCAGAAGCTGGACTGTGGTGTGATTTGTCAACCTTCCATCACTTCCCACTTGGCCAAGTTTGACTGGCCGCCACGGCGTGATGGCTGGTGTTTAATGAGCTAAAGTATGTGACTGAACGCCTTAGCCACCATAATTTTTTCCCATGTATGTACCGAGAGAGGAGCTTCCAGAAGTGGGAGGCCAATGCCGCTTCCAACAACTTTAAAGGGGAAGATATTCCCTCCCCTAACAATGATTTTTATGTCCGAACTAAATCTCTTTTAGTTGCCTTATACTCATCAGACGTCACCAATACAAACATTTTACAGATCATCGGAATGAAAACCATCCGTTGCGAGGACGTCGTCCTAGCCATGGCAGATCAGGCTGAAAGGTTTGGTGCCATGTCCGTCACATTTGCAAAAGCCCCAGACCTTGCGAAGACCCAAGCCGAACAAATCACCCAGTGGACCCAAAAGCTGACCGATGCCGTAACAAAGATTCGACAAGATGCACAGGCTTCAGCAAACGTGTGCCAAGAACGCCTCCAGGCCACAATTTGCGAGCTTAGCACGCGAGGGAATGCAACGAAGAAGAAGATCTTAGAAAACAATAAGCTGGATACATCGCGTACTGTCAAGGCAAACTTCAGGCTAGTGTTTGGGCCGCCAAAACACTCGGAATACTGCAGCAAAACCACAAAATATGCAATGGAATCCAATGCTGTGAGAATTAAAACAGTCCGAGGACTATGCGAAAGTTATCCCGACGCCGTTATCGCCCTATCAACGAGCTATCCTACCAAAGTGTGGACGGAATCAAGCGTGGAAGTATTTGACGGTCTGATAAAGATGTTGAAAAAAGATGCGGAGAAAGAAGTAGAGGTGGATTGGCCACACGAGATTTTCGATATCATGGATACGCTCGAAGAAGAGAGGCCGATGTGTAGTGAGTTTAAGGTTCTTCGTGGTATGTGTTCACCCCCTTTTCCCAATATTTTCTTCACTGACATGTACTCAGACAAAATCTCTCAGTGTCAAAAGATTGATGTTCCTTCCGCCTCCTTGCCCCGACATAGACAGTTGAGACCGATTGCAAGTGTGTTGGCTACTCTGCAGAACGAATACTCAACTACGATGAGTGAGCCAACGTCTTCCCCAGTACGTGGGCGTGGGAGCTTACCAGCGGGTATAGATCAGTTGCCGAGCCTACAGCAAATAGGATCAACAGCACCAGTCTTCTATCAGCGTATGACAACCACCATTTTCCCATTTTAGAAGGCAGGGCTAATCAATGGATAGAGCGCGACGGCCCACATAAAAATTCCAATTTTGGGCCGCCAACTAGCCCCAGCACTGGACGGGACCAACTTGGCACTTACCATAATACGGTTTATCCTTCAAAAAGACGCAAGCCTGAAGATCCACAATCACCGTTCCGGGAGAATAGAGGTAATGGCAACAAAGCGAAAGATACTGGAGAACGCGGAATTGGATTCGTCACGGACCGTGAAGGCGAACTTTAGGCTGATATATGGACCTGAAAGGGCGATTGAATACATACCCAATCAAGGTTGCAAAACCGTATCAATACCGTTCTAAGAGAACTCGTGCTTCCGCTGAGGAACATCAAGGATTCATCAAACGGTCCAAATAGTATATAGCAAAAGGCCTTGAAAGGGTTTAAGGATTGTCAAGCTATTAGCCAGAGTGGAGATTGCCAGCAATTGATTCAGTAGTCGTACCCTGCATATCCCGATGGAGGTTGGGGGACCAGCCAGTCTGTACTTCGAAGATATGGCTGTGTCCAAGGTGCTTAAGTCAGCAGCCACAAAAACATGTTGGATCGTCGAGGGCCGTCAACCCAGCCGACATGGCTAACTCTAATAGCGATTGAGCACGCGGCTAGAGAGGCGCGTCTTCAACAAAAAGCGGAAGAAAGAGCTGTTGCTGAGCAAATAGATCAGGAGCAGCTTGCAAGAGAGGCAGCGGAGCCAGTACAACTGCAGCCAGAGGAAGCAAGCCAGCCTTACCTTGACCGCATTGCTTCCCGTCCGGGGAACTAAATTCGGCCCCTGGAATTTGTTAGCCACGGAGGCATGAACAAACGGTTTGGATCTTTGCTTCACCCAACCCAACTGGGAGTTTGCTTATGTACGGTATGGCACCATTCATTTACATTCTCTGGTAGCATTTCCACCAAGCAACGACCTAATCGCTCTGGGTGTGTTGCTTGGAGATTTGGGACCGTTTTGGATGAGTTGAGATTTTTATTGATAAACCACATTAATATGCACTATGGAACAGGTCTGCCTCCAGTTGGTCTGCCTCCAATTGCTCCTTCCTTTCTTCACAAACAACTTGTAAGTCACCCATCTGTTCCAGAAGGTACGCTACCCCTCGACGAAGCTTAGCATCTTGCGATTGACGACATAATGAGTATGTGTACACGATCTGCTGTATATGTCCGTAATCTTCCCAGAAAGAGGTTATATGCCATCTGAGCCCACCCAATTCCCCTGTTTCTATGCCTATACTCAAAGCGCGCGACGTAAAACCCGGCAGCTTTCCAAACAACAAAAGAAGCTCGTGGAAATCTGTGTAAAATTCTTGAAGATATTTTTGTATGTCACCAGTTTTCTCGGCGTCGCTAAGGTGCTGAAGAGGTTCAATCAGGGCGCCAATATATTTTTCAATATCCCGTCTCGTTTGGAGTAACGCGCTATAGAGATCATCCAGGTTGGAAATATTTTGTTCAACATCCCGTCTCGCTTGAGCAACACTATCGAGAGATTCCTGAATAAGATAAGCATTAGGAAACAACAAGACGGAAGTGCTTAACTTACCATGATGGAAAGACAGCTTGAAGCTGATGAGATGCTCTCTGTGGAAGTCTTGGTACCCTTCTTTGTGGCTCTCGTGGATAACGAATTGTATTTGCTAGACGACTGTGGACAAACATGGCTATTCTTATAGCTGCTCAGAGTGTTGATCATCAAAACCAGCGAGAGGAAAACATTTAGCTCGATTTGGTACTTATTGCAGGGGCTACATCGGGGTATGCAAGAAGGCAGTTACGGGACCAGTGCATGCAACCAGGGTGCAAATGGGATGAGCGATGCAACTCATTTTTAGCAGCCCACCCATCGATTCCTCGTGTATAGTTCTCCCGGGTCATCAATGAGGTGTTGGTGCCAAAATCATGCATGCATGTAACAGAGCTCTGCTGCAAAGCAGGGGGCAGTGCAAAGTGACGCCATGCATTCAAGCAGTAGATGTGAAAACTACAAATCTTCCATAGATGTATTAGTAAATGTTAAGAGAGATGACAACCTCAGTGACCAGCAAAGGGGCACTGGTGTACCTAGACCGCTGAATGATGGGACCTGAATTTCATGTGAGCAAATAATTTACAACGATCATTTATTGCCAAATTATATAATTTATTTTCTTTGTAAAGTAGGATCCTTTGTAGTAGAGAAAAGGCAGACAAAAAATAGCGAAGAGACACGAAAAGCCACCAAGATAACTATACTTCTTGCTTACTAAACACATCCGCCAGTAAGTAACTAGTTAGTTAGTTAACTACTATCTAGGCGACACCAAACACCGAAGCTGGATCAACAATATCGAAACGCAAGGGGTCAGAACCATTCCACATCTCAATAGGCACTTTGTAAGAATTAGTGCCATCGAAATGCAATGTTACAGTTAGGTTGTCATCCAGAACAAAATTTGAAACTGTCACCAGTCGCCAACATTCTGCTAGTCCGCAGACGCCCCTGCGAAACACCCGTCTTCCAAATAGAAGTGATACACGACTTATGCGACCTCGACTGGTATATAACAGAGGTGTGGACAGCAGTGCTCTCAATCGTACAGAGAGGAAAATAATGGTATCATTCAATCTCTTCACAGACAATTGCTCCCATGCTCGTTGTTTGAGAATTTTTACCAAGCAAAGCGCGTAAGGTAATGCCATAGGTCCTTCAACTCTATCCTCAGAGAATGCGCTTAGGATATTTTTTAGATAAGGACTATGATTCTTCAGATACTTCAGCTGCTCTTGAAGTACAGGCTCTGAGATGAAAACAATGAAAGCCAAGGGTACATCACCCCCGCGACATACCTATTTAAAATTAGCATTGATGACGTCAATTCCATTTGTATTCCATACATCACCACGTATATCGGGATAGTCTGAGTAGCAATCAGCTTCGCCAATCGAGTACGGGTAGAACTGAGACTGAAGATCACGAGCATCGTCATTGAGAGTAGATTGAAACAGAGGCTTGCTGTTACCAGCGGTAGGATTTTCCTTTCCTACGTTAGCTGCGCTCCTTAAGTAGGTAAAGAATAGCAGACTCACCATTGCAAGAGATTGTGAGGATGTGTGAAACTCAGTTCGCAAATCCACGGAATTTTTGCTGGGTGAAGTTGGATCCTTATATGGCAATGACTGTGAGATGGGGAGACATTTGTTTAGGGTTGCATCTGTGTTTCTTTGTGCTGCACTCATTTCTCTTCTAAAAGCTTTATGCTTTCTCTCTGCAAAGCCGGACTCTATCTGGTTGGGGTCAACGAATCTGTACGGTGTTTCATTCTGGGCACCATCACAGTACAAGCCCCTTTTAATGCAGACAGGCAGGTGCTGCTTCATCACATCTGACATGTCTTTCTTTGCAGGTTGAACAGCCAGTGAAAGTTCTATGATGCCATCTTCGCTGATGTATTGAACAAACTGTTGGCTGTCTTGGGTCCGGGGAATTCAGAGGTAAATTGAGCTCCTGGAATTTGTTAGCACGGAGACCATGCACAGACGGCCTACAAATCACCATCTCTGGACTATGAATTTGCCGGACTGACTGGTGATATATTTAAGAATATATCAGGCAGGGACAGCTCATTATTATCTTTTGAGATGAGGGAGCAAGCATCGTGTGTTTGGACAGAATTCCTAAGTTTATAAGTACTTCGCCCTGCTGGAGTCGACATTTGCATGGCCTTAGATGATTACTCAATAAGCAACAAAGCCACGGGAGCGAGGGCTGAGGGTAGCAAGCAGCTATCTTCCTGTCTTTTTTGCTTAAATTTCCATATTTACTACTTCTTTTAGTCCTAGGAACCCTACCACAAGTGGAGGCAAGGGTATTTACAATGAACAGTGCTCATATGCGAACTACCAATTTATCCTTTCCACTCTGAGGATTTGGAAACCCTCCTTCTTTCAAACCCGCCTCAGAAATCAGACACCTGGTGAACAAGAAGTGGAAAGAGGCAAAATATTTACATCCATGATTGACTGCCTTCTACCTTTTACAGCATATGAAATTCCTGCAGCCATTCTCGTAAATCTGAGTCCACCACTTTCGTGTTTTTGTGACTTTCTGCGGCTATTGCCGCAAAAGCAGCCGCAAAAGCAGGATGCTGAAAAGCCAGCCGCTCGATATTTGTCTTATCTTCAATTAGCCCATTATTCATCCTTCACTCGGCTTACACATACCTTCGCCTCGCGTAGCATATTTTCAAAACCCTCGAATTTCTCGAAACTCCAGTCCTGCCGATATCCATTCTTTCTCCAAACATCCCTAAGCCATTCAACACCATCATCCGGAAAGAGAGACATTAATGAGCAGAATTCGTCCTGCCCAGCTTTATCAAAGCCAAAATGCCATCCCAGAACAGAAAGCCCCGTTATTTCAGCAGTTGAGAACTCATCACACCAACGGTCTATATCCTTCTCGGGTATCAAGCTTCTGTCCGGAACCCAACAACATAAAATAGATTTCACTGCTGCGATGGCTGCAGCTCTGGCCCACGGAGACTTAAATATACTCCCTCCGCTCGATGCCATTTGGGCCATATTCTCGACGCTGAGGACATCCTCAGGGGCTGATTTATCCCGACTCGGCGTTGCTTGGACGGGATTGAGCAGGGACATGCCTATTGACGGAACTTTTTTCACCTGGCTATGAAGATTACCCTTACTTTTCCGTTTTTTTGGGTTCCTCGGCGGCTCCGGTTTCGGTGAGCATTGGTCTGATAAGAAAAGTTAGCATACTCCATCAACGAAGGAAAGCCCTAGATGAACTAACCCGACATCTTCTTAGAAAGATGCACAAGGAACTGTAGAGAGTTGATAGGAAGCATAGAGGAAACTGGGACAATCAACCATTTTATTATCATTGCCTGACCTACAAGGTAGATCTGATCCTAAAAAATACTGGAAAACCCTAGACCATCTGGGGATCGCGTTGAAAGATCGACAAGCGAGGGCCGGGTTCCTCCTATATGTATACCAAGCTTTGAGGACCTGGGACTATAGACATCGTGTTTGTTTATGGATAGCGACAGCAACAGCGAGGCTAGGCTTCTTTAGCGCCTCTATTAACTCAAATTTGGCCACATATCTCGCTGGTAATGCTAATAATCCAACCAGTTAGAAAAGAATGGGCGCGAAGTATATGCAATCTATTGTAATGGCTGCCCCTACCAAGTGAATAGGGCGCCGTACTAATTTTTTGCGAGGAACAGTAGCGAATCCACAAGATCGACAAACAAGAGAGAGGGTAGAAAGACAATTACAAACAAACAACAGACAGAAAGTACAAAATAGTGTAATCCAATCATGAGGCTCACTCTCTGGTTGGGAATTGCTCTTGAGCTCCTGTAACCGCACTCTTCGGGTCCTTATTCAACAGATAGTTCTGGATGTCCGCCGGGCTATACTGGCAATCGGGAACTAGCTTGGCGAACTCAGCAGCCATATCTACAAGGTTGATGTGGTCTTCGTCGGTGGATGTGTACAAATGCTGGAAAATCGATTTTATTTGCTTCTCTGATGCCAGTGTAAATTCCACTTTCTTGTCCACACGTCCTGGACGGATAAGTGCTGCATCAAGTTGATCCCTGCAGTTTGTGGTCATGATCAAGACTCTCCCATCAGATGATAAGACACCGTCGATCGCGTTCAAGAGCCCGGAGAGTGATATCTGGTTGTTTTGCCTAGTGCTGTCCTCTTGTTGTATGGCTTGTGTTTTCTCGCGGTTGATTCCAGCACTGTCAATATCCTCGATGAGAAGAACACAAGGGTAGTCTGGTAGCTGGCTACAAAGCCACTGGAGTTCATCATCGGTCATGTTTTGACCTGTCAAGCTCAACAAGTAAATATCCAGACCAAATTTGCCCGCCAAAGCTTGCGCAAGACTGGTTTTGCCAGTTCCAGGGGGCCCATTGAATAGATAACCACGACGGTATGGTCTTTCGATTTTCTGATATGCTGACTTAGATTTGAGAAATCTGTGCATGTCATCGCAAACATCTTCCTTCTGTCCCTTTTCCAGGGCGATACTTTTGAGCGACCGACGACTCGTTTTTTTGACAAGCCGCCATGGAATCCTAGACTGACGAACAGGCTTGCCTCCTGGACTGAAAATTGTAATTTTGGATTTGGTCTTGAATATGTGACGTGACCTGGCTTCCACAAGCAGTTTTTCAATTGGCTTGCAGGACCAGCCTAACACTCTCAGACTATAGCGCTCCTCGAAGTGGAACTCAAAGCTTCTTTCCGTCCGCCGAAACTGAAATATTGAGCCCTCGAATAGGAATAAACAAATTCTGTTGGGTCGAAATCGATATTCCCGAACTGCTCCAATGATTTTCCAGTCCCACACATCTGCAGGTGCATGCTCTCCACTCCTTTGCTCACTTCTAACCCTCCGAGACAGGCACCTGGTATCCCAGGATTCTAGAAAGGTGGTTAGATGTTCGTGCTCCTCGCTACGCGGTTCAATTTCAACCTCCACAGCACAGAATGTCCAGATTCCATCATATACCCAGATACAGACATAAACAAAGGCACATCCGACAATCAGGATATGGGACAGAAGGCCCAGGTTGGGAGCTTTGCGGAACGCGTCAATAAATATTGATCCAGGAAATATAGTATTCAAAAGAGAGCCAACGAGGCTTGGTGCCTGGTCCATGATAGTTGAGAGTGTGAAGTGATGACAGGTTGATCAGACTTGCGGAGAAAGAAAAGATAAATAAAAAATAGCCACCCAGGAGATAAAGGGCTGTACAGGAGAACTGAGAAACTATATACAACACTGACACCAATCACAGCTTTCATGTACGTACTTCCACAAGTTTGTCCATAATCCAATCACAAAGCTCATAATGACAGCTGAACCAATCTTCCAATTGCATGTGCATTTACCCCCTGACAATTGTCTTTTGTTTTCCCACCGTATGATCCGTCCAGGCCACGTATTAAGAGCTTCGGATGGGATAGTTATGGCGTGGATATGTGATCCAGAAAAAGAGAGTGTAACAGTACAAGGAGGACTGGTCCTTTCCCCAATGACGTGCAGGTGGTTGCTACTTGATGGGCACGACCGGATGTATCGCATTACATCCCTGATATAGCCAGCCTCAAATACCAAAGCAACTCCCGCCCACGAGCCCAAAAGATCAGTTGGTGAGGCTGGGAGTAACCTGCCAGTACTTGCACTGACAAAATTGCTATCCCCGCGCCTTAGAAGTTGGAGAACAGGAGGCGAAGCCTGGTTCCATTAGCGAAGCTACCACATATGGGCGGAGGACATGTACCATTGAGATAATCTCAAAACTGGAGGATTCTACAGGTGCTCCCTGCAAGCTGGCAACGGTGCTCCACTGAACCGTGTGCGCGACTTCGGTGAAAAAGTTTTCAGTTTGGGCAGTTGCGGTGATTGTCGTTTGCATCGTGGGGTGCTACGCCGCGAAAGTCGTTTGAAACTCAAACTGAAAGACTCATATGGCAAAGGAATGATATGTCAACCAACTTTGGGGGATAATAGTAAGCACGCCCTTCGCATGCAGCGATGGGAGCAAATTTTACCTTGCGCGTAAGGCAATAATCTGAGTGCAAGCGCCCGTATTCAAACAAGGCAACGAGCGAGCGGTGAGGCATCTCTTATACTGCGTAAATAAAACCAGTGAGATGCAAAGCTTGGCCTCAATCAGTATTAAGATAGTGATCCTCCTGCATGAAGATGGCACGGACTCAAGCTGGACATGTATATCGCACTCGCCTTCCACAGATTGAGATGTCCTCTCCCAGAGTGATCGACGCAAGTTTCCCATGCCCTCAACACAGTCTGGCACCCCTGGTAGCACTTTGCCTACTCCTGGTTATTGGGCTTTGCTGTGGCAGCCGCCATCCCGCATGTACCGCAATAGCCTGGTTGACGAGTACATCAGCATCGACCACGCTGTGATACCTGTGAAAGCTGTCCTTAACGGGAAAAGGAAGTCCAAAAGGCTCATTTTCGGGCTCAATATCACTCTTGCTGTAGTCTAGGCCATCACGGCGCAGCTGCTGCTTTTGGGGAAAGTTCATCCCACAGTATGCGGCGTTGGTTGGAGAAACCGAGTAGTGTTGGCGATGCTGTAGAGGTCAAAGCAACTGTAACTCAACCTCAGTAGTCATTCTGCCAGAACGGGGCGAACAAAACAACGATCCCTGTGCTTTTAGAAATTTAACCTCCCTATTGTACCAGTGCCCGTTGATAGGTCGTTTCGTTAGCGGACTGACTAACGACTACCAATAAAACAATGGTTTGTTGGCTGGCGGCAAATGATGCTTCCTGCTGATTTCTGTTGAACCACCCCTTCAAACTCAGTTCTGTTTTTTCCTACCCTTTCTCCCTCAGCCCAACAGCCCAAAATGACATTTGAATTGGGAATACCGTCAATTTTGGAAGCCTTACTGCGAGTACCTCCAGACTTGCTTAGGGCCCATCGCATGGATGTAATTCCTGCTCTCGAGACAATTGCAGAACGAGTTGGAGTAACAGTTATTCAAAACTATTCCTGTTCACCATGTCAGCAAGTGCCCACTACCTTCCATACTTCTCACACTCCTATCAACAACGAATTGCTTCAGAATACCGCTGGCACTCTAGATAGATACGGAGATAGATCATTTCAGCACTACACTACTCCATCCCCAACTTCTCGAGATGAGAATTCTTGTCTCGAAGATGCGACGCAACTTACGACAGACGATGTACTTGCAAATTCTTCCAACTCCAATTCCTCTCCTTCGTTACGACCTCAGCAGCTTTTGCAAAAGATACAAAAAAAACTCGATGACATTTCCCAATTTTCAAAAAACAGTTCACAAGACATAGTTGAAGGCTTCTTCGAGCATCTACAGAGTGAGGACCCCCGCATTGGCCATATAAAAAGCATAACCGGAAAGAACAAACCAACGCCCGAGGAAAGATTCATTCAATACCTTGCCCAGCGATCTCTAGCACTTGAGTTCAATCAATGGGAAAACAATGTGCAAGGAGAAGGAAACACAAGGCTAGATGATCTGTCCAGAATGCTATCATCAGCCAACGATAAAAATGGGAACTTTACACTTTACGTGGAACGGTTCAGTGACCCCAAATCAGCTTACCAGGCACTCAGGCGAGGAACTAAACAACTGGTGCTTGAGAAGATGTGTAAGACCTCTGGATTGGGGGTAGCGGTACCATTTGCTTATGGGTTCTTCGATGCTCTGACCTACGAGAATATTCATGACTTTCCTCCACTCCTCAATGGTCAACCAAACATACTCCATACCCTCCAAAATGCTTCGAGTTGGGTTGAGGCGAGCCAGTCAGTATACAATGGTGAGGGCCTACTGTCAAAGGGGATGCTCTTTACTAACATCTCATGTAGTACTCTGGAAAAATGAACAGCCCCAATCGTCCTCCCCGCCAGCCAAACGCCGTCGTTTGATTTCACAACCCCGTGTCCTTAGAGAAATCAGGCCACGATTCTCTGGAGGAACCGCCGCCAGAGAACTCAATGATATGCAGAATAGCTCATCAGCGCCTTACACTCGTCCCCTGGAAGGGAATCTTCCTCAAGACCAAACAGAAGATTTCCCGACTTCGAGCCAGCCACCTTCCCGGATAAACTCTACATCCACGCGTCGTGATGATGCCCAATCTCTTCCTAAAGGTATGATCTCAAACCCGATCTTTGTTCTCTAAAGACTCTAACCTGTTTTAGACCACATTTCAACCAACGATCCGGCTCAACACACGTCCGTCAACCAAAGCGCATCACCAACAAGCTCAATATCTGAATCCGTTGACATTTCGCCGTATTACAGCTGTCCTGGTGGCTCGGGTGCCGTTGCATGCCACAATGATTCTCTTTCAAAGCAAGTGTGTAATGGTCGGCAGCTAAGCCCCATCGGGGAGCTCTCGTTGGAAGAGCGAGAGGCTGCCCAAATGCTTCAACAATTTCAACAATCAACATCCGATCCACCTAGGTCGCAGCAGTTGGGAGAAGTGAGCGTGCGAGATGCCACGAGAGAGTCTTCGCAAGGTACGTCAAAGGACCAGTTTACCGGAACCCTACCATCGCAGGAGCGGGTTACACCGCCAGCACAAAGTAGTTCTACTTATATATGAAACCCCTAAGCTAATCCAGTTAGCAGTTAACGCAAATGGGGCTGAGAGTGATATAGATGTTCCATCGCATGTCCCTCGCCCGGTCGTCGATATATCGAGACAGGATTTAGTGAGATGGGAGGACGATGGTACTATTCACTCATCCGATCTCTCTAAAGGTAGAATTTCAAACCCAGTTTCTTTGCTCCTCTGAGCACTAACATGCTTTAGATCACACTTCGACCAACGATCCTACCAACCTTAATGCGAATGAATCCCGCCCTCCACATCCAGCCACAAACTCGAATTTATTTTATAACGGAGAAACAACCACAAACATTCCAACATGGCATAATGTGGTTTTTGACCCAGACACACAGGATATGACAAATGAGGTATCACAAAATGTGTTTTATGGCCTGGACACACATAATTCGACAAATGGTCTTTGGCAAGACGGGTTTTTTGACCCCGACACACAACACCCGACAAACGGGCTATGGCGGAATGTATTGGCTTTAGAAACAAGCTCAAATGATAGCATGGGTTTCCGTCAGTTGTTGCCACAATTCTTCCCCTATTGTGGCGATCTGGATGCACAACCATCAGGGTTCTAGGCAGGTTTTTAGTGAGGCGCGTGTTGAACCTATGCTATCTGTTGCAGATAGATAAGAATGTAAAAATCAGTGTTTTTCATTCGGTATGACGCCAATTTCGAGTCGAGTTGTCATTTTGTGAATTTAGTAGATGAACTAAGCTTATTTCCAAATATATACAAATATATGATAAGCAGAAGAGGAGGCAAACACAATCACTGTAATACATAACAGAATTCAAGTCCAGATCATTTGATGCAAAGTTCCATGAATATCCATCATATCCCATTCATCCCGTTCCCTATGCCTTGTTGTTATCCCCCCCTATCATTTCTTTAATGGTGAGTAAGTCAACGCAGGTGTGTATATAGGAAATAATTTCTGTGACATCTACAATTTTCCCAACTGGAACGGTTATTATTGACTTTTCATCGGGAGTATCGGATATCATAAGGTCATTTGATATAGGAATGAGGCGCATAGGGACCTTAGCCCAAAACCGGGTGTGATCACCTATTCTCAAAATTTTGGATTTTGAGGGCTGCCATACACATCAGTTCCATATTCACCCATTTAAGATATTATCACACTCACATCTGCCTTAACTGTATGTAGTATGGTTTTAATCTTCGAAGCGTCCAGAGGCTCCATGCTTTCCTTCGGAGTATCAGGTGTCGCTCGCCATTCGGTGATTTTATCCGCATGTTGTTTTAAATATTTAAGTTCGCCTTCGCATTCTGGAGGCAAGGGATTGACATCCAAGTTCTTCTTCGTTTCGGTCGGCATGTTGCTTGGAAGATAGATGCGGGGACGTAATGATAATGCAGCGTAGGAGTCTGTGATTCCGAGTATTCGAAGAGGTTACTCCGCTGGATGGTGGTAACTGGCGTGTGTGTCTTTTATTGAGAGACGAGTCTTGTGGGGTCAGCGAAAAAAGTTTTGAAAGGGTTCTTGTCCTAACCCCGCCAATCGCATGACATAGGTGGTACTCTCAGCTTTGATACACAGCAACCTTGTTCTTGCAACATGTTGGCTTTTCCATGCGCTCGCAAATTTACAGGATTTCTTTGTATATGGAGCGTCAAATACTAGCGGCGAGGTTACCTTATGAACAGCATTAATTCACATCTCGTAGCGCGCGGTGATTTACAGTGTCAAATTCGAGATGAGGGGCTCACTCGGCTCAGAGACAAAAAAGACCACCTGACAACAAATCTGGTTGTCTTGGCTGCGTCTTGTGGTATACCGCGGACAAACATTGATCCGAGTTGGTATTTATTCACCACTCCAAGGATTAATGCCTTGCAAAATGTCGCATCCAAATTTTTGGTGATTACCCATTTTACTTTTTGATGTATTAACTCTTTATCATCTGCAACACGATGGGTTACAGTAGCTCAGCCGCGGACTTTCGAAACCCTGGGGTTGATTGCAAGCACGCCTTGGATAAAATCAAAACTTGAGTTGCGCTAGCCAATTGGATGTCTTCTCCAATTAATAGAAATCTACTAGCCTTGACGGGGAAAAAAACCTTGTCTAAAACCGATGCCAGACGCTGCTACTGCAACGCAATTGGATACGGCTGTGAGGTTTCGAGGCTTCATTGAAGAATATTCGAGAGGTTTGGCTGCGCGCGACAGGCTTTGACATGGATGGAGATGGCTGCACATGTGTCTGAGCTGGTTCGTCAGATAAGTTCAGCGTGACGTGTTACGCGGATAAACTTTGATCCGTGTTATTCTGGCGGATTTCTATGCCATATAATTCCAGGTGCCCATTTTGCTTCTTGATATAACTCTTTTTATCCCTCTAATGGCTGATTACAAGGCTTTCTTCCTTAGAGCGGAAGCAGAACGAGGACGGGAAGCAGAGCTGTGAAGGCAGGCAGAGGAGCGAGAGGCACAGGAAACAGTTACGAAGTGTTGATTTAATGGATGATCCTACCGTTTCATCGAGCCATCCGATCCATCGGACCGACTATCCTTTTGCCCAAATATATATGGGCACGTATGTTATATGAAGGAGAGAGATATATATAGCAGTAGAGTCAGTCATTTTAACTAGCTAGATAGACAGATCTAGAGATCCATTCATTCATTGATTTTTATGCCTCTACGAGCATTTTCCGATACGAAGACAAGCAGAAGAGGTGCGAAGGGGAAGCAGAAGAGGTACTGCCCAACAAGCCTTGCCTTTGGGGAGATATTCCCCTATTCTCTAGAATCGTGTCCTGGCCATGCCAGTCATTCTTAGGGAAATATTCCTCGAAATATTCCCCTATTCTTTAGAATGTCACGGCCTGTACTTACAAAATCATGGCCTTGTCAACTGGTTCAGTATACGATATTCCCCACCAATCCGTATCAAGAGAACAATTGAATTAACCTTCAACGTAGCAGGAATAATCCCTTATATTTTGCAAGAAGCATGGCCTCAGCACAGCTAAGCTACCAAGATGGTGGTTTGATGGGGCAGCTGTGTCTAACTTTAAATCTACCTCTTTGTGCAAAATAGCTAGGGAGGTGATGATAGTGGCTCTGTGGCTATGAAAAAGTACTCATCAATTGATGTCAGAAAATGTTACACACAAAAACACCATTCATCAATGGCTAGATTATGAACAACAGAATAACAGGCCTACATGTTGAATGTAGATTTACCGGTTGAATGCATGCGTCGAATTTGAAGACAACATAGTGAAGAAGAATGGAAAGGAAAGAAGGAAGAGAATAGAAGAAGGTAAAATAAAGACAAAGTGTGCACAAGAGGGAGGACCCCATCGTTTGATTTTCGCCGAAAACTGCTGACTGGGTTGGAAGGTTCGGATACATCTCTCACAAATATCAAGCACGGCCTACAACCCGGACAGTTAATCAAAAAACAATGTTACTTGGAGTTTCCGAATTCTCATGCAATTTCCCTTCCCTCCGTCCCCGGGGTTCCTTGGTGCATGAAACTATGGTAATGAACAGCAATGTTCCCAATCTTCCATGAGACATAGAATATTTGCTGGGGTCCATATTTCTTGTAGTAGATCTTTTAGCTGATTTAGTATATATACAAATCGTTTGCTCATCGAGTTATGGGTAGAAGTGTAGCAGGGTTGGAAGTTGTGTGAAAGACTGGGGAATGTTTGCATGTTTGTTTGGCATGTCTATGAGCTAGGGACAGTTTCATTGGTCAGACGAGGGGCGTTCCACGCTTCCCGATGTATGGCTCCCGATGTTTACAAACTTTGACTAACTTCCATCAATTATTGAACTATGACAGAAAAATCAAACAAGGCAGATCTTGCGCCGGATACAACGCCGCTCATCGAGATTCAGTGTGAAAACAAGTAGCGTTGCTATCAGATATAATTACTGACAGAGAAACATAAAGAAGAAAGGAAGAAGGACGGAAAAAAGGAAGGAAAAAAGAAGGAAAGAAGAACAAAACGCGCGCATTAGTTCTCACAAAAATTGTTGAAGGATCGGATTGCCAAAAAATACATTTATATTGTCATGTGACCGTCGATTAGGCACCAATGCATTAACTTAAGCAAGATGGGAAATCCGAGCTGATGTCCTGCCAGAGTCAAGACCAATGCCGCCGCCGACGCTTTCACTTCCCTATCCTATTCCTCACAGCAGCACAGACACCCTTTGCCCGCCTGTTCCCCTCTACGTGCTAGGGGTTTGTGGAAGATTGCAGAATTCCAGTACACAGCGCCGAGGTGTTTTTCCGGCCCCGGTCTTGCACCTGCGTTCAATTATGCATGCCCCCGCTATCTATTGGTTGAGTGCGCGGCTTAGTAAGCCTACAAGATTTGTGTAACTCAGGCTGGACTTGGAAGTTCTAGGAGCATACAAACAAGACAAACAAACAAAGGTATTGACCCTCCTAAGTCACCTGACCTGTTTCTGTCTTTACCTGACCTGTTTCTGTCTTTGCCTGATCTGTGAGCATCATTGTCTATTAATGGAATCAAAGATAAACCTCATCTTAACAATCTGCAGAGAATGGAGAGAAGGATAAAAATCACCCAAAAAACTCCACTGAATACGCCCAGTCGTTCTACTATCATGAAAATTGCCCATGATGAGTGACGAGGAGCTGGGAATGGACACTTTTATCATTAGGAATGAAGATGGCAGCAAATCAATAACTGTCAAAGGTTGCTGTGTTGTCAAAGCTGAGAGTGCCACCTATGTCATGTGATTGGCGGTTGGGATTAACACGATTCTTTGTTTCTGGGTTGGTCAGACATGGACATTGCGCTTCAGAACAGCGATTTTTGTTTTAATGAAGGCTTACCAGATTAGTTAAAATGGGATCTGATCACAATGGCAACAAGCTTCCCATTCTCAGGGACCTCCACCCGGCATTCTTTATGTATCTTGTAACAATAGCCACACTTTATCGGGAGATTCCGTCAGCCAACCTCCACCTATTGATTGTTCATTTCAATCTACATTTTCAATAAAATCTTTAATATATACCATTGAGCTACTGACCTCTAAATCGTCTTGGACTTTTTGTGATATTCGCCAACAGCTTGCAGGCGTAGGGCAGCGCGAAACATGGCTTGGCTGCGGGCGACAGGCCTTGGCATTGAATCATGGACTACTACTCTTTTACTGATTCGTTTAGATACGGCCAGTTGCGACGTTTGGCGCGGGTAAACGTTGATCCGTGTTATTTTGGGCGACATTATATCTCGTCTCCTGTTCCAACCACAGGATTATCGCCTCTATGCCACTAAATTCCTGGTACCCACTTTTTTTTTTTGATATAACTCTTTTATCCCTCTCTAATGGCCGATAACAGTTCACCAGATTACAAGGCTCTCTTCCTTAGGGCGGAAGCGGAACGAAGGCAGGCAGAAGAGCGAGAGGCACGGGAAGCAGTGTTGCGAAGGCAGGCAGAAGAGCGAGAGGCACGGGAAGCAGTGTTGCGAAGGCAGGCAGAAGAGCGAGAGGCAGAGGAAAAAGTGCGCAGCCAGCTGACAACACTCGGAGAGCTCATCAAAGGTTGTCATGATTCATTCTCCCGGCCTTTGCAGGTTGGAACGCCATCCCGCTCCACGAAGGGGAGTATTCCACCACCCACTGGGAAGTACTGCCCAACGAGCCTTCGCTTTTGGTCAAGTTGTCCGGTTCAACTGCAAGAAATTTATGATTCGGTTTCCACTTACCTCCAACCAGCTGGAAAAGACGCACCTCGGCTATTCACATCTCTCCTTGTACTAAATGAACTTGGTCGGCGGTATTCTAGCCGAAAACTACGAAGTGAAAAGGATCTGGAACACTACGAGCGAACCGCTGTGGAAGATCATGTCCATGATATCATAGCCGAGCTATGCAAAATACCTGATGCCCGAGAGAGGTTCCGGCTTGGAGATGGGATCATGTTTGAAAATCATGAAAATCTTCTACAGACATCAGAAGAGTCAGATGTACAGCTGCTTGATGAATCCAGCACAAAAAATCCCAAACCAGATTCATTCTGTATTCATCGGATCAACGGTTCCACCAATACTTTGATTACGACAGTCGAGTATAAGCCGCCACACAAGCTCTCGGTTGAAAATCTCCGAGCAGGTCTTCGATCGATGAAGCTCTGGGAAGAGATTGTTCAGTCAGACACAATCCCCAAGAGCGATGAGCTGAACAAGGATGAAAAGCTGAGATATAATGCGGAACAGCTGACTTGCTCAGTTTTGGTTCAGGAGTATCATGTCATGATTCAAGCTGGACTGGAGTACTCCTACATAACTAATGGATTTGCTATCGTTCTGCTTCGTGTTCCATACAGCGACCCTAGTACACTCTATTACTATCTCTGTGAACCAAACATGGATGTGATTTCAGAAAATCCTGGGGTCTTTTATCAGTCAAAGACAGCTATTGCCAGAATATTATGTCTCTGTCTGATGTCCTTTCTCTCGGATATCCGTGACCAGAAGTGGCGGAATGCTGCGAGATCCCAGCTCCATATATGGAAGACAAGTTTTGACTTTACACGGTCGCAAATCCCCGATGACGAGCTGCAACAAACTCCTCCAGGATCGGAATATGCAAGCTCGGAATATATGCCCTCTGAACATCTACCATCATCTCCGTTACAACCCGGCCATCGAGCTTCTACCCGATCTCAAACCACCTGTGCACCAATGGATACCTCGCCTTTGAGTGATCATATGGATTCTTCTGACTCCGACTCTAACCAAGCAGCGCACGGCCGGAAGCGGGGCATCAGCCAAGTGATGTCCTCCCCGCCCAGCCAGCGTTCATCGGCGCGCCCAGCAGGTCCTAGGCCATCGAGCGGCGAGAGCCGACACACGGCACGTTACTGTACGCAGCGATGCTTATTGGGTTTGCAACAGGGAGGTGAATTGGACCATCAATGCCCTAATGTTTCTCTCCACCGGCGAGGCCAGAATGATGATCGACATTGTATCGATGCAAGGAAGCTTGTGCAAATACTGAATGAACAGCTCGATCGTGACCTTGATCATAACTGCACACCATTTGGGACTTGTGGATCGTATGGTGCACCCTTCAAGATCACTTGTGCTACATATGGCTACACTCTTGTTGGAAAGGGGACAACAGCCGGGCTATGGAAAGTTGTCTCACGTGAAGCAGAAATATACCGGGTTCTTCAGAAAGCACAGTGTTCTGCTGTCCCTGTATTTCTGGGGAGGATTGATTTGAAATTGTTCCTTTTCCTCCATGGTGCTGGGGACATCCGCCATATGCTTCTCATGGGTTGGGCAGGGGAAAGTATAGAGAATGTCAAAGACAAGGAAGTGCTAAGTCGTGAGATTTCCAGGTCGAAGAAGGAAATCCGCATGCTGGGAGTGGTACATAAAGATCTGCGGCCTGCCAACATGTTATGGAATGATGAACTGCGCCGGGTCCTGATCATAGACTTTCACCGGTCCGACATAGACAGGCGCCCGATGAAAAGGCGGGTTGGATCCTTGAAAAGGTCACTGCATCAGGTGGGCAGGTCGAAACGACCCTGTAATAACAGTGGCTGGACTGGGCATATCTCCATGGCAGAGTCAGACGTCCAGAGTAGCGCCTGAATGAGTTTTTACATCTAAGAATAGAATATCTACATAGCAAACGTGGAAAAATCCAGATGACAATTGCCGCAGGCCATGTGGCCTACGGAGACCACACCCCTGTCAACTGGCCCATTCCTCAAATCGGAAACAACTCGGGCATATTTCACCGTGGTTAGTGGTGTAAAGCGCTAGTAAAATGGGCCTTCATGGCTGTGAACTGAGCTTCGGGGGTACGTAGAAGATTGGCTTTTGTATGATATGATCACTGACAACTACGAGGAAATTGCAAATTATAAACGAGGCAACATGGAAGCTGGGGGCCTTGAGCGTATCTTGATGAAAGAATTTCCCTCATGGTTCAACTGTGTCAAACCACTTCGCACCCCCGTGCGAGATATACTATTTACTTATGGGAAGAAGGGACTTGTTGTTGGTACCCCGCAAGACCCAAAACGCTTATACAATCCCTTTATCAAGGCGTACGACGACGCGATATCTCTGATTGGATGTCATAGTGATTAGATAACGGAAGGCGCGGCGCCATACTTTTGTTGTTAAAATTCGCACGCTTACAATGACATACATTTTTAACAATGTGATAGGCAATATCAATAGAGCTCCTAGGCTGGAATGAAATTTGATAAGCAAACAAGATCAAACGAGGCGAACCGAAGCAAATGAGGAAACAAACAAGATAGGCAAAGTAGGGACAAATTAGAACCAAAAATGACATAATATTATATAGTTACGCTAATGAAGGTTCTCTCCAATCGACTTTACAATCTTGCGTCGACCGCCCCTGCGCGATCTTCTTTTCTGCTTGAAATGCCTATAGCCTGCCAGAGTAGTCAACGAAGGCCGCTTGGCCTTCCAGTGCGCATGGAATTCTTTGACCAACTCTTCGCAGCCCGGAATCAGGTCGCTCCGCGGTTGCCAAGTAGGCCTCCATTCAGCAAGGTACTCCAGAATTGCCTTGCCCCCTTGTACGCGGATCCGAGAGTTCAGTATCTTTCTTATTGGCCACATAGTCCCATCATCACGTTCAACCGGGACTGAAGAAAGCTGATAATCTTCGAAATGCTTATGGCGCTCCAGCATAGTCGATGAAGGCCACTTGTCTTCCCACCTCGCGTAAAATTCTTCAATGAATGCTTTGCACCCCAGAATCAGGTCGCGTCGCCTTTCCCAGGTGGGCTTCCATGCAATAAGGTACTCCAGAATTGCTTTGCCCCCTCGCACGCGGATTCGGGAATTCAGTACCCTGTCGACCAGCCACTCCCCCTTAGTCACGTGGACGTGGCCGACCGGGATTGGAATTCGGCTCTGTGGGTGTGGAGAGACACTGGCGCTCCATCCACCGGAAGAGGTCACTTCATGAACGGTAAGTGGAGGAGTTTCTGCTGAGGGTCAGTGGGAGACCGCGGGACAGTGATGGGAGGAGGCTCACCCGAAACTTCTCGCAGAGTCAACGCGGCTCTGCCATTCGCCATCCAGTCTAGCTCGTCTCCTTGGTCGGCGGACGCCTCGCGGGCAGACAGCGGTGGCGGAGACATCTGGCTATCTGCAGACTCACTTGCGCGTTCGCCATCATGGCATATCTCCATTGAATCATCTACAACACTGGGGTCGTCTGAAATAGGGCCGAAGTTAGCGGATCGGTATGGGACATCGGGAGTGAGCCATGAGACGGACCTCTACTTGCGCCTGACCGACATGCATCAAGGTCGGTTTCAGGGACACTTTCCGCTGCCGTATCAGGTATATCGAGGCAGTAGCTGGAAAAATCACTCAGATCTGATCTGGAGAGAATGATGGCATGGTCATTTATCTTTCTCTGACTCCTACTGAGAGGTTGACTCCCACCATCAGACGAAATCTCCTTCAAAATCCTGTCGAAGGCATTTCCTGGAGTTTTAGGTGACTGGGACTGTTGACTTGCAGACTGAGAAGGAATGGGAGATGTAACAAAAAGGGACGGGCGGGGGGGCAATGGGTGTCTGAGCTGCTGTGAAGGACAAGATAGGGAAGAGGATGTGTCAGCAGTGAGAATGGGTCTCTGCGCTAAGGGATTGGGGAGCCGTAACTGTGTGGAGATTGCAGGAGGTTTCGGGCTTTGCAGTGAAGGGGGATTCATGAGATTTGGGGGTTGATAGAATTGGATCTTGTCCATTGTGGTGCTTTGCTCTGTACGTGCGTGTGGGCTTCTTGGGATTGAGGTTCGGGGAAGCTGTGATTCTCGTTCTCCGGTCAGTGCTCGTGGGAAAAGCTGACGCTCTTATAGAGCGAGAGTGCCAAAAGTCTACGAAAGGCTTCCCTCTGTGTCGTGGATAGACCCCGACATTTTCGGAGAACGCCTCGCCCCCTGACTCCAACCTGGGACCTGCCCACAAAACGGGAACGGATCGCAATGCAACATACGGAATGCAACACGTAGAGCTAAGGATCACCAAAATCCACTAGGGATCAGAACCCCAGAACAAGCCCAGCAAGCCTGTGTTTCCATTTTCTATACACCGTATCCATGAGGATGAACGCAAATTGGTCATGAGGTCGCAGAATCGATGACGAATGAAATACGATATGATATACCAGACACACGCGGTGGCTCGGACGCCTTTGGATTATGCAGGAGATCCCACCCCACCGTCACACGATCGCTGCGCCCCTGGCTCCCTCAGCTAGAAACTACCCAGCGTCGGATTCGCCGACCTTCCTCGCCAGTGAATAGAATCGTGGGCCTGGCCAGGGCACACAATGCGAAGACGGAATCCCACGCTTGGATACAAGGATACACGGCCGTCACTTTTCAGAACAGCCAATGCAATCGTCGAAATCAGCCGGAGGCTCAGCGAAGGCGGCATTTTGCATCCACACCCTTCCCACGTCACATCCTAGCGGTACAGCCGCATTCCTCGTAATCTCGCTACGCCGTAGGCGGGGTGTTGGATCCACGCAATCTCGGGTTTCGCCGACATGAGGGATTTTTGCCATTGGTCAATAGCATAACAAGGATGCGCAGGAGATTGTAGGCGCACCCCTCCCACGTTACACCCCAGTGTCCAGCCGCATCTCGCTACGCCACTGGCAGGGTGGTGGATCCACGCAATCTCGGGTTCCGTCGGGATGAGGGATTTTTGCCATTGGTCAATGACATAACGCGCATGCGCCGGAGGGTAATTCGAGCGGAAAGAGAAGGAGAAGTGCGAAGGAAAGTATCGCGGGAGTAACAGAGTAAGCCAGCGCAGAAGGACTGAAGGGAGGACGTCAAGGAACAGGAAAGGCACAGCACGAGCAAGGGAAATATTCAGTGAGTAAAGCCCGTTGTCCTCGGGACGAGGTGTATGTAATTGTAATGTTTAGATTCGCATGGTCGACGGAAAAAGGGGAGGGGGACGGATGGGGAGATTTGGAAGGGTGGAAGGGTGGGGGAATGCGATAGCGAAACAGTTCGGCAAAGGAGATCGGCAGATTTTTTGGTTAGTAGTGATACGGCAGGCTGGTATGGGGGAAGGGGGAAGGGGGGAGGGGGGAGGGGGGAGGGGAAGGGAAGGGAAAGGGGAATGGGAATAGTGAGGCGAGGAGGAAAATTGGGAAGATGGAAGGTGCGTGGGCGAAGAGGGAAGAGGAGCGATCTTATATAGATTTTCGGAAACGCGTCGATGATGTAACTCCAAGCGGCGAGGTCGAGGGGCGCCAAACCCGAAGGGGCGACGGCAGGGCCGACGTGGCCAATGGGCGGGGTCGGCGACAGCAGGCTAGGCCCGTCCGGGAAGCGCAGCGAGGGCGCAGGCCAGGTGCAGCCGTGTACTCACCGTCCGAATGTTTACTGTTTTAAAATACTATCACAGATAATAAATTAAAAAGATTCTATCTTCAAGACAATCAAATGCTGATTACAGAGAATAATATCAATGAAGCAAATAATATTGATAAAGAGAAAGAGATGAATATGCAAAATACTGATAAAAAGAATTCTTTGAGAGAGAATCAGAATGACTTACAGTCATGAATCTCTCATGATAAGAAGTTTGTGATCATTATCTGACTGCTGTTTTTTTTTTTTTTATATAATGATTTTCTTATTGTTATTTTCTTCATTTAAATTACTATTTTCTTAGTCTCTATTTTCATAATTCTGTTTCTTTCTTGCATGTTTTTCATGCATTATATCAGTTTCTTCTAATTTTAATCTCTTGATATTATTTTTTTTTTTTTTTTTTTATTTTCTCTTGGATATTCAATTCTTCAGATCAGATTGAAGCTGATAATAAATTATATAAATCACTGTTATTATATTAATTATATTCTGCTTGTTTATTTTTCTTTTCTCTGCTGTTCACTTTTTCTTTCTCTTTTCTATATTCTTTTATTGATTATCTTTCATTTTCTTGATTCTTGATTAATTCTTTTCTGTAATTTCTTATTTTCATTTATTCAGATCACATTCTTACTTGCCAGATCAGTAAGCTATAGAGAAGAAAAATATGTGATGAAAAATCTCAGCATAATATTACTTTTCATCAAGATCATCTCATATATTTGTTTGACATAATTGTCTCATATTCTCATCTTTTCTTGACACATGTGTGGATTCAGTGAAGATTGATTGTACACAGAGCAGTGAGATTGCTTCTTTTTGATTATATAATTTAATATATGATTGATTGCTTGTTCTTCTTCTATATTTGAATCTTCTACATGTTCTTTTGTATTGCTATTTGGATAGCTCATTGAATAGAATATTGTATACACAGTGAACTTACCAACCTCCTTACAATCCCGCTGCTCCTGCCCACACGCCGCCAAAAGCGCACAACCCCTTATTTCACTTCACTACTTCTGCTAAGATGTCTTTCTCCAGGCCAACTGCTTTCACCACACACAAGATCATAACATTATATAAATATATAAGTATAAACATTCATTCAGTAGCTAGTTTTATAATATGAATCAAGCACTTTCATGATCTTTCTTCTTCAGCTCTCAAATTTATTATTTATTTTTTCACTTTTTGACTTACTTTTTGACATCTATATTTTACCTCATTTTTAATTTTTCACCTTCACTTCTTTCACTTCTTCACTCATCATTTTACTCCTGTTAATTCAGAAAAATCAGACTAGCAGCTTGACAAAACAATCACAGCAAGCTCAATCACCATTGACAGCCACCTTCTCACCTGCTACCAACTAAACTGCTTCAAACAGAGATCAGCTCAACCTTCTGTGACCTTCTCAAAATAATATCTTCCCATCATCTGCCACTCTCCTTGTCGTGTGCTCTGACGCATCTTCCACTATCATGAGGTTGACCATCTTCTCCAAGCTTCGGACCCACGCTCCAGTGGCCGAAAAACCGCCAGCCAGCCATCGAGAGGACAAGGAAGCGGGAGACTCGCCTCAAGACCAAGAGATTGCCAGCGACAGCGACGGGGGTTTTTCTCCAGATGCCCAAGATGGCGTACGAAAGATCCAGGCCACCACTCAGGTCTGGAGCAAAAGCCATCTTATCTTTGCATATTTCATGTATGTCGTACTACTCCCTGCCCTGGTGTTGTCTTTCTGAAAGACTTTTGTCTACCATCGTCTCTTGCTAGGTGGGGTTAACACTCTTAAATATAGGATATGGATGATTGCTTTCGTCGACACAATGCAGCAGGGAATGTCCAATTCCCTGCTCCCTTACATCACTAGTAGTTTCCAACTGCACTCTTTGACGGCTTCAACGATGATTATGTCGAATATCATCGGGGGCTTGATCAGGCTGCCCCTTGCTAAGGTCCTCGATATCTGGGGCCGACCACAAGGCTTCGTGATGATGGTAGGAGCGCTAACGATCGGCCTTCTCATGATGGTCGCGTGCAACAACGTCCAAACCTATGCTGCTGCCCAGGTGTTCTACTGGGCCGGGTATGTTTACTCTGCCGACTGATGTTATGTTTTTTATTTTGTTTTTCTAAGAAATTAATGTGTCCTTCCACGCTTTTTTAAAGATATAATGGGATGACTTACACCGTAAGTATTTTCATTGCCGATACATCTGCGCTGAAAAACAGAGCCCTTATGTTTGCCTTTGTTTCCTCCCCTTATATCGCTACCGTCTGGATTGGGGGGCCACTCGCGACTGCCTTCCTGAATGGCCCTGGCTTCAGGTGGGGATATGGTGCTTTCGCCATCATTACCCCCGTCGTCACCCTCCCTCTATACGCAGTGTTTGCCTGGAACTACAAAAAGGCGAAAGATTCAGGCTTGTTGCCCGACAAAAAACATGCTCGTACTTCCACCCAATCGTTCAAACATTATTTTATTGAGTTTGATGTTGTCGGAATCATTCTCTTTGCCGGCGGATTGGCTTTGTTTCTCCTCCCATTCAGCCTTTACTCGTACCAGGAAGATCAGTGGAAGTCAAGCCTGGTCATTATCATGAGTATTATCGGTGGTCTCCTCCTCATCGCTTTCGCCTTGTACGAGAAGTACCTGGCACCGGTCTGCTTCATCCCTTTTGATCTCCTTTTCGATCGAACTGTACTAGGCGCCTGTATTCTCGCCGCAAGTTTGTTTATCAGCTTCAATATCTGGGATAGTTATTTCCCATCTTTCCTCCAAATCGTCAACGACTTATCAATCACCCATGCCAGCTATATTGTCAGTATTTACAGCATCGGCTCCTGCTTCTGGGCCATCATTGTTGGCATCTTGGTGCGATGGAGTGGACGCTTTAAATGGCTTGCTCTGTACTTTGGTGTGCCTTTAACCATTCTCGGCGCTGGTCTCATGATCGCCTTCCGCCAGCCGGATGTCAATATCGGGTATATCATAATGTGCCAAATCTTTATCGCCTTTGCTGGCGGAACATGCATTATTACAGAACAAATGGCCGCCATGGCTGCTACATCCCATCAATACGTCGCCGTTGTTCTCGCAGTTGAGGCCATGTTTGCAAGCATCGGTGGTGCGATCGGTCAAACCGTTGCCGCTGCGATCTGGACCGGGGTGTTCCCTCAAAAATTAGCCGAGTATTTACCTGAGGAGGCCAAAGCCAACGCCAGCCTCATCTATGCAGACATTAAGGTGCAGAAATCATATCCAGTTGGAAGTCTTGAAAGGAATGCCATTAACAGAGTCTATGGCGATGGTCAAAAATTCATGCTCATCGGCAGCACTGCAATTTTGGCCGTCTCCCTTGGAGCTGCTATGATGTTGAGAGATATTAAAGTCAAGGATTTCAA
Organism: Emergomyces orientalis; assembly: GCA_002110485.1. NCBI lineage: Eukaryota > Fungi > Ascomycota > Eurotiomycetes > Onygenales > Ajellomycetaceae > Emergomyces > Emergomyces orientalis. Next base: position 47,445 of record MOWL01000006.1, read on the forward strand.
GCAAGTCAAGGGCCTTGTTATTTAGAGTGCCCCGCTTTTTCTTTTCTGATCAATTGCGTATAATTTGTGCATTATCATAATAGCACCAGGCTGCGCAATTTTTGATGTTTGAGCCTAGTTGTAGGCGTCAATGGGCCCAGGTAAGAGAGCAACAATAGGAGTAAAAAAGGAGGGGCGTTTTAACAAGCACAGGCGTTTATTCGGTGGATCTGTTTTCGTTTCATTTCCTGTTCTTGGCAAGCAGAGTCAATAAAGAAACATCTCTTTTTTTTTAAGTCCCGTCAATCGCCTTCATTCTGTGTTATGTTTCTGGCTTCGGATAACAGTTCGGGTGCAAACATGCAATGTTTTGATTGTTTTTACAAAGCTTAAAAAGACTCACGCCTCACACGCCTCACACTCTTTTTTCTCCTGATTTTGGCGCCGAGATTTCGGAATACCGAGGCCCAGGTCAGACATCGTTTATGAATGCGCGGAAGCACATATCGCAAGTTGCAGGCCCACCACCACTGTACCAAACCATCGCGAGGTGCCCTCCTAGGCATATCCATCCACCTATTTGGGTTCACAAATTTGCCACCTAGCCATAGGTAATTAAAAAGCCTATATCACAAAATGAGAGTCATCGAGATCAAGGAATAACAACACTGGTTCTCTATTCGTCACTCCCCTCAACACCCTCAATTAATATTTTTATTTTCCACTTAAAGCATTACCATCTAACGAGTCACCAATTCCACTGTTAAATTCCAGCGCATAATAAAGCTAAAAATAAAATAAAATAACCAATAAACAAGGAAATAACAAAATGGGTCTAATCGTCCTACCAGCCGCCATTTCCGACATCACTCCAGTCTACGGTGTCTACTTTGCCGCATTCAACGGCGACATAATCCTCGACATCCTCTACCCGCAGGGCGTGGACCCCGAGCTGCGCAAGGCGCATACAGCCAACATACTACAATGGTGGCACGGCGTCACGGTGCAACATACTTTTAAATGTGTAGATACCGACACGGGCAAAATTGTCGGCATGGCGGTTTGGGATGTATACTGGCGCGAGGGGACTGATGAAGAGAGGAAGAAGCCAACCATTCCGTGGTTGGAAGGGGTAGAGCAGGAGAGGGCGGGAGCGTTCCTTGAATCTTTGTGGAAGATGAGGGAGAAGTGGTTGGGTGGTAGGAGACACGTTTGTGAGTATTCTCTTGTTTAGTAGGAACCTACGTTGTTGATTAAACTTTTTTTTTTAAAAAAAATAATTTCAGACACTAACTTTCTACCCGCAAGATTGCGCCCTCCTCGCCGTGCACCCGGAGCACCAAAAACGCGGCATCAGCAAGCTGTTGATGGGCTGGGGTCTGGATGTAGGCGAGAAGCTGCGGTTACCGGTGTACCTCGAATCTACCGTTGCGGGATTGCCAGTGTACACGAAACTTGGGTTCGAGAAGCTGTCTCAAGGCGCCCTGTTGAAATCTGAAGTAACTCATTTTGCCTCTGATGTCGAGGCTCCGCTGATGGTCAAGATGCCGTCAGCGGCACGAGAAATGAGATTTGAAGAATGGGCGGAGAAAGGATATCCTCCGCTTGGCTGAGGTCCGCTGTTTAGCTTTTACGGTTATTGCATCTAGGTAGATCATACGACACCGCAGCCATTGGAGCCCGGGACCTAAGGCAAAGCAAGCCTGACAGAGTGTCTCGGATTCCATATTTTAAGCACAGAGAATAATAGAACTTGGTATAGATTCATGGGTTTCATGGTAGTGTTGCTGCATTTATTCTCGGTTCCCGCCCACTTAGTATGATTGGGCTGGGATTGTGGGCAAGAAAATAAAAAATAAAATAAAAAGAACAAACGTTTGTCACGCGAGAGCGCAGAAAATCTCCATCCATGCGTACCAAGAAAGGAGCAAAATTCGTCGATCCTAACAAGTAGTGGGGAGGGAGGAAGAAAATAAAAAGGAATCAAAACATACCCGAGGCCCCACCGCGAATAAGAGAGAATAATAGAACTTGGTATAGATTCATGGGTTTCATGGTAGTGTTGCTGCATTTATTCTCGGTTCCCGCCCACTTAGTATGATTGGGCTGGGATTGTGGGCAAGAAAATAAAAAATAAAATAAAAAGAACAAACGTTTGTCACGCGAGAGCGCAGAAAATCTCCATCCATGCGTACCAAGAAAGGAGCAAAATTCGTCGATCCTAACAAGTAGTGGGGAGGGAGGAAGAAAATAAAAAGGAATCAAAACATACCCGAGGCCCCACCGCGAATAAGATAAAAGTCAAGCGGACGTTTCCAATCCGTTGTGCAAAAACTTTGTTTTTTTTCAGATCAGATAACAGCTGTAAGCTTACAGTACGTCTATGTTACCGTTATATTAAGTTACATCTTACAAACATACAACAATACATACAACAATACATACAGGTCAGAACACAAAACAACATCGCATAAAAAACAACCGTGGCGATGCGAGAAAATACTATCCAAAACGATTGCTCCTGAAAAGAAGGCTGATTTTCATCGTTCCTACGGCTCCCGTGTACTCGTGTAATTTCTGGTTGGTTCCCAGTTTTCAGACAACCTAACAGGTGGTGGATCGATCTATGTAAGGTGTGGGTATATAGCTCGCAGTTAGTAGCATTCACATGTTGTCCAAAATCAACCTGGGTAATTATTGATTTTGGGATTTCAAAGGGCGAATTATCTATCGAAGAAGTCTCAGATCCCAGGGAAATTTCGCGAAATTTAGTTGGATGTGTCTAATCGAAATTTCGTGGCCATGCCAATCACCATACCACAATTTGAATACGCTCCAGTGAGGGCATCATGGCTGAAGCGTGATGTGCTTCTTTTCGCCAACTCAATTGGCTGCCAGGCAAATAATGAGCTTCACTTCCTTTATGTATGCATCATATACCAAAAACAGGATGACCCTCAATGAAAAAATAAATAAACTGTGATGCTAATTGTTGCGCTCAGGAACTACACCCAAACTTCCAAGTCTTCCCCACATATCCCATTGTGTTAAGCACGTCATCTCTTCCCTGGGAAGATAACGTATCTATATATTAATACCGATATCAGCCTTTAAGTACGCAGAGATTGACACTGTTGACTTCCTCGCACGTAATGCATCGCGGATTCTACCTCCAGGCTGCCCAAAACTAGACTGGAGCGTAGCTGTCGATGGAAGACGGAGAATGGAATTCCTACGGCCCCTTCCGCCAACTAGCGAGGGGAAGACATGGGAGATCCAATCAAAAGTTCTAGGTGTCTTCGATAAGGGCGCCGGGAAAGGAACTATCATGGAGATCGAACATGTGTTGAGGCAGCGGGAGAGTGGGCAGGTGTATACGCGCGCTTGGGAAAGTGCCTTTTTCAAGGGGACAGGAGGTTGGGGGGGACAGCGGGGTAAGCATCCCCCTTGGCTATTCCTTCTTTGCTCTTTTCTTCTTTTTGTGGGCAACAATCTATATATAGAGAAATCCGAGAAGCAGAAAGTTTTCTGAACATACCAATTATCGGATATACGCAAATTCGAAACCAGAAATAGGTGTGTGCGATCGAAATCTATGCCTCCTCTAACGTAGGAAAACTCCCAGGCCCGAAAATTGTACGCTATCCTCCACCGAATCCAGCCAGAGCGCCAGACGCGGCTTCAACTTTCAAAACAAACGCAGAAACCGCACATTTGTACCGGTACAGCCTGCACTCTTTACCCACGTACCTCGGGGCCTTCAGCTCTCTATTTGGATCAAAGTCTCTAACTATTATCCACGCATATAGGCTTAACGGTGACTACAATCCGCTTCACGCCACTCCCGAGCCGGGAAATGCTTTAGGCTATCGTGGGGTAATTATGCATGGACTATTCAGCTGGAACGTTGCGGCCCAAGCGGTGTTGTCTCGGTTTTGTGGTGGCGAGGGTCAGAATTTGGGTGATTTTGAGGCCAGGTTTGTGGCACCCGTTGAGCCGGGAGACCGGCTAGATATCCTCATGTGGGATATGGGTAGCTGGGAAGAAGCAGCAACTGTAGGCAAAAATGACAAAACCTTGCGAGAGGTAAGATTTGTGGCAAAGGTTGGTGAAACTGTTGTATTATCAGACGGAAGGGCGTTATTGAATGATCATGATAATTTAAAGGAGAGTGTTAAGTCTAGGTTGTAGACGAGATACACTTATCGCGAAGAACAGGCTTAAAAAAAGAGGGAGAGAGTATAGGTGTAATAAAGCAACGAAAGCAAGCAATCAATATACATGTCTATAGAACGAAAGACACTCTGCTCACAAGAATAAGGCCTAGCTTCATACTTCATCCCAACCTCCCCTTTAAAGTGCGACTGATTAACGCCCTTGAATATTTGATTCAACTCCGAACACGAAGTGAAAAAAAGTATGACAAAGCTCCGCTGACCAGAATGATCAATAACTTAATCAAGACTAGAGTATTCACCATTGAAGCAGGGAAGTACAGTACATTCTGCTCCGTCCCAAGGTTTAACATATCAAGAGACCAATGAAAATTTAAGTGAAAACACAGACCATTTTTATCCACCAAAATTGGACCTTTTCTTATCATCACCCAAGTTCTATTTTCTAGAGTCGTGCATAATTTTCAGTGTGCTTACTGCTTGCAAGTATAGAATCAAGCACTTTGCTACTGCGCACCGCGAGGATGGAAAGAAGACTGTCACTCAACTGCACAAAAAATTAAGTATCAGTAAAATGGATGTAAACGGCAGGTTAGGGGCGGGCATGAAAATGACATACCCCATGGCTGCTTTCACAACACCCCTGGAGCCAAATGCCAGCATCACGTTTGACTTTTCCTTGGTGAAAGCGTAACCTATAGTCCCGATCGACTTGATAGTGCTCCCCAGTTGTCAGGGCTTCCACAAGTTGCTCCAAGGGCTTGAGCAAAGTGGCAAATGGGTTACGCGAATATCCTGTAGCAAGAACCACTAGGTCATATCTCTCGCCTGAGTATTCCACACGCTCAGATTGGGGGTCCTTCAGCTGAAGTTCTACCTGGTTGTTTGGGAATTCTTTGAGACCCGTAACCTCGCGGCTGGTGATCAGACGAAGTGACCAATTAGCAGGGTTGGGCTCCAGGAACTTCTGGCGATACAACTTCTCATACACCGATTCTAGAAGCGGTAGTCGAACAACACCGTAATTGGTTGCTTTGTTCTCGAGAAGAACCTGTTGGCGTGCTGAGCGATTTAGAGAGTAAAATCCATCGACACTGCTTGGGTCGAAAATTTCATTGACACTGTAGAATTCTAGAGGTTAAAATAGGAACTTTTCCTAATCGAGATCATGAATTGGAAGGACTCACAAAGGGCTGTCATCGCTGGGCTTCAATGCCGAAGCTTTCGTGATGAGGGTGACTTTGGAGTTTGGATATCTCGATTGCATGTCTTCGGCAATTTCCACTGCACTCTGGCCCCCTCCAACGACGGCAAAACGGTAAGAACCATTTCTCTCTTGGAGAAGCTTTTGTACAGAACATAGATAGGTAGAGGAATGAATAACGATGTTGGGTAGGGGGTGGGTTGAAAGTCCTGGTGGAATGGCTCGTTCCCCTCCACTTGCAACAATGATGTGCTTGGCAGACAACTCTCTAAGCTGCCTGGAATGCACATCACGGGCTATCAGTTTGAAATATTCAGCAGGCCAGCCGGGCGTTGGTTCCACCGCAGTAATGCGGATTACCTCCTGGTTATACTGGACCCAGTCGTTAAAATGCGAGGCGCACCATTTCATATAGTCGTTAAATTCTTCGCGGAAAGGTAAGTGGGTGGAGAGATTGGTGAAATGGACGAGACGGTCCTTTTGGTGTAAATAATTTAGGAAAGTGAAGTGCGAGCGAGGGTTTCGTGTAGTAGCCAGGTCCTTGATAAAGGAAATTTGCATTTTGCTCCCAGGAAGCAGCATGCCCGTGTGCCAGCCAAACTCTGGCTGCCTCTCCAAGAATAAAACTCGGCGCTGTATCCCGCGGTCCCGCATAGCAATAGCTATAGCGAGGGCTGCAGGCCCGAATCCAACACAAATTATATCATGCTGAATGCCACCATTGGAGCTAGTGTCCGCATTATCTTGCAAGATCACCCCCTCCCGGCACTGGGGATTGTCGTTCTTGGGAACCGTCTCCATTGAGAGAATGGTGATGGTGATGGTGATAATGGCGAAATGTGTGAAGAGGAAATGATATGAGAGAAGTCTAGCGAGAAAGAGGAAAAAACCCCAATGTCAACGCAAAGTTTAGGAGAAGAAAACGATAGAAAATGCCAAAATTTAAGAACACAGTATATTCTCGTCAAAATGGTAAACACCGCTAGCCCAGTTGATTGGCATCGCCTTTTTGGAGCATCATATAGACACGCCTATGTTTCTCTGCGAAAGATCAGCCCACTTGTTGTTCGCATCTACACGAGTTTTCTGGCTCCATTACCTACTAAAGGACGCAGAAATGAAAATCTTAGTTTAGCAAAATTGGCCCCGCGGGACAGAGAAATCCTAGTAATAACATCCTAAATAGGACAGACAATATCTGACCGCTGCATGGAAATCACGATCGAGCTGTTAGTACCCAACAAACCTTGCCGTAGCAGAAGAATAGCTGCCGGGTTGGCAGAGGCTTTGTCAGGGAAAAGAAGTTGAAGTGGCCTCAACGCGGGAAAAAAAGCAGGGAATTGGTTAGTTCTGGATCCGGTATACGCTGTTACCAACCTCAAGAGCTCCACAATGAAGACTGTAACTCTGAGTCCAGCGTAACTTTGAGCCTGTAACACACTAGTGTAATTTGGGTACACATACGGCGCACTGATAAGATTATCTGATTGATTAGATTCCGAGACCCGCCCACGGAAATTGAGGATTGGATATTTATCTCCACTGTTGCATGCCTGTACGGCTATAGGATATCGCTTTTGCAACTTATAGAAAATATAAACACGTAATACATGTAAGTATGCACGTATATCGCAAGCAGAGTAGCGACATCGGAATGTTGTTCGATAAAGTTTCCTTGTTGGCGTTGTATCCACCACGGCCAGCATGGGATGGGCTCGATGAGTTGCATTGCCTCATACGAGCTCTGCTTAATTTCTACTAAGGAAAATAAAATATTAGATGCTAGAGTTATCGTAGTGAAATGGTATTTTGAAGCATTTGGCATGTTTACGGTTGAATTGACGAGGTGCAATGTCAAGAATGGCGACCATATCGAACGATACGCCCCTTGGGAGGCTGCAACAGACATTGAATCACATCCTGCCACAAGCCTTCCGGAAATATGTGGAAAACCTCGCGGTCGTTCACGGACCCACCCAGCCTGTACTTTGGGAGATGACCTTAGGCGAATTGCTAGAATTCCAGTGTTTACGGTATCGCGACCTAGAGTGTGTCGTTGTCCCCTGGACAGGGGCGCGATGGACGTATGGGCAACTCGAGCATGAGAGTAGCCGCCTTGCGCGTGGCCTCTTAGCTAAAGGAATTCAACAGGGAGATAGGATTGGAGTTATGGCTGGCAATTGCGAGGAGTATGTGTCTCTGTTTTTCGCCGCTGCCCGCGTCGGCGCAATCCTAGTAGTCATCAACAACACGTACACGCATGCTGAGTTGATGTATGCTCTCAATCACACAGGCATGTTTTGCTTTTTCCCCTGATACCATTTTTCAACCTCTGGGACATAATGACTGATGGAAAACAGCTTGCAAGTTGCTCTTCATCGTTCCTCGGATCGGACGGCACCACCTTGAGAATGCCTTGGAAGATCTTGCCTCACCCGATATCTCAGAACGACTTCCAAATCTTGAGGAAACAGTTATGATTCAGGGCACATATCGAACTTTTGGAACGTATCAAACTGTTGTTCTTGCGGGAAACTCTGTTCCCTTGAATGCCGTTCAGCGACGGCAAGACACTCTATCGCCATTCGATGTCTGTAATCTGCAGTTCACGAGTGGTTCAACGGGAAACCCAAAAGCTGCTATGCTGACACATCAGTGAGATTCCGGGGTTTTTATTTTTATTTTTTATTTTTTTTGGTGCGTGCGTTGAATCGGGGTAGGGGTGCTGATTTTGTCTACAGCAATTTGATCAACAACTCCCGTTTCATCGGTGATCGAATGGACTTTACTGAGTACGACACACTCTGTTGTCCTCCGCCCTTATTTCACTGTTTTGGTCTCGTCCTTGGTCTCCTTGCCTGCATAACGCACGGGGCCAAGGTCGTGTATCCCGCCGAAATCTTTGACCCTGGAGCAGTGTTGAGGGCAATTTCAGATGAGAGGTGCACAGCATTACATGGAGTGCCCACGATGTTCGAAGCAATCCTGGCACTACCGAGACTCGATACTTTTGACTGCTCACAGCTGCGGACGGGCATCATCGCAGGTGCACCCGTGCCGCGTCCGCTAATGAAACGGCTATGGAACGAACTCAATATGACTGAGTTTACCAGCAGCTATGGGTTGACCGAGGCCTCTCCAACATGCTTCAATGCATTCACTAGTGACTCAATTGATACCCGGCTTACCACGGTAGGCAAAGTGCTGCCGCATGCCAGCGCCAAAATCATTAATCCCGAAACTGGGGAGACAGTGAAAATAGGAGAGCGAGGAGAACTCTGCATGTCTGGCTATCAAATCCACAAAGGGTACTGGGAAAACCCAAAAAAAACTGCAGAGGCATTGATAGAAGATGAGGATGGCACGATTTGGTTGCGGACAGGTGACGAGGCGATGTTAAACTCAGATGGGTATTGCAGCATCACAGGGCGGTTCAAGGACATCATTATTCGGGGGGGAGAAAATATCTATCCTCTCGAGATTGAAGAACGCCTCACAGCACATCCCGCCATATCGCGAGCTGCAGTGGTTGGGCTCCCCAATGAGCATTATGGAGAAGTTGTCGGCGCGTTTCTGGAGCTTGAAAAAGGCCACACCTGCCCATCAGAGGGCGAAATAAGGGATTGGACCCGAGAAAAGCTCGGAAGACATAAGGCTCCCAAGCATATGTTTGTGTTCGGCTCAGATCCAAGGCTCCCAGCAGATATGCCCCAGACCGGTAGCGGAAAGGTTCAGAAGCAAATTTTGAGAGATCTGGGGAGGAAGTTGATTGAAGAATGAATAGCCCGATGTAATGGTGTTCAAACCGCGCAGACGTACTTTTACCTGGACTTACACCCTTAAAATATATTAAAAAAGTGTTGGGTTACTTACAAATAGAATTCATTGTCTCTCGATTTTAAACATCTCTCGGATTCATAATGAGAAATGAAGCCAAAGACTTGACGTCAATAAACTTTGATTACATAAACTGTTGCATCTCTGCCATGTAACTCGTTACCGGATTTAGGGAGAAAAAACCAAACGACCATCCGAAGGAGCATAGCATATACATTCATCTATATCATACTAGTTCAATGCCAGCACTAACCGCCACGCATATTACAATTTGCTTTTGCTCTGCTTCGCCGTCCCATTGCTGGTCACACTTCCAAAATTCACCACTTCGAAAAACCGCACCCGTTCGCACCTCACCATGGCAGACCGCTTGTGCGGTAGGTCTCCCCACTTGTAAACATGGAAACCATGCGCCGCATCATATCCCAATACCGGCCCATTGGTTGCCTTCGGCTCCCCGACTACGCATGTCGTGCGAGGCTCGTCAAGAAATATGTAATGGATCAGACTAGTCCACCATGCCATTGCCCGATGCGGGCCGCGGAATCGCGCATCACCAACCAGTGAGTGTCGTCCACGATCCCAATCTAAGGCAGGGTAGTAGGTACCCATATGGTCCTCCTATGTCGGTAATTATGCGGTCAGTGACAATAACAGACGACAACGAAAGCATATCCAAGGTCGTAGGAGGAAACGGGGAAAGATATGCCAAAAGAACGGGGAAGTAGATCGTACCTTAGCCCAATATATCTCAAAGTAGGCGAAATAAGTATCATCAAATCGCGCCAATACAGCCATCTGGTGCGGGTCTTCATCGATCTTTCGCAAATATTCGCGATGTTCGTCCAACGTACCGGTCTCGTTCCAATTGACGGCTACTCGAGGGTCATTCTGCCATTTATGGAAGAGCTGGAGATGTGTTTCATTCGTGTAATCGAGATGATCCATGGCGAAAAATTCATCCAGGTGCGGAATATACCTGCTGTATATCGGTGCACCACGGGCAGATTTTGCTGGACGCACTGGATGTTGCGCATGTACTGGCCGATTTGTGAGTTGTGATGTCAGCGTGTACTGAAGAGGAAAAGCTGGATATTCCGATGGCAGTTTCCTGGCACTTTGTTGGTTCGATGGGGCAAGCCATGCAGGCCGGGTCCCCAGAGGAGAACCTGCGCCTTGCCAGAAAGCAGCCCTGGACACCACGATATCTTGAATTGTGTCGAACGGCTGCAACCGAGCCGGAATGGGGAAATGGGTAGAAAGGCCCGTCGCATTGCTTTCCGCGTATAACTGGTCTTTCTGCGCGCCCGAGAGGGAAAGTCGGAAAGATTCTTCCGACGGCCTCAACGAGAAAATCGCGTAAACCATTGTCCATATCTGGCCGACAGTCGGTGCTGACTCTCCATCCCAAGTCACAAACGAAACTAAATTTCGACACGCCCGCGCCCAAGCGGTGTTATCTGATTGCGGGGGTAGGGTAGCCTGGGGACTGGGAACCAACTCGCTGAAGTAGAGCATCTCATGATGTAGTGGCTCTGGGGGTTTAATGGCGCTGTTATTTTGATCGCTTGACAATCGAAGCTGGAAGATCCTCCCGTTCGGTCCTGAGGAAGCTTGGTGCAGTTCATATTTTGTTTTGTATGGCTCTGGAAGCCGCACAAGCGGCAGATCGCGCATTTCAGGGGAGGAGCTCATTGTCTGCCTGACAACTTGTATAACTATGCAAGTATAGATAGATCGCGGGATGAAGAATGCAAATTCCCAGGCTTATCGAATAAGTTTTAAACACCCAAAGAGGTTGATTAAGGTAAATGAGTCGTCGCAATGATTTTTCCGAGTATCGCAAGCTTGTAAGAAATAAGCAAAGTTCTATGTAAGTTTGATTGCTGAACGATTTCCCGCCAACTCCATGTCTTCGCATATGCTAGAAATCGCAACATGATGCTCCAACCCTCCTCGGTTCATTTCCATGAATGCCAACTTCAACCAGTTTCATGGATGCCCATAGCAAATCCTTACCCCTTGGGGAAAATACCCAGGTTTCCACTCAAGGGCACATCGTGTATATATTACCTCCGATACACGATGTGAAACTTATCGGAATACAGGTATTTCTCAGAGTGGGTCTTAAATCTTATCCATCTGATAATCGGCGAGAATCGGATATTCCATTTTCCTCTTTCTAATATTTTTATGAGCCGCCTCAGGCCACCTTTGATCAGATAAGATTACGGTCCATGGATCGGCCCTCGGAGTGGAAACACCGTCGTCGATAACGTGGTGATGACGTGAGCCTTCACTTTCTTTTGTCAGGATGCCCCAGTCTAATGCGTTATCAGATCTTTTAGCAAATGATTTCTTGGGGATGGCGTACAACGAGCCGAGTACATTAGAGGGATCCTACTGGCACTTTTCGCAGTAATCGCCTTCAAAATACAGTTTAATGTTGCCAATATTAGTGTTGTGTGGCATATTTAGTGCAGTGGAGCTTGCACATGCGCACGGATCGGTGCAGACTCTTGGTCATGAGCAAGAAATGCCAAACATGTGTACTAGATCTGATTAAATCTTCCTTTTAGACCAATATTGATAGTTAATTTATCTGTAATATATACACAACTCATACCAATTCAGTAGTACATATTACTAGTCTTTGATTAAAAAAACTTGACATCTAAACCTCTTTAAGAAGGCAGTGTGTACTGTAATATTCATGCGACTTGGCGTTGCAGGACCCCTCTACTGGAGTTATCAACATGATAAACATCCCGATTTGACCCGGTTGTTGAACCGCGTTGAAAAATCTCCGCTCTGGAGCAAAAAAACTAGATACGCAGGAACCCCAAAATACGCCGATGGGCGAAGGGGGCAATAACGATGGCCAGCTCTATCGTTCTGAAAAATTTATACTGCACCCGCAATGACCCAGATTCGTCAAGTTTACTTATGGATGACAGGCAGACAGAACGGGTAGGTTATTCACGCAACCTCGCCGTTCCATTGTCCTTGAATCATGGCAAGAGCTAGAGGAGCAAGAAATGGATAATAAAAATAAAAGCTTCAAAGAATCAATCAACTAGTTTCTTGTTCAAGAGTTTGGTCTACGACATCCTTGCTTTCGTAGTCCTCTGCTGAAAAAACGTTCAAGTTTTTCATGCGGGATTTAAGTCCAACCACTAGGGAAGCCGCAAGTGCTTGAGCCTGTAGTGGCGCCACAAGCTCTGCGGTGAAATCTGGCGAGCAGAACATTCAGCCGAATGTGTCGGATATGCTCCGCACACATTGGAGGGGAAGACTTTCCGTCAAGTAGGGGAAAAGAGGATTCAAAGATGTGGGTCATATCTTGGTGGAATCGCACACAAAAACGAAAAGAGAAAAAGAATTCTTCCAATGATGGCGGCCGAGTTTTTTTTTTTTTTTTGTTATCTGATCAAACCCGTTGTGGAGAACTTGAAAATGCACTAATTTGGCTTGTAATGCGGTGATCAACCCATGAAGAGTTTCGAAGCCGAATTACAAGTGTGGGGTGGTTAAATTTCAAAAGTTAAAATTTATTACATACATATATTACATTCATATATTACATGTCTTAATATGTACATGTACTGTAAATTGATACCAGCGGTATATAGTACAGTACATTATTGTGGTTCCCTTCCTTTGACCCGCTGTAAGATTGATAAAACATCAGTGACAGGGAAGGCTGAAAAGAATTGAAGGGCGAGCGGGGCGAGCGGGACATTTCGAAAAGAGGGGTATTTTTTTTCCCATCTTTTTTGTGAACCCATCCACACGATGCCTCTTTACTGTGGGCCTGGGTGCGTGGACAGTAAATACATGCGGCTATAACGCATTTTTGTTTTCTTCGGGAAGCAGAGAAAAGAGAAAAGGAAGAAAAATTATGGGTAGAAAGGAAAGGGGTTGCAGGTTGGGAAAAGGCTCCTTTCGCGCAATGTGTGAGAGAGCGGCTACACTCGATTCCTATTTGGCTCCGTGTATTCGTAGGACCCAAATAACCCAAGTGACCGTCAGTGCCCGACTACACACAGAGGAGGTAGGCTATGTAATTTAGGACCGCCATATCATCAATCAGTATGTTCTTATATCATCTTTATAGGAACAGGTAGATGGTTAACTTTATCTACTACTAAACTATTACAGTTATAGGCGCTGTTGTAAGAGATATCTAAGTTATATTATATAGTGAAAGGCTACCTCCAACGGTTCTATACTTAAAAGTATATATGCCTTAATTCTGTTCTTCTTCAGAGTATTCTCATGGCAATTGACGCTCATTTTGTTAATTTGACGAATGGCATACCTAAGTATATATATTGTTTATAAAAGGAGCTGCTGAACTACAATATATCTCCGTCTACTCCCCATTTCTACATATACGTCATCGAAGAGAGCCACGCAGCCAGCGAATTCTGCGATATCAATTCTAAATTCTGGCAGACACAATATCCTAAGTTCTGTTTACATCCCGGCGGGCTGCTTGAACCTCATTCACTTCCTTGAAATAAATTCGGAGGTACGTGTACATGTACCAACACCTAAATAAATACATACGAACGACTACTAACCTCAGCATTCTTCCTGGCCTTTCATATAATGTAATTAATGAACCAAGCTGCCCCAAAAAAACCATTCTCAAATTTCTATTCCTGCTGCGCCCAATTCCCTCCACAAAATTTAGAATATATTTCCCAAGAGGGATATGCCTTGGTAGATACCAGCATCACAATGATTGTCAGTCAACGAGACAACGCGGACATGTCAACATCAACACAGATGGGCATTGTAGGGTGATGTGTAACCAGGAAGAAACGGAAGCAGAGAAAGAAGCGAACAAATGCTCAATAGCACGCAAAAATGAACCCCCAAGGCCATGTCAGATACATGGCTGGCTTTCTATAACAACAGCTTTTAACATGTATGTATGTTAGAGAAAAGGCGTTTCTCGTCGGCTGAAAAGAGTTCCCCTCGTCCTCCAACTGTCAAAATAACGAATTGACGTAACTGGGCGCCCTTATAACAAACCCCCAAGTGGGAGGTAGGGCGGGTATAGGCTATGACATCCCATGGTTAGAGTATCAGTATAGGAGCATCAAGGTTTATTTCATCCACATACTTCTCCACCCCCTTTAATAATCCGTAGACCTCAACAGCAGCGTCATAAATTCAGCACCCAGCTCAGTCATCAAATCATCGTATCTGGGCCGATAAACGTTAAAAAATACACTGAGAAGCCCAACATCATATGCACAATTCATCAGAGGAGATGGAAGCACTTCTGTTTTGATATATGCTTTGACCTATCCCTACATTTTCCAATCCCGTCGAGCATGGAAGGACTGGGAATCGGGTGGAGCATACACCCACATACCTTCCATGGTAGATATTAAGTCATATTCCCAGATATCGGAATAACTTCGAAAACCGAAGAAGAAACATTCATTAAAAGTGGGATGAGGAGTTCAATGGCGTCGCCCAGGTCCAAAAAGAAATGAATTGATATCAATGGAGCGTTCGTTTTTTCTTCCGACCATGTAAATCGAAAGGAAAATCTCAAAGCAAATATAAACATCACGCCTCACCCTTCTCTCTCCCCTTTCTATTTGCAGTAAGCTCCATACCGAGACTGTAGAACGTACCGGGACTGTAGGATCCAAGTTCCAAATCGCAGATGCTGGAGGACTGTTAGGGTAGGTCATTGATCTGCAACCACTTTGATAGAAGATATCAATCTATGAGCACCGGCTTGAAAGGGGAAAACACCCCCCACCCCCCAAATGGCTAGATTAACTATAGCGGCCGGTGGCAACTAGATCGAAATGGTCATCATGCAGGTTTATGACGATATCCGTATATATTTATATCTTTATATAATCACGGCGCCGAGAAAAAGGGCTTGACAACGACACAAAGGCTCCTCTACCACAGCTGCCGGGGGAGAGAGCAGAGAAGGAAACGAAAAAGAAGAAAAGAGCAAAAGAAAAAATATGAAAGCACGCACCAGGCGCATGTTATAAAGTCTCTCCGTCCCCACCAATGTCTTAAATATGTTCCATAAATGCCCTTCCAATCTTTTTTCTGTTCTCCAACCGAACAGTGGAGAATAAAAGATATTGAATAGAAAGACAAGAAAAGGGGGAACCGAAAAAATGCAATCATGAAAAGATGTCATATCAAAATGATACTCAAAATACCATGTTATCCAGAACAATCACAGCAGCGGCTGTGAATGCAATCAGTTGATAGATTAATAGGTCTAGGTATCGATTTATCTAGGTGGCCGTATTGTCTGTTAATAGACGGGGTTTATTCATAATGCTGAATAAGTCCTTTCGCTTTCTCCTTTCGCTTTCTTCTCTCTTTTTCTGAATTCATCATCATATTAAATAAAACCCCAACTCATGAGCAGGCAAGACAACGACCTAGGTAAATTAGATGCCTTAACCTCTCAATCTAACAGCCCATGGACGGGCTCCCCAGAGAGTGCGGCAGTCTGACGTCATCCCGTACATAGATCATGTACTGCACGTCCAGTTTCCCCCACACTGCAGTCAACCGGGCGGACAGGGAAGGACGGACGAAGACTGACTTCCAACTTTTACAAACCGCTGCCGCTGCCGCAGTTGACCACAACAGAGCCAGCACGGTGATGTGATGTATATGTATCTGTCAAGATCCGGACAAGACAGAACAACTGAGGGAATGTGCGTTGCAGGGGAAGTTGTTTTTGTTTTCCATTGTTTTCCCCCCCGGGGAGGTCCTCTCTCAGCATTGACACGAGCATCTTTCGAGGCATTATGGCAAGCCATCTGGATACGCAGGTACGCAGGTAGGCTATAACCAGGACATATGATATGATAATGTCCATGTCCGTCAACTGTACACGTAAAATGCACAATACAAGTTAGCTAAAGATACTAGAAAATTTAGTATCTCAAAGAAATCACCCCAGCCGCTCGCTTGATGAAATGGCAACAGGGACACTGATATATCCAAAAATCCAAATCCAAATCCAAATCTTAACCAGCAACAAAAAAACCAAAAAAAAAAACCCCCCGAGAATAATAAACTTGGCAAAGCCAGACAGAAACATAATGCCGATAATAATGATAATCAGCCAACCTGAGCCTACGTGAGGAAGCGGTGAACGTTTCTATTTATATCAACGGGACACACCAACTGGGGTGTGACACTCCCAAAGTTCCTCGACGACGCACGCTCGTACAGGAATCGGAATCGGGATCAGAATCAGGCCTAGAAATTCCTCGGTTTTTTTTATTGTTTTTTTTTAACTTATGGTTTGTTTTTTCTGTGGGAAGAACCATTCAGCCATCCCAGCGTTCGTCATCGTTCTCGACCTCGACCTTGGTTTTTTCATTCTCGTCCTCGTGTCATCGAATTGAGGAGCCGGGAGGAGTCCGGCAACGCGACAATAACTGATCAATCCAATCGATGCAAAGTACGCGAAGCACAGCACAAGGAGAGGGTTATTTATTTTAAAAAAACGGAAGAACAGGAATTCGAGTGAAAAAGAAAAATATATGAGAACTCAAGAGACACAGAGAAAGAGAAAAAATTCAACATGCAGCTGGTGCCTGCATAGTCGACTGTCCGTCAGATCAGGATTTGTCGATTTATTTTATGAATCTCGCCTTGGGGATTTTTTTTCTTGGTTTTTGTTTGGTTTCCGTCCTTCTGTTTCCCCCTCAAGATATAAGGAGGAATTTTCAACTGTTGAATCAATAATTAAAATAATCTAGATCTTAATAAAAAATGCATCAAAGAGGTTGCAACAGTTTTGACCTCTCAACTCAAAACCCACTGGCGGAAAACGATGATAAGAATACATCATAAAAATAAACAAAAAATGCAATTATGCATCCCGCCCTGTGAATAACTTGGGGGACCTCTAAATATGCCGACAATGAGCCTTTGTCAGCTGTATTTCCAGTAGTTACCGTCAGTAACACCTGGTGGGCACAGCACTGGTGCGAGTTGAGAGGGGATTCCAGAGCTGAAAAAAGGGCATGGCATGACATAGCAGCAGCAGCAGCCGCCGCCGCAGCGGTTAAAAACTTTTAACAGCGAGAGTTAGGGAGAAACAGGTAAACAGGGCTGGAATTTGAGGCAGTGAGGCAGTGAGGCAGTGAGACATCCAAACACGGGAGTTCAATAGTAACTCCACGCCCAGATATACTCGAAGCAAGGCGTTGTTGAGATTGGGGACAAATCCCAGCCCAGCCCAGCCCAGCCCAGCCCAAGACTCGAAACATCGGCTAGCTATCCCCCATATCCGCAGACATCCACCAGTCAGTCCTTGACCGCCTGAACTGAAAAATCAGGCCGCTGTTGATGATGCCGCCCGTTCAATAGTTAGTCACAGTAAGATAAATATCACATTTCTCATCTGACAGTATTCTTTTTCGCTTGCTTGGATTATCTTTCTTTTTTCTTTCTTCCCATTTTGTTCTGCATCTCTGCCTGCGTCCTGACAAAGTACGAGAAGCGATCGCTGGCCGGGACCAGGAGAGAAAACAAAAATCCAGGCTAACTCCCAGCCTAAATTCAATAGTAATTTTCTTAGTGCGCCAGCCATTTTTTTTTATTTTTCTTTTTAGCCCCCGTCACATCCTATCCGGGCCATCCCCCATCCCCCCACCGGCGGCCCCCAAAAGAAAAAACTGGCAAACAGTGAGCGTGGGACTGCTGGCATATGTGAAGGTGTGATGTGATTTGCTCCAGCCAGGAATAAAATCACAAATAAATGGACCCAAAAAGCCAATAAGCAGCAACCCTTGCAACCCTGGGACACCTTTTTGAATCCCTTGTATTTTCCTTTTTTTTTTCGCTCTCCCCCAAACGCGGAACTTTTCCACGAGTTTGTTCTCCCAGGTTTGTCAGCAAGCCTCCTTACCTAATATCTCAGTCAGCCTATCAACTGTCCACGGGTGTCGGTTTCAGTCTGTCACCCCCTCAAATCCTGTCTGTCTCTTGTCATCAACCAGTCTCCGTCCATCTTCTGTGTTCTCCATTCCCCATCCCTCCAATCCCTCCAATCCAATCGCCTGCTGCCAAACCCTCGAAAATTCCAAGAGATTGATCCTCCCAGTCAGTGGTGGTTGTTTGTCTCGAGTCTCAAATCCAGGCCCTGTCTTTGGCCAATGTCACGTTGAGGCTCCCTGATTTGTCTGCCTGCTTTCCAACCTGCTGCTGGCTCAAAACCTGCGCGTCTATTTCTTCCAACTCCGACTACTGCCACTACTGCCACTGCTGCCGTTCTTCAAGTAAGTATTTTCTCTGCCAATCTGTCTGTTCTGTCAGGGTGTCAGGAGCCTGTCAGTTTTCTGTCACAAAAATGTCACTGGGCAGAAAAGAAGCTTCTTTGCAAGACCGCCCCCCCCCCTTTTTTCACCAATCAATTTGCCCCAATCTATATATTTTATCTCTTGATCTATGATACTTTTTTTGATGATGATGATGATGATGATGATGATAGAAGGCTATGTTTATTTCTGACAGTTCATCTGTGTTTAGATATATATTCTTCTGCTCTCTGTTTCTCATCCCCTTCTGCCAGTAGCTGTTCCGAGGCTTTGAAACACGCCCCCCGCCCCCCCCCCCAAAAAAAAAAAAAAAAAGTAAAAATTATAAGAATACATGACAATTATAATCAGCAGAAACAGCAAGCAATTGAGCACAACCCTATATATATATTATCATTATTATTATTGTTATATCTACGGAATACGGACTGTGTACATTTATTTATTCTTGCGACAAGAACCAGTAAGTGTTATCGTCTATTATTATTATTGTTATTCTCCTTCGTCTTCTCCCTCCTGTGACGAGCAATGATGTAGCCTGCATAGCTCCCGCATTTGCCAACGCACACTTCCTCCCAATTATCTTCTTCCATTTCCCTCGCCTTGCTCTCTTTTTTTTTTTTTAATCCCTAACCCTTTCTGCATTTTAGCCCTCTTGTTCCATCTCTCTCTTCCGTTGAATGTCTTGTTGTTTAGTTCTTGTTCTTGGTGCTACTGCTGTTGCTTCAATCCTCTGATCTCGCTCTTTATTCCTCACTTTTATTCTTATTCCAGCCCTTGAATGAATTTTTTATTTTTATTTTTTTAGCCTTGTCTCTCTCTACTCTCTCCACCCAGCCCTTTTCCCCAACGTTGCACTCGCATGGTTGGTTCTCGGTCTGTTTGTCTCCCTCTGGCATCAGAATCCCGGCTTCAATATTATCATAGCACCCACCCCCCCCCCGTCTCTTTATTTTTCTAATCCTTAATCCTCGACTTTGGTCCTACTTGGCAGTCCCGACAATCCTCTTTTGCCCCAGAAATTACCCGGCTCCAGTGACCAGCTTTGGGCACCGCCTCAGATCGGACCTACGACGTGGCAGACGCTAGCTGATATTCCCCATCCCCTGCCTCTCTACCCTCTGCCTGTGCCTCTGCAGTCTCCCCCCAGCGCGCCCATTATTATTCCATCAGTATTATCCTGATCAAGAAACATATCCAGAACACGAACTGCAGCCACCGCTTGCGCTGTCAATCGCTGGGCCTTGTTTCGATTTCTGCTGATTTTTACCATTTTCAATTTTTCAACCTTCTTTTTTTTTTTTTTTTTTTTTGTGTTCATTACCTTTTTTGGGCGGCAATTCTTCAGCCTGCACGTTTTCGTTTTTTGGCTTCCTTTCTTTTCTTTTCACCTTGTTCCCTGATTCTTATTGTCACAACTTTAAAACTTATTATTGCTTTCCCCCCACCCTAAAGTAAAGGAAAAAATATAGTACCCGCACCCAACGCCGAAAAGAAAAGAAGAAAAAATTGGAAAAAGAAACGAAACGAAAACAAAACCGACCATTGCAATCTCTTTGACAACACATCAACGCGCTCTTGTCACCCACCTTGCCCTTACCCCCGGCTTCCTGCATCAGAGCCCAACCACGTCTACATTGCGACTGCGCTGTTCAACCATCGCTCAAAAACGACCATTTTTAAACCTTCATATTACCTGTTTCTTTAATCCCTTTTTCCTTTTTTCAAATCGAGCCCTCGTCCGTCATCGCGTTGAATAAATTCCTGAAACCCGTTTTACTCGACTGTGTCAACCAAAGAAAGCAAGCGAAAGAAAAAAAAATCGTGCGTTGAGCGTGTGCACACAAACACACACAGCCGATCAGTTTTTTGGCGCCGACCGCTTGTATTGGTCTGTTTGCCTCTCCCACCCGGACCTAAATCCAGTGACCATCCCACTGCTGCATTAGGTGCTGACGCGACCGAAGAGGCTGCAGATTCTCCATCCCAGCGTTATCGAATCATTTGTTCGCGCTTCGTGTGTCGTCCCCCTTCAAACATAACTCTCGACTCTCGCCGCCCCCGTTCCCCGTCCCACCCTATCCTGTCAGCTTCCATCCCATCCTATCCCTCGATCGGAAAGCACTCGCTGCCCGCCGCTCCCTTTCACCAACGAAAGTAATATATTACTGGCTTGCGACTCCATTGGTGCGCTTCTCAACGCATTGCCGCTGGTTTAAGCCAGGCAGAACTTGCGGTGGAATCTCAGCTCCTCGTTCGCTGGCTCGATTAAAAAAAATTAAAAAATAAAAAGGGAAAAAGGAAAAGGCCAACGAATTTCTCTTTACGTCGTTCCACCCAACCAACGCGACAATCATGGAGTATCCTCCACAGTATCAACAACCTCACAACCAACACCCGCACGCGTCCACACACATGCCTCCGTACCAAACCTCACCTGCCAATGCTGGCCCGCCGGTCGGGTCTATCACCTCTCCCACAAACCCTCAAGCACACCTGCAACATCCCCATTCAAACCACCAAGCCTCTCCGATCCTCCCTTCACAATCGCATTACCAACAAACACAAAACGCGCCCGGCCAGGTACACCAACAGATGAATTTCCCTCAACAGTACGCTCCGCTCCCCCAGACTTATGGAATCTCCCCCACCCAGGCTGCTGCCGCGGCTGCCGCGATGGCCACAGCTGCTGCCTCTGGCCACCAGTTCTACCAACCATTGCATCAGGACTCAATGGGTGGTGCATTACCATCGGGAGCTCGCGGTTCTCCAAGGCTGCCGTCTTCTCAAGTGAAGAGTGAACGGCATCCAAGATCGCCACCGCAAGTACCTGGTCAAATGCCATCCCTCTCCAATCAAGTCCAAATACCTCAAAACGCGTCAATACAACAGCAACAACAACAACCCCCATCGCAGCAACAGCAGCAGCAGCAGCAGCAGCAGCAGCAACAACGTCGCATGAGTCAACAAGTCAGCAGTCCCCATATACAAAACGCCCAACCCGCCCTCAACCACAACCATAATCACGCCATGCAACGACCCCCACCCGGCCCATCGCCCATGTCCGCACCACCCCAACACCCCCAGCATCCTCAACATCCACAACACCCGCAACACCCTCAACACCCACAACATCCTCCTGCACCACCACAACAACAACAACCCCAACCCTCTCCCGACCTCACCACGTCCACATCCGCCACTGCTCCCCCCGCCGCCACCGCCGAAGAATCTCCCCTCTACGTCAACGCCAAGCAATTTCACCGCATCCTCAAACGGCGTGTCGCGCGCCAAAAGCTTGAAGACCAACTCCGCCTCACCTCCAAGGGCCGCAAACCATACCTGCACGAATCGCGGCATAACCACGCCATGCGCCGCCCCCGCGGACCGGGCGGCCGGTTCCTAACAGCGGAAGAGGTGGCGCAAATGGAGAAAAATGCTGCTGCGGGGGTTACGGGGATTGAGAATTTGCCGAATCATGGAAATAACAACTCTGGTGGTGGGGGGGCCGGGGGAAGCAAAGGGAATTCGAATTCGCATTCGCATTCAGGTGCACAGAATGTGTCGCCGGGGCAGAAAAGGAAGGCGGCAGCGGCGGCGTTAAGTGGGAATGGACAGCATGGTGGTCATGGCCATGGCCATGGTGGTGGTGGAGGGAAGAAGGCGAAGACGGGTGGTGCGAGTGCTGGTGCTGTTCAGAGGAGGCCGAGTACGAGTGTGGATAGTGATGGAGATGGGGATGATGATGGTTAGATGGCTATATATATTCCTTTTTTATTGAAAGGAAGGAGGGAGAACGCGACAAGGAAAAAAGTAACAAAGAAAGAATGAAGCGCGGAAGGAGGGAGAAGGGGGAAAATATGAAGTCATGCCATAGTTTTGCTTTGCTGCTTTGTCTGCTTTGCTTTGCTTCATGCTTATTTGCTTGCTTGCGTACTTACATGCGTGCATGCGTACGTGTGTGCTACCTAGGCAGGGGAAATTTTTGTTTTTATTGGGTATGATACTTGCTATTTTTGTTTGCTTTGCTTTGTTCTGTTATGTTTCTGTTTCTGGGAGCGTCTCTTTTACTTATCTTACCTACCTACTTTACCTGTTTTTGCTTGATTTGCTTGATTTGCTTGACTTGATTAATTCGATCGAATGCGCCTGGGAATTTGGGGAATATTTTCTCTTTTTCATCTTTCTTTTCTTACCATTCAGTTTTCGTTCGTTCCATTCGTTCGTTCGGTGTATTCGTGGGAAAAAGATGGATATAACTTCGTTTTACTGCCTGCTCTTTTCCATTTTGTTTTTGCTTTCCTGCTTTGGTTTCACTTTGATTTTTTTTGTCACTTATTTATTCCAAGCCAGGTTTTTTTTTTTTGGCTGTCATTACCACTTTTCCCACCTTATCCCTGTTTTTGTCGTCTCCTCCGTCTTCTTCCACTCATGTGATTTTCGCCAATTTTCGCCTTTGTTCTTTTTATCTACGCTTTTACTTACCTACTCTTTCTTTCCAATCTCTTTAATACCGTTTTCGCCGTCGTTTTATCTATTTCATTCTATTTATGCTGGATCGATTGGCTGGGAGTGTTTAGTGTTTTCTTTTGATTTCGTCCCTCCCGCCTCGCCATATCGCCATGTCGCCCTCCACCTTACCTACCTCCTCTGCGCCCATCAATATCAAAAATCCACATCCACTCCATTCCACGGTTATTAAGTTTCACTTTTCTTATAACGTGTTTATTTGATCCTATCTTTTTTCTTTTTCTTTTATAGCTATATACACTACCAAACGGCCCCATGCCCAATAACCGCTTCGATGCGGAAAGTTTCTTTTTCATTTATCTATTTATCTATTTATATTTTATTATTACTACTACTACTACTACCTACCAACTACTATTACTATTTTCATTTTTCCCCTTTTTGAAACCACTTTCTTGGGCATTTGTTCGTTTGGCGGATTCTTTTTTGATTCATACACAAATCAATTACAGTGCCATTTTCATCAATTTTTTCTTTTTCGCATCTCTTCTCTTCTTTCCTGGTTCCATTACTTCCATGTACATATGATAACTGCTTCGATGTCAAGAAATGAGCGGGAAAGGAGGCCCAAGCCGGATGGAGGGGGGTAAAAACCAAAAATCTCTTTTTTCTACTTCTTTTTCACTGTTTCATTTTTCATTTTTCTGGATTCGTTCCGTTCTATTCTATCTGAGATATGATTGATGATGGTGTTTTTTTTTTTTTTCAAAAATTGTACGAGTTGTATATATTTGATATCATATAGGTTTATCTACTTTCTTAGTGGTTAGAACTTTCTGTGCAATTTCTCATCACCTTTCTTGCATTTTCATTTGCAGTTTTGTTTGCATTTATTTTTTTCGTTTGTTGAATTTTTTGCATATTACAGCTAATCTACATAGACTATCAATAATTGAATTTACTCAAAAAATCGAATCAAAAGCACTTCTCCTGACTGAAATGTGGTAGGTAGATCTGCTCATTCCGCACTAGGTAATTCTAAACAATAAATATCACATGACTTGGTTAATCCCGAACCCCCCCTTGACGTCGTAACGAGACAACAACATGTGTGCCGTAATAAGGCACTAATCCTCTTTTCAATATATATTTATCCCTGCAGATCAGCATATGTGCCATATCTTTTGACATGCTAAACGATCTCAAATGGATCAAGGCTGGATTGGATGAGCGTGACATCTCCGTTTCAACTTTCTTTCATTTTTCTTCCTTATTTTTATCCGCTTCCAATCCTGGGAGTTGTACGTTTGAGTCACGAGCGAATTCACGACCCTATCTGGGGTAAGGGACGCGCGAATTGGCCAGAAAGTGGTCGCGGAAAGATAAAGGGCAGGGACTGTGGCAATGTGTTTAAAAAGAAATGGATCTGCCTTGCCTTGTTTTATCTCGTCTCGTCTCCCATTGACAATACAAAACGGGATACGAAGCGAATTATCAAGTTGATAATCACCATGACAAGATCTTGAGATATCACCATTCCCCCCTGGCAGCCCTACTCGCCAATGTCACGCATTTTCTTCTGTTCTGTTTTGCTCTCGGTTGGCCCAGTGTCTCTTTTTTTGGCTTGTTTTGTGTCTGGTTAAGGTTTCGTCCTTGGACGACAAAAAGATTGCCCACTGAGCAAAGTAATTGGTTGATGCAGATATGTCCAATTTCTCCGTCTAACCGCCCAGGTTGGGTGGGAATTATCAAGTTGTGGCCTCAGGAGACGACGGTGATAGGAGCGCGTGGAGGTAAAAAGGGGAAATGTAAAGATAAGGGTTCCAACATGAGAGGCGTAGGCCTGCCGGGGGGAACCTGCGGTCCGCCTCGTGCCGACGGAGTTGTCTTAGTTTTCCGCAGAGGAGGTCGAAATATATGGCTAATGGGGATGTCTCATGCCATGTCCAGCAGCTCATTCAGGAAAATGGCTGTCTCACAGCGTTGAATGGCTAGTCGACCCATGAATGTGCACATCGGGCTTCTTCCTTGATCCTACTCCTGTCCCGAGTACCTCACCACTACTTTCCCGTGACCCACCTTCACAGAGAATGGATACCTGAACATGGCGCGGGATTCGACAGCGATCATTGTCACTCCCGGCGTCCAAGAGCTCAGGGGCTACCTCTGTCTGTGATCGACGCAGCATGTATCATACATGTATGGTCCGTGTAGATATACGTGCACATCGCCATTGGCACCAGCCAGCGGCATGCAGTGGGACCCGCTCGTCCTGACCGCAGGCCCGAACGCTGCCCAGGTAACTAATTTGTACGAAGAAACGACTGGCCACGGACAAATGTCATGCTTGATGAAGGAGGCGCGACAGGGCGAGAAAATCCCAACTCCAGCCCCCATCGGCATGCTTACAATGTGGGCCCACCAATTTTCCACCTAATCCCTCGTCCATTCAGAACGACCAGATGCTCTACCTCAAGCCAAGCTGCCTCCCAACTTAGAGCGATCTCCACCATGTCAAAACAAGCACCACACTCCATGCCCGCATGGAGTTTCGCTCTCGTGACCTGGCCTCCATACACGAGAACCAGTCGATTCGAACCGTGACAGCGGAGCAAGAAAATGGGATGATATTGTTTGGCGAATAACGATGGTGGACATCCCTCTCGCCACTTACACTACGCAGCTCATGCCCATCCCCCCGTCTGTGGTTTCCCGCCCGCCCGCCCGTGCTTCTCTGACAGCTTGCTTACTTGAAACTGATATTTCCCTTCTGTCACTCCCACCTCGCCTCTCTCTTGCCCTCCTAATTTACATACGCAACGCCTTACGCTATACGACTGCCTTGACACGAGACATGTGCCATTTTTACCGTTATTTGTGCTTGGACTTCTCTCCGCTTCTCCACTTGATACCTTGGCTGCTGCTAGTGGAGACAGAGACGAATAAAAATAAGGCTCCAGACACTCCGCTTCGAGTCCCAGGTAGTCATACTTTGCAATGTTTTTTCCCGTCTACTCTTGTAAAAAGAAATAGGCAGGCACAAAAGCCAAATTTCTTACCTATCGCTGTTTTTTCGCTTCCTTTCTCGTGAATTCAAATTTAAGACCACCAACAAGCACGCCGATATGGATGCCATTTAAGATTTGTAAAGGGGCAAAAATACAGTGGGGTGTGATATACTCTCCTGAAGCCTAGAAGCAGGCTGCTATCCAGCGATTCTGCCCACTTCGACTTTCATACAGAAGCTCTCTCTAGCCCTCTTCTCCATCCTCGCCGTCACCACCAAGATCGAGCGACGGAGAAAGAGGGGGGAATGCCAGGTTACTAGCTCAGAAACCCATCAAGCTAATTTCACCACAGGCCGAAGCACTTCTCTCCCCGTGCCCCTCTGCCTCTATCCCTCTCTCATTTTCTGTATCCGGCTTACCCACATGATATTCTGGTTATTCTCTCGGATACGTCTTGTTCGGGAAGGCGGGTATGTGGCCTATATCTCACATAAATATTCACATTCCTCCCCTTGTTTTTTCGGATAGGCTTATAAATAGCTTAAAGGGTGGTGATGATGGGGGATTCTTCGAAGGAAATAGAGTCTCAAGGGAGATCGAACGTGCAGGTAATGCGTTCGATGAGTTTCATACAGCGATGGCGCAGCAGAGTGGTGTTACAAGATGGGTGGAAGGAGCGGTGAGGATGGGCTTTGCTTACACAGATGAGAATTGTGAAGATTTCTCTTAAAGCAGTTTGAATAAAACGTTGGTTATAGTCCGCGCCTGCCTGGATCTCAGTTAGAACAGACAGACGGGAAGCCTGTTGAACGCAGCAATTGTCTTGGGCACGGTGGCTTGGGTAAGGTGGCGGTAGATAGGTACATGTCCAAGCAAATTCAGAAGGGTATTTGGGACAGTATAGAAAAGAACACGAGATAAATTATTATAGCAGGTGTAAAATAATGACCATATATGCTGTCTTCGACCCACCCCCTCCTCATCAGGAATGTTGATGTAGGGTATCCAAATTTCTCCGGCGATTAACCAAAGTAAAATGGCAGAAGAACGGGAAAAAAGCAAGCTTGTTGAAGAATTACATCACACAAAGGAAAGGCGGGAAGGAAAATCTGATATTTAATTATCCATTCGTACGAAGATGAAGGATTCGTCGGCTTGGGCAGCAAAGCATCAAAGACAAGCTAACCCAGACCGCCTCAACAGTGCAGACGCTGACACGTCGAACGACCCACAAACAACGAATACAATCCGCCCAAATGCGTTATTCCATTGAAAAGTCCCCAGGCCAAACGAAAAGAGAAGAAGTTGTCTTACGCTATTTTTACCTTCTTAGTACGTAATCATCGTTTGCTTGCGGGGCGAAGTATTATCTTGTGCAGATGCTTGCTGCCTGAGGTGAAGCTCCAAATTAGCCAAGGAAGAGTTTGTCTGGCCTTGATGAAGTCAAGAAATCTTGCTGAAACCATATGCAGGTTAGAAGTTATGTATACGATTATTGTCATGTTCAACTGCGAGTTTGCATTCCAGGGAAGATAAAAACCATATTTCCAGAATTTGAATTTACCATCAAAGGCTTGATCATCAAGGAACGCGCTCATCGCAGCCAAGAAATTTTCAGATTAGTTTAACCGAGTATACATACTTTATTTATATTTTATATACAGTAGTACGCGACATATTATCTAACATGACTAGATTGGGGTTTATAAATCAAAGGGAACGCACGGATGGATTAGACAACGGGGTGGGTGAAAGGGCATGGAAAAATAAGATCAACGAAGATAAAAGAGAAAATTAGGAAGCCTGAATAAATTCAAATATAGAAACACAAAAATAGATGGGGCATACTAAGACTAACTTGCATATTCAAGTCTCCGTCTGATTCTGGTCTGCGAGGGGTATCTTGTGAAAAAAGAACACTCAAACAAATGATTAAGAAATTGCAACGGGGGGGATGAACATATTTCATCAGCGCTCTTGCACTCCGTATATGATGAATATATATATAAAAGAAAATTGGTAGAGGTGGAAAGGGGAATGAGTGCTTCTGGTGCTCATCAGCAAGGGTTGTTCGAATCTTGCTCAAGGGCATTAATAGTTGAAGTGAGTGACAAGACGCGAGAAAACAGATGAAAAAGGGAAGGAAACAATAGAAGTGATCGGTCATATACCCACTTCGTAGGCATGTATCAGTTGAAAACATTAAGGCGTCAGGTCCGAACCATAAAGGAGCAATGAAGAAAGCTTGGGAAAATACGGTGGGACGGAGAATGAGATCTTGTACATGACAAAAGCAAGGAAAGCGATTCAAAAAACAAAATTAAAAATACTGAACACATGGGACAAAATATATATCTTACTCTTCTCCAACTGCATCGAAATTCTTTGATAAATCAAGTCGTCAAAGAACAAAAAAACCAGACAAAACCTCATCATCTGCTACTACTCCCACTCCCACCCCCATTAGCCTGCGTGCTAAAATACCCCTGGTCAATTTTCAAAATCCACTCGACTTTCTGTGCCTCCGTCCTCGCCGCAAACAGGAATGTATTCTGCGTCCCGTAAACAGCAAACAAATTCGGTCGTCCCTTCATCGACAAGCCGTCGCCGTTCCTGCTAGTGCCGCCGCCATCCAGGAGCCGAGCAAAGTCCGGTTCATGGTCGACGCGCGAATT
This sequence comes from Emergomyces orientalis, assembly GCA_002110485.1. Classification (NCBI taxonomy): domain Eukaryota; kingdom Fungi; phylum Ascomycota; class Eurotiomycetes; order Onygenales; family Ajellomycetaceae; genus Emergomyces; species Emergomyces orientalis. Next base: position 76,134 of record MOWL01000006.1, read on the forward strand.
GCGTAGATTGATAGCGTTGATCTCGTCGCCGTCGGGCACGGAGTGGATGTGGAGGTATGGGAGGCGGAGCTCGACGAAGCGGCGCACCCAGTGGCTATTTGTGTCGTCAGGTGTGTAGAGGTAACCGGATTTGAGGACGGTAGGGTTTTTCGGGATGTGTTGGATTGTGGCTACGAAGCGAGGTTTTGACGGCTGTTGTTGCTGCGGCTGCGGCTGCAGGTCAGAGGGAATAGGGGAGCAATCGCCACTAGTGGTAGCTGGGCTTGTCGCGGAGGAAAGATTTCTTGCAAAGGCAGCACCACGAGTTGGCGGCTCGGTATGATCTTTGACAAGAATGATTTCGGTCGGGTCCTTTTTGGTCGACCACAAATCTAGATACTTCCGAAGCAGCATATCTCGTCGCTCACTACCGTCGTGGCCTTGAAGCGGTGTAGATCGGCCATTCGTCGGCAACGGGGTTAAGGTGCGTGTACTCAACGCCCCACGAGCGGCGTCTATTTCGGCAAGCCGTTGTCGTCGCTTCCGAGCGCCAATGAAATCTCGAATAAGGGACACCTTTCGTGGGGCCCAGGATATTAATAACTCTTCACCCTTGACGTAGTCATTTTGCGTATTCATGCGCCAGAGGTCCGCTGCTCGCTTCGCTGATATGGGTCGTACGGCTACGGAGAACATCCCCACGGTGGAGTGGACAACACGGATCGAGCTCCAGAATTGTTTGAACATCGACTGTGGCCGTATATAAGCCCTGCCCAATATCTGTAGCGTTTGGTCAAGCTCAAAAATGATAGGTTCCTGAAGACGTGGAGAAATCAGGTTCCAGCGAAGGGATATTTGAACGCGATACTTGTCTGCAGTTGTCCGGTCCAGTAATAACGACCCATGAAGACTAGAGTCCCACTGTCCAACAATAACTACGTTGGACGTCCCATCAGCGTTGTCAGTCACCATCGGTTCCTGTATAAGTTTCAGAGGGACATCCGAAGATTTTAGGTCCACATCAGGAATCTTCCCCCACGGGTCAAGAAGCCGAACCGTCCCGACTCTCAAAGCAGTTATATCTTCCCATGGCAGGTTTTCGGTTGAACTGTGAGTGAGATTGACCACGATACGTCGTTGTAATCCTTGATGGAGTTGATAAGTGCCGGCATCGAGACTATTACTTTGCACCACTTCGACCGGGAGATATTCCCCATTCTCAGCAAGTTCGAGTATCTGCACTCGAGCAAAGACATCATGCCGCTCCTCTTGATAAAATTCCGACTCCGGAATCCGTGGCGTCTTCCTCTTTTGAGGCGGAGCCTCGGGGGAGTCGCGCATTTCATCCCAACTAAGCAGTTTGTCTAAATGCATCGCCGTTACCGAAGCGTAAATGCTCACTTTCAGCGTCGAATTCCTGGGGCTGTTGAGGGGCAGGCTCATGCTATGAACGCTCTCGAACCTAATAGCGTTTTCATCGAAGCCACTAATCATCTGCGTTGTTGTAGCGCCCCCTTCCTCCGAAACGCCAGGCACAAACAGCTGAGCATGTACGTCAGTGCCCTCGCGTTCCGCGAATCCAACCATATCCCGCATGACGACGTTAAACTTGAGAGTTGATGAAGGCGCTTGTGCAGAAGATGGCTCGAGAGATAGTTTGATGATCCCCACAACACTTTGGGTATAGGGCGAGATGGCTTCGACGGAGAAATCCTGCACCCTCGACTCGAATACTGCCGCCAATGGAATGTCAGCATCACCTACCAGCGAGTATTGAGGGGTGCAGGTCTCTGAAAAGGGATTTTCAAGTTTGAAGTGTTGAATATAGTCTGGCCGATCGATATATTGATGCATCTGTCGCATGGATTGAACGCGGCGTTGTAATTTGTCAATCGACCAGATATAGATAACATTGTGCTTGAAATCAATGACCCGAACTCCAATGCATGGTTTCTTAGCATCTTCCAGAGCCACGTCGTCATCGCTGGAAATGCCGTTCAGCACTAGATCGTAAGACGAAGCCATATTATGTCCGACATCGACAATAACAAATTGAAAGACAACATGTTTGTCCATGATCTGACTCATGACTTGCGCTTCCTTGAGTAGCGACGCGTGCTGAAGAACTGATTCGGCCATGCGAACATAATTCCGCTGTTGCCAGTGCAGAACGACGGACTTGGCTATTGGAATCTCTCCAGGTTCAAGCTGTGTAAATCCGTTTTCGAATATCCTCTGTGGACCTGAATACGCCATGTCTTTTATCTGGGTTTCAAACTCTTCTTTTTGTCTTTGCAGCTGTTGCTGAAACTTTTCCTTTGCAGCTTTGAGCGCATTTTCCATGCGTGCTTTTTCTGCACGTAGCTCTTCCAAATCTGGAGACGCTGTCCCCGCTGCTGCTGCTGCTGTAAGTTTTCCTTTATACTCTTCCTTTTGTCTGTCGAGTTGCCGTTGCATGTCATCCCGAACCATTTGCAGTGCGGTATTATCTATCTCCCCGTCTTCATCGTCAGCTAAGCGCGGCGTCCCGGGCGTGGTGAGAGCTGTATCCAGAGAAAAATTGTCTATAGTCCCATTTGACATATATTTGTCCCGCACTGGATACGAGCTAAGGGAATCCGAATCATCCTCTCCGTCGATAAGTTTGCTCTCCGGCCGGCCGCGCCTCACTGCTCGGGCCTTTTGTACATCGTCAAACAACGCGTCAAGCTCGTCATCCGTAAGATGTGAAATTTTCTGGTCGGGACCTAATATAGCGCTTGCTGCTTCCCTTCGAGCGTAGAACCAATCGGAATCTCGACCTCGTTGTGATGGTAGGGGGGATTCGGCTCTGCTAGAATCTCCATCGACCTCTGATCCTGTCTTGCTCATGGACCTGTCATGCCCTGTTCTTCCTGGTGCGGGGGATCCAAGCTGGCTTGTCGTGATGGAGTGTCGAAGAAGACTCTGTTCCACCCTTTCAGCACGCGCTTCTTGGGGATGATTAAACCGGAAGATGTGAAAATCACCCAGGATAATCCGAAAGCCACTTCGTAATCGTTTGAGTTTATCTATTCGCAATCCGTTAACCATAACAGCGGCGCCCTCGTTAGGCACGATGGTGACAACATTATCAACATTTTCGAAACTACAATGGTGATGGAGAATTTTTGAACCATTCAGTCGAATTTCTGAAGTTGCCGCGGTATCCACGTTCCCGACTGTGGTTGTGCCCGGTTTAATGTTGTACACCAAACACTCCGTAAGCAGAGGATCATCACTGAGGTTGACAAGATGAGGGATCTTTTTAGGGGTGCTGAGCCCGACGAACCCCTTTTCGATACTGATACCCAATTCCTCCAGCGCCGCTTCACGTTCTTTATGAATTTCTTCAGTTTTCTGCAATTTCTCTTCCCAGGTCTGGTTGAGATCCTTGTAAAGTTTTTCGCTCTGGTTCAATTGCTCAACGATCTCTGCTTTGCTGACTTTTTTAATCGACCCATCGGCCTGCGCAATAGATACCATCTGTTGCTCGAGAGGAGTACCAGGTGGATAAATTTCTTCAGCGATACCACTACCAGCAGCGCCTCCAGCAACCGCTCCTCCACCAAGCTTACTCCTGAGTTGCGCCAGCTCCTCTTTGAGTTCTCGAATCATCCTTGCATTAGGGTCCTCATTAACAACAGCATGATTCTTGATTCTCTTAGCAGAATCAGCATAGCGCAGCGTACTTAGCGTCTCATCATAATTGATATCGGCCGGTGAAATAGCTGCGATCATAGCAGTCATGGAGTTACCGCCCAGAGAATCCTTAAGAAGCCAAGTCAAAACAGAGTCACGATATGGGACCATCGAGGCGTTTTTCTTTTTACCCGAGGATAAATCTGCCAAAGCTGCAATGACACGGCCAAGGGTGGAGAGCGAACGATTGATTTCAGCACCCTCCTTGAGACGCGCACCAGTTGCGCCAGTTGAAGTAGCTCTCTCTGAACCAGCCAAATCGACCAAGCTGATACGGGAGACCTTTTCGGTATCCAGTGTGGTCTCCGTATCATGGCGTTTTTGCGTCACCGTCAGGGTAAAGACAGCATGTGATCGACTAGACGTTTCGTTCATGTTTGTTGCCGCGACGGTTCGTGCCTTGTTACCTTCATCCATCAAGTTCTCAATTTCCTGGAAAGAGCGCACAACCAGCTTCGCCAAATCTTCAACATAGGGGCCCGTTGAAGGGTGCTCTCGAACTTTGAGGTTTCCCTTTGTTGTCGGATTGAGCAAATCCCTGACCCTCTCATTGTAAATCTCAAGATATGACACCTCCACCGTACACGTTAGATTTTTATCCGCGGATTGCAGCGCAGAGATCCTTAGGAACATATCCTTGCAAATTTTTGGGATGACCCCAGCTTCCTCGCCATATCCCATCATGGAATACGATTTACCAGACCCAGTCTGACCGTAGGCAAAAATACAGTTGTTATACCCTTGAAACGCATTGTCCAGCAACGGTGCGCCCAGATCATCGAAGAGGTTATCCTGGCCGGCAAAATGGGGGTCGCTGCGGTTGAAAGACCAGTAAGATTTATCGAATGCGAACACTTTGGGGCCTTCAACGCTTCCACCGCCTTGCTTCCCTCCTTTCCGTGATCTTTCTTCTGCTCCAGCTGGTGGTATAAGCACGGTCTGCGAACCTTTCATTTGAACGATACATTTTGCTTTGCGGTCGAGCTCTGTAAAAGTAGATTTTTTGCAATGGCTTCTCGTTAGTACGGCGCTTTCTCCAAAACACTCGCTTGCCAGGTTGTATACTTGTAATGATAACAGTGTCTTCTTGTGGGGCGCAATGCATACATGCATTCTGTCGCGAAATCCACGGGTTCCAGATGGCGAAGAGGGGAAACCTGGGAGACAGGGGGAGGGGGAAAGTTCTGGGAGACTGACCTCGGCCATTGAAGGGCCGCACTCTTACCACCACCTTAATGTTTCCTCCTCCGCCTGGCGCCATCTTCACCCGTGCCCCATGCACTCAGTCCCTCTTCTCTTCGCCTCCTCCAAATTCCAATGTCAATGTCTCAAATCAGTCAACTACGCAGAGAGGAAATGAACGGCAAAATGGGTTCTCGGAGGGGTGGAGACAGAAAACCGGTGTCATATAACTGGACGGCTGGACCGTGATTTCAAGTTCGCTTCGATGCCCAAAAGAGAGCGGAGGGGTCAGCCCGGTGATATGGCGCGCTTGGTATGCTTCTGAAGGGTGTAAACAATCAACGTCATCTAAAGGGATGGCACCGAACGAAGGATTTCAATATCAGGGGTGGGTGTATGGCAGCTATGCACTCTCTGATGTCCCAAGGCCACATATAGCCACTCAACTGGGTCTCCAGACGCGTGAAGAAGAAAAAAACAATACTCGAAGCTGGATATTCACGGTCGACGGCGACTGTTATCTCTCCCTCTCCGTCCTCGCGGTTCCGGATATTTTTTTCTTCCAATGCCAGGCATTTCCATTTTGGGGGTTCAGCCACACAGGACACGGCCTGGGGGAAATTAGGGATATTGCACCAGCCATGATTATGTCATCGCCAAGCCATTCTAGCCACAGATGTGTTTTAGTCACCCTGTTCCCACTTTTTGCAAGTCAACTATCAGCAAGAAGAAACAAGAAACAAGAACAAGACAGACAGATTACGGGTCAATTCCCTGCTGGACATCGGAGACATACAAACGGGATACTGTATGTCTGGCTGTCAAGCTGTTGGGAGTCGTCTGCTACCCTGCTGTTAATATCCAGTGCTTACTGGTATCAGGTTCCTCGTGCTAGTTAAGTCAAGCTGCCTGCGTTCTGCTCTTGTGTCAGCGACAGCCTCAGCCTTCAGGCATACCCCGGGTATTCGGGATACAACTAAGAACTCTATGAGAAACTATCATTTTATCGCCCCTGAAATCGACCCTTCTTGGCCATTTTTCCGCTGAGTATCTTGGTTCCGCCAATGAATATGAATGATGTCAAGGTTTAGGCCTTTTCCACGGACGGGGAACTTCAGGCCTAGAGGAACCAAAAATGAGTCGCCTGCTAGTTACGCTCAATACTAGTACTTTGCATCTCGGAGTACTATTTTTTTTCTCTCCTGTGGCACCAAAACTATGTCAGTGACGTGGCGGCTGCTTTGAAGACAAAATGGGTTCTGAATCGAGGAGTTTGATTGATGGGAGGAGGCACACACCACGTGAGGGGGCACATTCCATGACCTACTAGTTTGCTGCTTGTGTGCATGGGTGTGGCACACCCCCTAATCCCCCGAACCCCCCTGGCTGGGCCTCGATTGGGGCGCTTTTTAGCAAAAAGCAACGAAACTCATAGGTCCGGGGCCGCACAGGCTGCAGGAGCCGTGCGTTGCGTTTTACGGGCGGGTGGGCGCAAACACCTCATCAATAGTTCACTGGAAGGAAGGGTGAGGGAACAAGCTAACCCTCACTCACAGCAGGCGACCCCTCACTGCCCTCACTGCCCTCACTGCCCTCGCTCCTCACAACAGTTAGCCTTCATGCCGGTCAACTGACTCGTATTGGGGAATAGATCTCCCGGCAATCTTTTGCCGTGTTTCCTATATTAAGCCTATTAGATACCTGCCTCCTTCCCCCTCCTGGAAATCCGGGCGGCAATCAAATTCTCTATTTTACTCATTTTTCCCTCTTTCCGGTTTTTCTCTCTTTGAAACATAGTTTGTTCAAATGCGATGCAGAACCTTCGCACGCGTCTAAACATGTCTTGGAAAGCTTCTTTAGCTACCAGGCATTATGTCGCTTCGGGCTGTAGAGTTTCTGGTTCCCGTCAGTTAAGCTCTCTGTCTCGAGCTCCCCTACGACAAACCAGGCTCCGCCCTCTGGCGCGGGGATACTCCACCGAATCTTCCCAAACTACAACCAAAAAGAGTACCCAATTAGGAGTTGCTGCAGCAGTTGCCATCTCGATAGGGCTCGGTGTTATAGTTTATAGACGGCCTGCAAAGTCTGTCCACCTCGACTCCAAAAAAGAATATCCAGCGCATCTCCAAAACATAGTAGATGCTGCTGAACCTGTCGGGAAATCCCTACATGCATCAGACCTTCCTGTAGAAGAAGCAGAACTCACCATCGCCCCAAATGTTCCCGTGCCCATTACTCGAGATTACCCCGTCCTCCTCAAAGTGCCCTTGTCAACCTCCACGAAAATAAAACAGCTCACAAGCACGTACAAGTATGAGCAGTGGACTTTCAACAACCAAGTGCCGGCTCCGTTTATCCGGGCGCGCGTTGGGGACGTGATAGAGCTGTCCTTGACAAATAAGGACGTGACTGGCAACCCTCACAACATCGACTGTCATGCATTTACTGGCCCCGGAGGAGGTGCCTCCTTGACAACCGCTGAAGAGAACCAGAGCAAGACGGGGAGATTCAAGCTACTATACCCCGGACTATTTTTATACCACTGCGCAGCAGCCCCCGTGCCCGTCCACATCGCCAACGGAATGTACGGCCTCATCTACGTCCAGCCGGAAAAAGATGAACTCCCCAAGGTTGACAAGGAATACTACGTGATGCAGAGCGAGTTCTATCACGAACCGCCCGAGATCGAGGAGAATGGAAAACGCTCCTCTCTCGTGGAGTTCTCATACCCTAACGCCCTCCGCGAAGACCCAGACGTCATCGTCTTTAACGGCAGCGAGACCGCCCTTACCATGGACCACCCTCTCAAAGCCACAGTGGGCGAAACCATCCGCATTTTCTTTGGCAATGCCGGGCCGAATTTGACCAGCTCTCCGCATATCATTGGAAGCACTTTCCACAACCTTTTCCGCGATGGAGACGTTCTAAGCCCACCCGCGCGCAATGTGCAGACAGCCACCGTTCCCCCCGGCGGAGCGACCATTTTCGACATGAAGGCGGTTGTGCCGGGGACATACACACTGGTGGACCATGCTATATTCCGGCTGGATAAGGGCTGCGTGGGATTCATAAACGTGACGGGTAAACCGAGGCCGGACATATATCAGAGTAATGAGCATGCAGAGCCGTGCGTTGGCTGTAAACTGCACCCATGAATGATGAATTTTTTTATTTTAGTTTCTGTTGATAGGTTTATTTTTATTTTTCTCTCTCCTCTGATTAGCAAGAGGCTCTTCGCATAGTAATATCAATAATATTACTATTATTAGTATAAAATCCAACAATAAATTCAACGGCAGTCTTCTTGATAAATAATTTAGCAAATGAAGGATGACGGCGATCGTCCACCATGTTTCTTGGCCTGTGGGTCGCTCGGGGGGCACTAAAAAAGTAACTACCATGTCATCCACCTCCATCATAGTTAAATAAGCTATTATTATTAGTTACCTATGTTCGTAATGTTCATTGCTGCTCAGTCCAACGGCGGTTTCCATAATTTTGACACACGAAAGATGCCAAAATAATAGGACCCGATCACTCAGTGCTGCTCTCACACATCATACACGCTTGAGAAATCAAATTCCGTGTCCACACTGGGTGCAATGATAGAATATCGTAGTTCCCTCATCCGCACTTTGTAATTGCAGTTCAGACCAATTTACCTCCTTCGCGTTGCATTTCAAGCAGTCTTCCTGGATCTGCCGATTGCTCTCACGATCTTTAGGCACGAATGCTTGTGTATTTGATCTGATTTCGAACGAAGGCTTGAAGGGAAGTTATTTGAGGGGGAGACCACTGTGCGAGTTGATAATCTGTCTGGTTTGATGTGAGCCTATACTACACAGGTGGGTACCTAGGCTAGGTGGTCATAACTGGTATTCTGTTCCCCACATAAATCAGACAAAATGTTTGCCTCTGCGGAACCATCGAGAATAGATGTGCCACAGTCGTCACAGAATTGAGGTGCCATGGTTAGGAATGTCAAGGTTTATGGGTGGGAGGTTGTATTGGAGTTTCGGGCTCATCCATGGGATCAATCCCGGGAGCCAGACAGAAATGAAAAAAAATGAAAAATGAAAAATGAAAAATGAAAAAATAATGAGAAAGTTTGAGCGGTCAGAAAATTGCTTATCTCTCCCAGGCCAAAGACGCTCAGAGCTCCTACAGTCCAAGGGCTTATCTGGGGGCAATTTTTTAGAGCAGCGGAAAATTTCCAGGCCGTGGCTTGAACTTGGCTCTGGAATTGTGGGGCTCATCTCTGTAGCGATGATGAACTCTGCTCTTTTTCGCGCCATATTCAACCAGCGCATCGTCCACACCTATCGCTCTTCCTCTCTCCGTTTCAATCGCTCTCTACAATCGATTTGTCTCCTTTACGAACTGCCTATTTCGGTATGCAAAGCGGCTAGTGAGGAAATAGAATTCCCTGGCGAATTGAAGGATTCTACAACCCTCTGCTCATCACCTACACCCTGTGATCGTTGCGGGGGATCTTACAATCCTTCGCTCACCCCCTGCCCCTGGAGGAGGGTAAGCAAATCTGTAAAACCCAGAGTGGCAGAATCAAGCAAGTGAAAAGAATAAGACGGGTGGTGGTCAAACTATGGTTCTCCTTGGGCTATCAGGCCGCTATTTCGCGCTAGCCGCCCTCTCCGCATTCGTGATTATTGGCATCCTCTATGCATCCGTCTCCCACATCTACAGCAGGCCATTACTCTACCAGCCGAAATCCCTGTCTCAGCTGCCGCTATGTCGCCCTGCCAATCCGGCTGCAGATTCCAATAACAACGGTGGTGGCAGTGGCAGTGGCAGCGGTTCCTGTGTTGGGGATATACCGTGGAAATTCGAGACAGAGCATGATGGGGATAACTATGGCTTGAGCAGGGCACAATGTCAAAAAGCGTTTCCGAAGCTATATATTGAGATTGACAAAACGGTTGTGGCGAGGAGGGGGAGGAATATTACGTTCGAGGAGCTGAATTCAAAGCCGTTGAAACAATCGATGGTCAGGGCTATGGTTTATCAGGGAGCAGTGCGTATTCTACTCTTCTTAACTTTCGCCAATTCAATGAGCCCCATGAAGAAAAATTTATACATGCTAACATATCCCCCCATCTACTCCAGCTATATGTCATAAATTTCGAAGATATGAGAAACACCTTCAGCCGCGCAAAGGCTTCTCTAAACGCCATAAACCGTGCCCTAAACGCGATTCCAAACCGCCATGAAATACCCAACATTGAATTCATCTTCACAACAGAAGACTCCCACGACGAACCACACCCAGTATGGGTATATTCCAAACGCGAAAACGACGGCTGGGCCTGGCTCATGCCCGATTTCGGCTACTGGTCCTGGCCAGAGATCAAAGCAGGGCAATACCGCAGCGTACGACAGCGCATTGCGGCCATCGACGAAGGCGCCGTCATAAACGGCAAAGCCCATCCGCCTCTGAAATTCCAGGATAAGAAAAAACAGCTCCTGTGGCGTGGCGCCGTCGCAACGGCGCCAGAACTCCGCCAAAAGCTCATCGACGTTACCAAGGGGAAATCATGGGCCTCCGTGCGCTCCCTCAACTGGGCTGACGAGAAGAGCATGCGGGAAGACTACATCCCCATCGAGGACCATTGTAAATACATGTTCCTTGCCCACGTCGAAGGGCACAGCTACTCCGGCCGTGGCAAGTACATCCAGAACTGCCGCTCGGTCATGGTCGCCCACCAACTGTCCTGGCGCGAGGCGCACCATGGCGCCCTAGTCGCCACAGGCCCGGACGCCAACTACGTAAAAGTCAAGCGCGACTTTTCCGACCTCGAGCCCAAAATGCATTACCTGCTCGACAACCCAGATGTTGCCGAGAAAATCGCTGAGAACGCTGTTCGCACGTTTAGAGACCGGTACCTGACTCCCGCGGCGGAGGCGTGCTACTGGCGCGAGTTAATCCATGCGTATGCGTCCATGTGCGACTTTGAGCCGGTGTTGTATTCCAACCCGAATGGCGATCCAAATTCGATGCGCGGTGTGCCGTTTGAATCGTTCGTGTTGGATTGGAAGTTGCCATAGACATGAGTGGTAAGGGAGGCCTGTTATTATGAGGTTTTTAAGAACTCCGCTTGGAAAAACCTTTGGATCTATTATTTCCCCCCCCCCCCTCTTCTTTTTTCTATATTTATCACCATCGAAATAGATATGTCGAACGCTTTTCATTTTGTCACTGTTAATATTTTAACTGATTTTCATTTGAGATGATTGCATGTTTTCATGAGGTTTTGTTTTGTTTTTTATTTTCTGTTTCTGTCCCAATCATCTCTGGCGCTATGGACTCGGGTTATCCCCTTTTCGATTTACATTTGTTTGCACATACTGCACTTCCTGTTACTGCATTTTTCCACGCCATATGGGACATTGTATATATACATCATTAGTTCGAAGAGTGTCCGGGATATATTTTTATTTTTCTATATTCTCGATGATATGTCTTTGCTATCCCCGCACCCCTGCACAATGTTAATGGTCTTGGCTGGGCTGGTCCGGATGACGGATTCGTTGTTACCCACATACATCGCTACAAATTACCGATATTGATTTGCCAATATTCCCTTCCATGATAAAGGGTTCAACTTCCCCCATACTTCGTATTTATATGATAAAGGGCTGTGTTTTTATCCCCCGTTGACAAGAAGGGCTTGCAGAGTGAGCTGCTCGCTGTTGGCCAACGTCACATCAGGCAAGCAAGCGTCTTGTCCGGAGTTGCTTAATTTAAATCCTCCAATCCCTCTTAACTAGATCCTAGAAAGAAAAGAAGCGAGTGATTCTGCCACGGAAACTGAAGAGAGAAAAAAAAAAAGTCCCCAACATTGCACATGTTAAATTTTTGTCTGACAGGGGCTCAGGGCCAGAATAATACATGGCTGCCCGGTCCAGTCCGCACACAAACCCCCCCTTATCCTGGGGCCCCCAATCGATTCTCTCTTATGCTCGTAAAACCCCGTATTCGAATATGTATAATTGCGTGATGTAACACGGGTGACCCTGGCTAGAAGCAACAGAAGGAAACACAAAAAAACCCAAGGCTATGGCCAGACTGGGAATTAATGGGCTGCGAGTTTAGAGATGTATGCTTTGCAGAACAGCCTATGGGGATTTTACATCACGAGGACAAGATGGGGATAATATGATGGACAACCACCCTGGCTACCTAGGCATCCATTCACCGTATCGGACAGCGGGTGATGTGCCATGCGGGTCAGGTTTGGATTTTGCTTTGCTTTTCCAAGAGTTCTTTTTGTTAAATGCTCAAAGTGAGAAGTGGTAGTCGGGGGTATTTGGGGTATTTGAAATCTGATCTGAAAAGATCCTGCCCAATTAGATTTTAGTCGGGATTCTATTTTAAGCTGCAGCCAAAATCCTGCAGGATGAGGAGCCTGGGGGAATAATAACTGGTAATGTTTTGGATTAATGGAGTTTTTTTGGGTGGAAAAGGGTTGGGCGACTTTGCGAACAGGGAGTTCAAAGAGGCTGATAGGTGTCTGTCAGTTTCATTCGTGGACGGCTTCGCTGCGAGAAGCTTTCGGAGAAACGAGCCATCCTATCCTCAGTCGGGAAAGTTAATTTGACAGGGAAACTGGGCTGAGTTCAGGGTTCAATTAACTCTGCAACATTGCTCTTATTAGTGGTTCTGCGTGAGATAAAGAAGCGACACGGCAAAGACGGAATCTGCTGGACACGATCATACTGGGCCTTTTACTGCTGTCGAAACATTAACGCCAACGAAACAGTTTCGACCTTCAACGAGTCAAAGTTTCGCTTGGGTTGGTTATTTTAGTAACAAACTGGTGGTGGGTGGAGATTCGCCTTATTAAGGTTTGAGGTTAATTAAGTATGGAGAAGGCTCCATCGATCTGGACTTTTTGTTTCTTTCAGATATGAATAGAAATCAACTGTGACAAAATGGTACTGGTGCATGAACAGATATGAAATATTCAACAGCAAGAGTCATATCAGTTGTCATTCCACCGAATAATACGTCGCCAAGGGTAATGTCGAGGCCATGTGAACGCATGAAGTATTAGAACCCTAAGCAATAGAAACATCTCGTCCCATGCAGGTTCAGCAGTAAGAGCCATCAAGTAATGAACGACGATCTTATCAATGAACCATATCATTTCGCAAGGGTGGTTACATATTTATCTAATTTTTCAGGGTTAATTAATTCCCTCTGCGGCGGGTGGCCGTATGGGCCGGGGCATCTGGGAACTTCTCCCCCTAGCTATTTGCGTGAGCAAGCTGAGAGGCACAAAGTGTCACCCACCGGTTCTGAACTTGGTTTGCAAGCACTGGGAGCAACACAACCCAACAGCCCTTGCGGAAACCGTGCAGAGAGAAACCAGGAACAACATGCTAACCAGGGTATACATAGCCCAACAACACGGCGCCAATTGTGGTAGGGATATGGATCTGGATACTATATGCATGTACAGGCAAGCCAACCTGGTGGTTCAAATGCAGCACGAACTCGAGATTTAGTTTGCTAGGTTGATAGTTAAACTGGATGTTAGTTGAGCTTGAAGAATAGCAGCCCACAAGACAGTATTGATATACAACCCCGAGGAACAAACAGATCGAGGAACTATATAAGGGCGGGGGTATGGTGTCTGGCAGCTCGTTACCCTTCTCTGTTAACGTTCGACCGCCGCTGAGGAACACCCAATTTCCGAACAAGTTGCTTATTGTCAAACACCTGATTATTAATCAAGCGCCAAACGGATGCATCGAACCATTCAAATCTCCACCAAATACGCCACTCCATCTACTATCGTTATTTTTCTCCTAGTTTCCGCCTAATTTGGATATTTCATTTGGTATATGACAGACTATTGATTATTGTATGTAACATGCCCCTATATGGGCATATTTTGTAATATAGCTAGCGAGAGATTCATGGTTATAAAAAGCCGTGGAAAACCTGTAGATATGGGGAAGAGGGGAGCCCAAAAAAAAATTCAATTTTTAACTTCACTTTTTCATTCGTACGCGAACATTCTACCATTTAAAAATCTCTCATACTTATTGCCGAACGTAGATCCCCCACAATGGCACCGATCAGGGTTCTGTGCTGAATGCGGAGTCAAAAAATAAAATAAAATAAAAATGAATTGACTCTCCTCAGCTTCAAGACAAACCACTAGCTAGCTCTAACGCTCGAGCTCAAGCTTGCATCACCGTGTTGGATAAAATGAGGGGAAGTTACTTATACCCAATCTCCGCGGACAAGGGTAAATTTGGGTACTGTTTTCTGCCGTTGCGTTTTCCAGTTATTTATTGGCTGAAAAGTCCCAAGTCCAGAAAATCAACTCGGTTAGGTATTGGATAATTTGAGGCGGTGAACAAAGGGTGTGCTAGTTTTTCATCTATCCTGTATCATGGGGATGTGAGGGGAAAGAAATAAACTCTGTGCTGAGGGGGCGGGGGTCCGAAAGTCGATGGGAACCCCCGCATACAATTAACTAATTCATCTGGTATATTGTTGGAGAATAATGATATAGAGCGGAGAAAGAACAGCCCACGCAGTTGTTTTGATCAAGACAATTTTGCGAGTTACATGTCTGTCCGACAAACAAGAGATCGTCGGGTTGATTCCAGGACATTGCATGGCGCTAAGCATCGCGCTAGTTACTATCTAAATCGATCAATTGAATGCCAGCGATTTTGCGCCCATGTCTGAATGCGACATGGAGGTGTTGCATCAGAGTAACAGACAGCCTTCGCTTCTCAAGTCACATAAGAGAAAATAGCACAGACCTTTCTGCTTGCTTCGGCTTGTCCAGTTTTACTCCATGGTCTCTTATTTTTAGATTTTTTTTTGTTCTATTTTATTTGTTCGTCGGACAGGTGGCGAATACTACCAGTTCCCAACAGGAACAGCAACATCGCTGAGAAGGGCGGTAACTATTGTTGGTAAGCAACAAGCTGACCTGTTGATAAATATTATCCTAAACCAATCTCCGCGGGTAAAACGGATGTCAAGCAGTGAGCAAACAGATAATGCCCCAACAATTGCCAGGTCAGTGAGCTGAAAGATGTTTAGGCGCCAACCAGTTCTCTTTCTTTCACTGCAAGCAACCCATCCCATCAGTGCGGTGCAATCTAGCTCAATGATCCTTTCTCCGCACTCAAATGAACTTGATTCTTCTCCCAAAAGTGGCAAAGCCTATTGAAACTCTCAAGAACTGATGGATCATTGCCACGTCGGGCTAACAACAAAAATGTTTCCTAGGCCGAAGTCTACATGTCCTTGTGATGGTAGCGAAGAAGAAAATTACAGTCTGTTAAGTTCAGTTGTTTTTAAGTTGGTCTGCTTCAGCATCTATTACCTTCTCCGGCGGCATGCAGGCTCTGAGACGAATCTTGTGGTCGCTGTTGTTAATATTTATGTCCAGTGTCTCTTTCCAAGGAGACTCTTTTCAAAAGAGCCTGCACCTTGCTCTGAATCACCTCTTGTCGCCTCTATAAGCTAATAATATGAGTTAATACATACATTAATCTTGAAAAGTAAACCATGCATATGCTCGAGGAATAGGGATCCTTCTTCTTTCTTTTTCCTTTTCTCTTTTTTGATCTTTATATTATTCTTGGGTAATGCGCCCCCACCAACAACTCCACACCTGCAACTGTTGATATACTCCCAAGATCTTAATTTGGAGTCATTAACTACAGAGACACCCTTCTCTGAAAGAAAAAAGAAAGAAAAAATAGATTTCTGGAAAAACTAGAAATAGTTTTGGACATTGCGCTTCATCGAAAGGCTCAATTGAATTGTTTTCTCGAAAACCGACTGACATCGAAGCTTCCAAAGGGAGTTCTCCGAATGGCTCTGTGGGGCGTTGATCACCATTGTGGGGACTCTATGGAGTATCTTAAAAGCTCCACATAGCACCCAATGGCCAAAAAGCCTTCACAATCTGGATTTTTACCCCTGAGAGTCTTGTGTTTGCTCTTCCCACCAAGGGTTTTCACCGTCCTTTTCCTCTGGGGTAAATGCAAGATAGGAAGGCAATGACATTAGATCTCTTTATTTCTCATTCTTTTCGGCGGTTTGTGCTCTGAAATCCAAACCGAATAATATACTTGAATTTGAGAAGTGACGAGACATACGAGAGCAGATCTTGTTGATCCCTTTCATCCTCTTATCCTCGATACCTATGTGTACCGAGCCACCCGAGTAGGTGCGGTTAGTACAGGTATGCTCATCGGCTGTACATGAGACGGAGCATAGCCTCAACTACCTCATTCATCTCCACCCTCTCGACTGTCCTTAACGAGTATTTCGAAGCTGGCCATTTGTTGGCGGTTAAAAATAACCATGGACATATCACACTATCCCAAATAGGGCTAGAAATTCCCCAGTTTTCCCAATTTAGCGCTGGAGCTTCAACCTAAATTCAGCCGCGGAAATCATGATCTGTGATGTCGAAATCCCATAATGGGGTTGTGTTCGAGCTTTCTGGCACTTCCTGGCGGCCAAACAACACACAGCCATTGACATTTCATCATGCTAACTAGCCAGGTGTATAATCACAAGTTAGCGAAGCATTCCAAACTTGCTACCCGCTCTGCAAATGGCAGAGGAAAGGGACCGTGTTTGGATCTTTGATGTTTCTGATCCCCACCCAACTCGCGGACTGATGCTTCTCTCAGCCGCTCCCGCCAAGCATGAGCATGGATGAATTCAAGGCCGCAGACAGGTGCCGATCACACTACTTCTCTCGAAGTTTTGGCTGTTTCGGTAAGTGGGGCGTGTCGCTGGACCAGTTGGATGGATAATCCAAAAGAATTTACGAAAGGTTACCCCTATCCTCATATATGAGCATGGTTGCGTGAATTTGTGGAACTTTTGATATTTGTTTTACTTCTGCTATCAAACCCTGCACTTCATCCCTATTTGATTAGGCTTCGTTGGATGGGCAAACACAAGGATATTTTTATTTTTATTTTAGGGACAGGGAAGACCTTATTTCCAAAGATGCGCAAACTTCTTCGGTCATTAAATTCCATTTTGACACTTTCCTATGCTATAAATGCTGTCGACGCGACGCTATTTCGACTCCGCTTTGCCGAACCTGGCCCACACCAGGTGATTTCGAAAGATTTTCCTGATCCGGGATTCCTGAAGGTTGGTGCTGATTGGTATGCATTTGGCACCAACGCATACAACAAAAGGGTGCAGGTAGCAAAATCCAGCGATTTTGAAAACTGGACAGTGCTTAACACCGACGCCTTGGCTAGCCTTGGACCATGGGAAACGCCACTTGACCATTGGGCTCCAGATGTTATTTTGAGGGTATGTTGATGATTATGCAAACTATTCCCTTTATGCGAGGTAACTCTACGAGGGCAAAATTTGCGGCATGGGCTATTCATGATATTTCCACAAATAAATTACGACTCTGACTTCATGGAACCCCTTGGTAGTTTTAGTCGTTGTCACCGGACTAACTCAACTAATAGGACGATGGAAGACTGGTCCTCTACTACTCTGGAAGACCCAAAGAATTCCCCCGCCACCACTGCGTCGCGGCAGCCATCTCTGAAGGGCAGGATCCCGCGGGCCCCTACCACCCCCTTGAAAAGCCATTCGCCTGCCATATGGAAAAGGGTGGGTCGATCGACTCAGCCGGCTTTCTCGACAAAGACGCTTCCCGCTGGGTCGTGTATAAAGTAGACGGCAACAGCATCGGAAATGGGGGTGTTTGCAGAAACAGCATTCCACCAATAGTTCCAACACCCATCTACCTGCAGAAAGTGGAATGTGACGGCGTAACTAAAATCGGCGACCCAATCACGATTCTCGACCGCGATGAGAGCGACGGCCCACTGATTGAGGCGCCCAGTCTGGTACTTTCGGCAGAGGGGCTGTATTTTCTCTTTTACTCGTCGCACTGTTGGACATCTCCCGAGTATGACGTGCGATATGCGACGTCACGGTCGATTACGGGTCCATATGTGAAAGCGGCGGAACCGCTGATTAAATCTGGTGACTATGGATTGAAGGCTCCCGGCGGGGCGACTATTGCGGACAATGGGGAGAGGATTCTATTCCATGCTAACTGCCCAGCTGGCAGGTGTACGTATGCGGCAAACCTTGAAATCAAGGGCAAGACTGCAAAGATAGGATAATACTTTGCCCAGGAAATAGAGTATACCTATGTAGCGGCACACCTTTTTTTTTCTGTTTTTTTTTTTTTCTTTTTTCATGTTTTGGCATGATATGTACCATTAATTAAACTAACCCTGTAGTATTTGAACTAGTCTATACATTGTGTCTATGTCACCAGGGGTGGCGCCTTTTCGAAGAACCCCTGATCTCCCAAAGTATCTTGATATAGCTTGGTGCTGCGAATTGCACGGCTCATCGTCACGTCGTAGATTTATCGAGGGACATATTGCTTCAGTACTATTGAGTTGAATGATATTTGTTTTAAAACGCTACACAACCGAGGTCAAGTTCCTTAGGCCAAGCTAAACTCCTTTCCTAAAGCAAGTAATTAGGCAAAATTCGTAATAGGCTAATGTGTATGTGTGCATGTAGCCATAAAAATATCGGATTCTTTGGTTGAGAAAGCATTTCAAGAATAATACTGGAATTTTACGTCCATAGAAGCCTAATAAGACAGACTCCTTGAATGATTCCAGAGTGTCAGGCGAGCTTCAAATTGGAGGCAAACGCTCTGAAATCGGTCAATAATAACAGACAGTTTCTTGAATGCCTCTTAGCATTGAACACCCCCTTGACCTCTCGTTACTTGTTTCATGGATAGTCGAGCTGTCAAAAGTTCAAAATTCTTCTGCAGGTTGTCAATTTAAACAGTTGTTTAGAATGCACGAACGGCAAGCCATCTGTAACTGCGACATCCAGTATACACCCGGCAATTACCCCGAGTCTTTGCATATCACTAATCAAAGGCCTGATAAGCACATGATGGCTATGTACAGAAAAATGGATGAAGGCGGGGAGAGAACTGATGCTGATTTGGGGGCACTCGACCCAGTACGGATACCGCGAAGCGATTGGCGGCGGGGCATATCGATGTTATATCAATTGCAGAATTAGCACGCCGGCTCGGGGATAGTTCTCCACATCGTCCACTGCTTCGGTGCGAATTCATTGCGAATTCATTCATTGTTGTTGCTTCAAGGTGCCTTTGAGTTGTTCTATATATAACCAGGTAACAAACTCGCTTGATGACTAAGCGCTGCATCAGTTTCACGTGACTTCTTTACAGACCAGCATTCGCCAACCTCCTCTTGAGGCCATCGCCAACTCCACACCTCGCTGTCGCCAACATCGTCAACTCTCCTCGACGATCTCACAGCGCCCATTGCTCAGCTATCCCCCAGACAGATTCTACGTCTTGCTTGACATCTTGGGGATTGATTCTTCTAGGCTTCTTGTAGGTTGCCGAACCTCTTACCTCTTACTCCCTCTTTCTCCTCCCTACGCGCTCGTGCTGCCCTGCCCTTTGTCTTTCCCCCCATCGCCTCATCAATCATCCGTTGTCTTGTGCTTGTTCACCTCTCCCCGTTTATCTTTTCTTTACTCCTTAATTCCTCTCTTTCTTGTCCTCTCTCTCTTTCCAAAACCTCGTCGCCCATCTTGCTCGGTTCCCTTCCCTCTCATCACCCATACCTGCCCCTCCACTCTTGACTCTGCCCTCCTCTTACTGCTTTCCTCGAGGCGAATCTCGCGCCTCGTGCTCGCCAGGAAGCTTCTCATTCCTATATATTGTTTTAATTGATAATATTTCCTCCATACTCTTCTTTCATCGCTATCAGTCGGCGACCCAATTCTCTCGTCACTTTTGGACTCCCTCGTTTCTTCAATCACTTTTCATCCTCGTCATTTCAATTCTAAATTCCTCATCCTTCGCCCCTCCGTTTCCTTCAACCCCGCTCAATAATTTGAAAATAATACTCTAACCCTCAAAATGTCGACTCATAGCTCCAACTTCCGTCCCTTCAGCCGCCACATTTACGAGTTTTGTCCCCCGGTGACATAACTTAGCTAGGCCGATTGTTTGTGCCATCACCCACGAGAACAGGCGATAAGATTCCCTAATCCTTAGTACCAGTTTGGAGTCAGCATATTATTTAGGCCGCCCCTGTTGCATGACAACGCCTGAGTGGAAACAACAGTGCCTGTGTTCGTGATGGAGTCATACGATCCCTTCGGGTCCCCCACCGCCACCTCAGCTAAGACTGATGCGAGGTGGAACCGCGAAGAAGATGCTTTTGGTTCAAGGCCAGCAATGGATTCATATCGCCGAAGGTCGCCTGGTACGTGTACTTTTCATACTGTTGACGGACTCTCATACCTTCTGTGCTTTACCCTGGCCGCTTTCACCCTTCATTAACAGGTTCTAGCCTCCCAGGACCGTCGTCGCACCGCCACACGTGGTCGATCTCGGTCTCCTGTCGTAATCGATCGGTACCAACCTGGTGATCGAGAACGCGCACCTCGTGGCGATGAATATTATACCGCATCCCGAGACCATGCAGCCCGTGACCGAGAAGAGCGCCGTCGTTTACCCTCCCCTGTGGCAGCAAACATTGACCGATATGTTCCCGGACAAGATTCTACCAAGCCCGTTCTACGAACTAACCCTCTACCGAACCCGTTGTCTCTTGACTTCCAAGTGGGATTCAACTGGTTCGCGGAATGGTGGAGGGCAGATCAGGCCATAAAAGAAGAAAAAGAGCGGGCTAAACTCGGTGGAAGACGACCAACTGATCGAGTTAAGGGCGAGCGCGAGGCCAGGGAAGACCGCGAAAAGGAACGCACACAGATCCAAGCTGCCTATGACGCATACAAAGCTGAACTACAGATCAAGATGGCTCGCACTTTTGTCCAACAACATAAATCGGAGGAGTGGTTCAAGGAGAGATATGTTCCCGAAACTAGGGACCCTCTCCGCCAGCGACTGATGGAGTTCAGAACTGGTGCATACCAACAATGGGAACAAGATGTCGACTCTGGTGTATTTGATGAATTTACCCTGGAAGGCATATACAAAAGTGAAAGCGACGGAGCAGGTGGTATTATTGAAAAGGAGGAAGGAGAAGCCACAGCAGTGGGAGAAACCCTGAGTGTGCTCGATCTGGTGCCCGCACGGGGAGGAGATTTACGCGATGATACCCTTCTCCAACCTGCTCTTTTGATCAAAACTCTGGCGCCCAATGTAAGCCGTGACAAGATCGAAGAGTTCTGCAAAGAACACCTTGGCGAAGGAGACGGCGGATTCAAATGGCTTAGTTTGAGTGATCCAAACCCTGCCAAAAAATGTCACCGGATGGGTTGGATTATGCTTCATCCAGCAGCAGAAGGTCCAACGGTTATTGAAAGAGGCGATGGCAGGGATGAGGAAGGTGAAGAAGTAGATGGCAGTGCGACAAATGGAACTACGAACACCTCTGCTGCTGAAAAGGCTTTGGAAGCTGTAAACGAAAAGACCATTCATGATCCGATCCGCGGCGACTTTGTATGTCATGTTGGCGTCCACGTCCCACCAACGAACCCTAGAAAAAAAGCACTTTGGGATTTGTTCTCCGCCCCTGAACGTATCGAGAGAGATCTTGAGTTAGCTAAACGAATGGTATCGAAACTTGATTCAGAGCTTGGTTCAGGGGACGGTCTGTCAAAAATCGAACATCGAGTCGAAGAACTACGTGGGAGAGGTTTACTCCAGCCTCCCGTCACTGGTGGTGCAAAGGGAAAGAAAAGTAAGCCGTTCGAAGCCGATATTGACATGATTCTCTTAGAGGACGGGGAGGCCGAAGAAGGAGAAGAACAGGAAGAGCCCTATGATGAAGAAGCCGACAGCGAGGACCTGCTCATTAAAAAAAAGCAGCTGGATCTGTTGGTAGAATATCTGCGTCGCGTTTATAACTTCTGCTTTTTCTGCGTGTTTGAGAGCGATTCAATCCACGAGCTGGTTCGAAAATGTCCTGGTGGACATCTTCGCCGCCCTCGCTCTGGGCTGAGTACCCAAGCTAAAGCCGCCGCAAAGGCTAGCGCTCTCGGTCAGCCGTTCCCTACGAAGAAAAAAGAAACTGCAGAGGAAGATGAAAACGGAACCTCACCGGTGGATGAGAAAAAGCAACCGCACTTTTCATCAAAGACTGAGCAACAGACTCAGCGTGCTTTCAACTGGGTGAAGACGTTTGAGGAAAAGCTCCTTCAAATATTGGAGCCCGAGAATGTGGACTTAAAGAAACTTGGTGGAAAACCCGTGGATGAGGCTGTAGAGGAAGAGCTTTCGAAATTTGTTAAGCAAGAAGACGAAGCCAAATTCCGCTGCAAAGTACCAGAGTGTACGAAATTATTTAAAGCCCACCACTTTTGGAGGAAGCATGTCGAAAAACGCCACCCGGAATGGTACAGTGACATCCGCAAAGATGTAAGTTGAAAGAACAACCCCTCTTATATTTTTGCTCATCCTACTAATACAGTGGTCTAGCTTCTCTTGGTCAATGCCTACGTCCTCGACCCAGCACATATATCCCCTTCAAGGTCTGATGCTACTAGCAACGGCCATTTCCCATATTCATCCGGCCATATGCCCACCGGAACACCTCGTGGATTCAATCTCGCGAACATGCCATTTGGCTTTGGAGCGGGCAATGCACCAATGCCTGGCGGTCCCCCATTCTCGGGTCTACCGCCATCCACTGCAGGATTTACTGGGTTCATGAATGCAGCCGGCCACCCTGGGGGCTGGACTGGTAATGGACTCACAATGACAGGTGCTGCAGGCTCTGGAGACCCGTCAGCCTTGCATAACCCTGGAGTTATTCGACGTGGTAACCGCTATGGTGGGAATAGAATGGGTCCATATGACCGGCGGGGAGGCCGTTTCGGTTCGGGAGGCCCAGGTGGCAGCGTGGGTGGCAACGACCGACTTAGCCCCATTCGAATGGGCGGCATGTTCATGGCTGGTGGTCGCCTACCTCCAAACACCGGCGCAGCATACATACCACCCGGCCACCCAGCCGCAATCGCTGCTGGTACGGGTGGTGGCGGGTTTGGTCCAGGAAGCGGCCGATGGGGTGATAGTGCAGGCGGGAACACACAGGCCATGGGCCCAAAAGAAGCAGTACAGGGCCGGAGCTTGAAGAGTTATGAGGATCTCGATGCAGTCGGTGGAGCTGGAAGTGGGGAGTTGAATTATTGATTCGATCGATATTATTTTACTTTCTTTCCATTTCCCTTTAAACTTTTCTGTTTCTTATATTGTTCACACATTACAAATTTGTCTGAAAGCAGTTTCTCCCAGCTTCGCTTGTTTTGTTTCGTCTCTTTTCCCTACTTTCTTTCCCCAAATCTAATCAGGGCGGAATGTGTATTCATATCTATCAATGTTCTACCTTATTTTTTATCATATCTTTACCCTTCTCTCTTATGAATAAACTCTGTTGCTCAAAAAAGAATGGATGGATTAGTGATGGGTGTAAAACCAACCAGCAGATATACTTATACTTCCTCTCGTAGTGTCTTAGTGTATCTTGTCTTAATTCCTTAACAGATTCATCAGATAGATACCTTCAAAGGAGAAAGGAGAACACGGAGTATATTATATTTATTTAGCCACGCCCACAATGCATGATCTCTAAACAGTAATTGCAGCGCCCAATGGCCCGTCATTCTCGAGTAAGCCACTCTAACATTTCGGGCAATATAGTTCTCATTGCAGCTTGGAAAAGTCATACAAAACTAAAACGTAATACCTCCTACGGCCCTATAGAAAAAATACCGGCCTATATAGGGATGTCATAATGATTGTTAGGACGTCAGTCAATCCATAAAAATAACTGGTTGGTCCGCTCCATCTCTCCATTGAACACCTGGAACCTTTCGCACGTTTCTGTCACTAGCCAGATACATTAACAAGTAGACATGTGGTGCGATCTCGCCCCATGAGTATATTTTTATAGTGATGTGTCTTGTGAGATCGCCCTCCAGTTGGAGATGTTGGGTTTCTGCTGAAGAATGGATGTTCTCCTGAGATGTGAGGTCGATTACGGAATAGTGATGGGAAGAACATATGGAACAGGGCGCAGTGTATTTGGATTCACAAATACACCAGACGCCCCAACCGGCGCGGCCGTCGCGGGCAATGAATTTTGAAAGGAAGTCCCAGAAGTCGAAGAAACATTTGCTGGTCCAGATATTGCTAGTGAATTTAGTATTGCTGCTCTGACCCAGAGGCACTGTCTTAGTATTCTTATCATTGTCGTTGGTGTTGGTGGCGGAGTCAGAGATGGTGAGGTCGAGAAGCCAGTAACCACGCTCCAAGGTCCGTAAGGGGCGAATTTGACGCGGCGGGTTGAAAACTCTGGAAAGATTGAGCTTGTCGGAAAGCATTTGTAGGGTGGGCGTGATGTGGGTTGTAAATTGGGCGGTTGAAGAAGGGACGGGGCGCGGAGGGTTGATCTCAAGAGGTAAGGATGAAAGTCTCTCTAAGGTCGCGGACGGCGCTGCCACTGGCTTATCCGATTGCCGACAGCGCTGTGGCTGTGATTGTGGTTGCGGTTGTGAAGCAGGTGGAAACTCAAAAATGGACGATGTGGGAGTAAATGCAGCAGGGATGGAAGACGGTATGCACGCTGGAGAAAGTGAGAGTCGGCGTCGTTTTGATTGAGAGCTCTGGGCCTCTAAAGGTGATCTTCCTATTTGAACACCATGTACCGACCTTCTAGGCGGGCTATTGTCCTTTTCAACATCCCAGCTAGCCTGAAAGGAAGCCTGGGATTCGGGAACTTCGCTGGGCGGCGTTTCAGTAACCTGAGAGCTTGGGATGGCAGTTTGAGGGTTTGGGGGGCTAGTTCCTGGAGCTCTGGAAGAATTTCTTGTATTTAAAAGGGAATTCTCGGCTATAGCGCCTGTATCGTTCTGCGAGAAAGGCCTCTGAATTGAAATGTCGGGGAGGTCCAAAAGGCCACAAGTCGTTTCTCCAAAGCTCGGACCCCATGTCGATGGCAAAGACGTAATCTTTTCAGAATACAGGAAATTAGGAATACAGGGGGATCCTTTTTCGTTTCGTCCATCGAACTCTGCGGCGCGATGGGCGTTGGTTTCGCCCTGCGGGGTTGTCTGGCCGGCATGGTGTGCCGTATCAATGATTTCGTCCGTACCAGTTTCACTGCTCGGAGGATCAGGGAAGATTCTAACTCTTGAAACGGTTTCAAATTCAAAATATGCATCCGCGTGGGCCCGGTAGTTCGCATCCTCCTTTGTAGTACCAGGAGCGGAGATGTGGACGAGTATTTCAACGCTGTTTGCCATCGGAGCGTATCACCGGGAAACGAAACGGAAGCCCAAAACTATCATCGTCATATTCAGTATGATGCTCTTCGGGCTATTTATACATTTCAGTTTCAACCCTGCTGTTTCTTCCATCAGGATGTTGCTGCTCTCCAGCATGCCGTGCATGAATTAAAAATGCGGACAAAGTTGTGTTTTGGGGTAGAATCGCGGGATGAGGTTCGAAATTGCCTTTTTGGGACCATCCAGGCTGAACTCTGTCTTGAATAGATTTTTTGGATTTCTTTCAAAACTCTGCGCAACCACGGCATCAATCCGCAACAAATGTAGTAAAATTCACCAATATTTCCTAAAACGAAGATTGCCCATCAACCACTGGATTAATGTTGACAAAAGCCACTACGCTGCGAAATGGGCCAGTATTGATAATATCCCGTTACGAAGCTAACATCCGGCTGCAACTCGAATACATTTACAGATGCTCGGTTGAAAATGGATAGGAAAGTAACCAAACGAAGGAAGAATGTCATATGCTTTGAAGATAAGAAGTTCAAGATCGAATGACGAAGCTGCAATTCTCTATCTCGACCCATCAATATGTCTACTATCTTCACTACTCTCTCCCCATGGCCTTCTCAATTTCCTCAAGACCGGCAAAAACTTTCTCATCGCAGAATTTCCTCCCAACAAGCTGCAAGCTAACCGGGGCTCCCTCGTATCTGTCTGGTCCCGTATAAAGATCATAATTATATCGATCCTTGTCGTTACGAGGCTGGTAGTTCTCGTTGCGCTTGTCTACCGCCGGATCCACGGTAGTAACAGGGAAAACGGCACCAGGGTAGTCGAGCAAATTCCATTGTGCCGTATAACCCCAGTATCGGGCCGTTTCGTGAGGTGGAGCGCATCCAGGGCCGACAGGGCACAAAATCAGGTCAACTTCCCCGGTAGGCGCAGTGGCTGTCGCTGACCAGTGTTTGGCATATGCTTCACGATAATCGTCGCGCTCAAGGCATAGCTGAGATAATCTATCAGTTGGGCTACGATTTCTCAGTAAGAAAGAGGATTCATTGTGACATACCTTCCAATATTCTGCAATAGTATGTGGTTTGACCGTGGGCTGCTCGTGAATAATAAATTTGGTTAACGGCAGGATTGGTTCGCCGGATGCCTTCAGAGAGTTAAGGACATCTTCACCTCCATCCGTGAAGTACAGAGCGGAAACGATGTCCCAGGCTTTAGAGTGGTTCAGTGGCACCCAATCGACAACTTCCATACCAACCTTTCGACACGCATCGCCAACTTCCCTCAGCGCACGGAGAACTGGAGGATGTGGTTTGACCACACCGTCGTCCCATTCAATAGCGATTTTCAATGGCTTCGTTAAGGTGACTGGAGACCATGGTATGGGTGTCAATTTTGGGTCCCTACGCCAGGGTTCGCCATCCAATACGACTTTCATAAACAGATTGATCGTTTCCCGACTGGTACAGAGCGGACCGTATGTTGCGAGCACAGCGTCGCAACCAGCCATTCCAGCTTTCTTGCCTTTTCCAGATATCCGTGTGCAGGTCGGTTTAAATCCGTATACACCATTGTTGCTCGCGGGACAGCGGATGCTACCACCAATATCCCCACCCACGCCCTTCGAAGGCTTAGTATTATGTGGATTTTTATATGGGTCAAGAAAGCCTGGTACGTTTGGGAACTCACCAAAACACTTCCCCGCATTGCAACCAGAGCTCCTTCGCCACCGCTGCTCCCTCCTGAGGTAAGATTTCGGTTGTGGGGATTGACAGTCCTGCCGTATATATTGCTTGTGCATTCCAGATGCATGAGGAGCTGGGGACCGGTTGTCCGGACATAGAAAACACAACCGGCATGATAAAGCGTGTCATTCAGAAATCCTTCATCCGAGGGATGATCGATCCAACTAATGCTAGAGGCATTGCATTTCTTACCTTTCATACCATGATGCTCCTTGATGGAAATCGGCAGTCCATGCAAAGACCCTATGGGATTCGGGAGGGAATCGAGATACTTCGCTCGTGCAATGGCCTCATCCCACATAAGTTCCGTAACACAGTTGACCTTTATAGAAAAGGCTCGATCAGCAAAGGTTGGCAACCAAATTACATACCGGAACGGGAGAACAGCGATTATAGGGATCGAACCGCAAATTGAGCAATTGCAGCCCTGCGGAGAAATCCTCTCGTTAGTTCTTCAGAGGTGACCTCCTTGGCGTGCAACATGCGTAGGAGAGCAATGGTATCGTAGTTTTGAGTGAGTTCATATTCACGGGCTGTGAGTAGTTGCTTTGGTAGATCCATTGAGTTCAACGGCAGCGGATCAGGCAACGGGGCAAGTGGAGGATCAACTTTTGCGAGAGTTGCATCGCGGTAATCGCGAACCGTTTGCGCCTTTTGCTCCCACGGTTCGATCGCCATTGTAATAGGCACTGTCTTTCTAAATAGATTTCGATATTTGATATTATCTTATGTCTATAGAATATACGCTCTCGGATAATTTGTGTCAAATGATTTGCGTTGATGGTATAGAATATTAAAAACGGAGTAACTGCGCAGAAAGATATGAGGGGATGGGGAAAATTAAATAGGTAATTAAAATCAGCATAAATGGCCGAGAAGTGAAATTCCACGGTATCCGTCTCAATCCCTTCCCCTCTCCCTGATGATCAGTATCATTTGGTGCGTCTTCTCCTCCCGGTTATCTAGTGGTTAATGGGGCTGGGTGATCTGTTCGGCATATGAACCCCTCATTCTGGCTGAAGATTAAGGCCCCAGCCAATGCTGTCTCCATCCGTGATCTATGGAGCGCTAATACCAGATCCAGCTCAGCCCAGAGTATTGATATGCTGCGGCGTATTCGGCATATCGAACTTCTGCATTTCAGCAATGGAAATAGGGGATGTTTCTCATTAGAAGAACAGTATGATATTAGCAGATTTGTTTCCCACCTTTTTGAATGTTTTCCAACCGACGAGAATGGCGATGGAGGAGCTTACGATTTTGGTATAACTATGCCATCTCGTTGTTTCATGCCTGAAGGAAATCAAGGGCTATTAGATAAAGGTAAAAAATATTGATAACGGTACAGTTTTCAACACTTCAAGCTCGGCTACCTTATTTTAACTATTTAACTTAGGCGCCAGGGACGCAATGAGAGCTTGACCGTAGATGCAACTGCAGATGAGGAATTGGCCATTTCATCATCTCCTGGAATGCAGGTAAACACTACGGCGGGCGGCGCCTAAATGAACCAAAATTCAGCTTTAGTTTATTTTGACCATGAGCAAGGTTCGCCTTCGCAGGCTGTTGGTTTTCGCAGCGGGGTTCTGTTCTATTGTATCTCGGCATGCCAACAAGTTACCTTTCTGGCCTCCGAAGCGCTCCACCAGCTGCGGGACGGAATCCATTGCCAATAATAAAGAGCCTGTGGATGCATACTTTAATCACATGCCTCTTGAAGATGTGGAACAACTTGAGCGACATCGTCCTGGAGGTTACCATCCGATAGTTATTGGCAACGGCCTTCATGGCCGTTATCGCATTGTGTACAAATTGGGTTTTGGTAGCTACTTGACGATTTAGTTAGCAAAGGATGAAGAAGCCAGCAGGTATGTTGCCGTCAAGATTTCAATTGCTGCTGGCAGCTCATCTGAGAGCAACATATTTACTTCACTAATTGGGTTCTGTATACCGAAAGGACGGACATCCTGGGAAGGCTATCATCCCTCTCATGTTAGACGCGTTCGTTATCAAACGGCCCATTGGCAAACATCAGTGTATTGTTACTGCACCTGCAAGCATGAGTCTAAATGATGCCAGGGGTTCTTGATATATTAGACTCTTCCAGCTCCCCATTTCGCGAGCTGTCATCGCTCAGTTCATTTAAGCTGTTGCTTTCTTACACTCTCAAGGGATTGTTCACTCTGGTATGTTTTATACATTGAAATGCGTTTCCAGCGTGCCTTGGTCTACCCTAACAATCTACCTGTGTAAGATATCCACCTTGGAAATATCCTTTTACGCCTTCCCAAAGGTATAAACAACTTTTCATCGGACCAGTTCTACGCAATATACAGTCCGTCGAATATACGAGCCAGTTGTGTGCCTTGACGGGCGGCCGCTTTCCACGGGCGTCCCCAAACTTGGTATTATGCCAGTTTGGCTTGGGAATTACAGTGAGCTCATTTTCCTATCTGGACAAGCATACTTCTCGCTGACTTTGGCGAACCAGTCCTACCACTCAAGATTGCACGGCACCACTCAAATACTCCAGTTCTTTCGGTTCCTCCCGAAGTCCGTTTTCTGCCAGAGGTACCACTCTCGTTCCCTGCCGACATCTGGAGCCTTGCCTGTGTTATCTTTAGCATTATGAGCGTGCGACTGTCGTTTGGGGCATTTGCTCCATCTGTTCTGGATGACTAAAAAGCATGTTACTGTCCATGAGAGGCTGTCGTCTGGGTGGTGGGAGAAATGAGATGCACGCTAGCAGCTGATACGAAACCATGAGATGTTAGGGAAACCATGGGCGGAGCGGTTTCAGCAATTTTTGCAGGAGCCCAAGCTGGAGTACAATATGGAAGAAGTTGAAATGAAGAGAAAGCTGCCTTGCTATGGTGAAGCCAATTCTGGCGTTCAAACCTGGGGAAAGGCTCACCGCGGACGAAGCCCTGGGGTCAAAATGTATAGAGAGTGGGCTCTTCCAGGGTTAGAGAGGAGGCACAAAATGCGCAATAGCAACAACAGCCACAAAAAAAATGTCACTAATAAATTGGAGCCTAAACTGGGTTGGCTCTTGCGCGTCTAACCAGAATAGAAGACGGCCGTGGACAATAACATCAAATGCACATATCAGGAAAATGCCTAGTGCCTTCGACTGTACAAGTACCAAAAAGCTAACAGAGAAGATCCACGCAGCCTTTCACAGCTATACTCCCATAGAAACCATGTTCGAATGAATCCGTACACTCTTGAAGAAAAAGAGCCTGTTGCAGTAATGAAGACTACAGGGGAAAGCATGTATGTCCAACAGAAACCTGAGAGGAAATGCCTCTCAAAATCGAGTACGACCACCTCCTTGGACCAGATGAAGCCTGAACAGCCCTCGAGTTACAAGATCAAACAAGACGAGCTAATGTTAAAGGTTAATTCAGTATCAGGATTTAAGTGTAAAAAATGGATTTCCTGCTAAACACAATCTACATCACCAATATTCAAAAGCTAAATATCAAAGACTTAATAACCTTCCGCATTATTGCCTTCTGTCTGCTATTTTCTCAGTTTCTATTGACCCACAGTCTGTAACTATATGCACGATACAAAAACAGTTGTTGTGCTTCTTCCATGTGTACTTGAGCCAACGTTTCATCTCATGCGTCGTAATCCCTCCGATTTATACTGCTTAACTCCAACAACGCGTCTGATCGCCCCCATCTAACATTGATGGCACTCAAAGAGCAGCCCACCAGGGATGCTCCCCGGATATGACCCCCTGTGGTTTATCTGACGAGGCAATCATTTCGATGGGTAGGGCGAAAAGAGAATTATTAATTCCGGGCATGTTTGGCAGGCTATGGTCCCGGTATGAACAAGAGAACCGAAGGCAGGATGTCAAAAAAGAAACCCTATTTGTACCCCTGTGTTTTTGGTCAAAAAGGGTGCAGGTTAAACATGCACACCAGGATCCAGGCCGAAAGCCACAAAGAATTGATAGGGGTATTGATGACGGAAGGGAAACTAGAAGACGTCGACGACCTCTACGATCATACAACTACTAAACGAGAATAATATCGACCAAATGGTAAATAAAAGCTATTGGCTTGATGAACCCTTGCTCGCCTGCCATGAATTTAAGATACATGTTTTGAGATCAGAAGAATGGTGTGCTTCGTCTATTATAAGACTCCCCCTCTTCCTCCCACTTGAAACCGTCTTGCGCTTGACCCATCAGAGATTTGTTGAAAATCTGAGAAAATGTATAGAAGGTGCCATTCTTGAAAAACGCGCCAGAAATTGATATGGAATCAATATTCTTCAGAATTTCTAAAGTCTCGTTACTCATCTCCCTGAATCATCTTTTGCCCAGCGCGAGCTTGCCCGAAACGCAAAACTTAGCATAAATTTGGGGTTGAAGCCTAGCACCTCAGCGAGTCGGAAGAAGATCTTGTTGTACAGTACGGTCCGTACTCCGTACGGAATACATACATTACAATGTACAGTACATTCGTTTTTTGGCGTGACCAGGAAGATAGTCTCATGCTCGGAAGGGCGCGGCATAAACGCCATCTTCCCTATTTGATATGGCGATGATGATCGAGGGGGACCTAATTCCATATTGGGAGCCAACTGGTCCGGATTTAGGGGACGCGTTGCCAGCAGTCTGCAATGGAAACATTGTGTCCCTTCCATCAAAAGAACAAGCCAATGATAACGATGTGCTTAGTCCTCTTTGTCGTAAGCTTGGAAATTGTTAGAGTACCTTGGAATTCGATCGGTCGGAAGTTGGCATGTCCTTACTCCACCGCCGACCTATAGTATCGATGTGTTTCAGCCACATGGGGAGGAACATTGTCTTTATCCGTTTTGAGGCTCGAATGAGGAGACGTTCTTCGTTTCTGAGTTCATTTTCAAGTTTGAGCCCTCAGTCTGCTGAAAACCAACTTGAACAACAGCGGAGCCACTCAAGCAGCCATACATGGCTATCTCCAATTCCTAAATCAGATGCTTGATGCTAAATGATCTAGTAAAAGATAGAGTCTATGATTGAGGCGCAGCCGAAACAGAAAGGCCTAGTCCAGCGTTAGTTGCAGGATCCTGGGAGGGGGGGGGGGGGGGGGAAACTGTATGATATTTATGGAGTTTGTGTCGAATAATGGTGTTCAAGGACAACTTAAGCTCAAAACTTGTAACCCCTGCATCTGAGAGTCTGCTAGCCTTGCCTGTCAGAAAACTTTGAACTAACCTCTCCAGATCAACCTAACTGAGACGAGAAACTATCCCTGCCGATTGTAACGAATTTGATGTTGGGACTGTGCCTTCATCCATGCCCAGCCGGAGGTTCCTAGTGGTCCAGGACATGCCATCACCAAGAGCTCAGGGCTGGAAAAATAATACCATTGCCCACAGAAGGATTCTTTCGCTTGGAGCCCTGGATCCTGTGTGCATCAGGCTTGCTTCCTAGTTCCCTCAGCAGTATCAGGGTTTTTGACGGGGTTCTCCTTCGCTGATAACACTCCTCTAGTCATTTTCCCTGGCCTTGGTCTACATAAGCAGAAACCGGCTAAGGCTCGCAGTCCAAAACTAGTCAATAATATAATAATCAGTCGAATCCCCTGCCCTGATCTCTCCACTCATCAGCCCCTGCAGGGAAGAAAGGGCGTCTGAACCCGGCAAAAGTCAGTTAGGGCTTCTTTAGGCTTGTGACGAAGCGCTTATTACTCAGCAGCCACCTCCCCGTTACATACGACATCTCTCGCTGTTTGAGGTCTCTGACACCAACAGCTTCATCTTGCGTCCTACCGTCGGCTCAGTTGGGCTTCTTTACGTCTGCAGTGTGCATCCTGCATCCTGCATCCTCGCTCCGTGGCTTATCGCACAGTTTCACTGCCCAAGTGCCATTCCCTAACTCACATGTCCGTTGGTACCCGTACCATATCCGCGGGTTGAGTACGCCAGAGTCCAGCCTACACGCCAGCAACCCCACTCACTCCAGATCGTACTCGTCCACTAGCTGGTGTACACCTGGAGTTTGCCGGCTCCTCTTTATCCTATACCCAATTACCAGTCTCTAGAATATCTATCATCAACTAGCAAATATTTCGCGGTGGAAAATGGCTTCCGCTGGACCGCATAATGGTTCCGCGTCCGACCACAGCTCGAGGAATGGTAATACTGGCGACGGTATGTATTCCCAATATATATAATGTACATACATATATATAAATAAATCGCCCCTTTTGAACTTTTCACTATCTTATTTTCTCCCTCAACGGCGCTTGATCTTGTTCAACCCAATTGTTTTTGCGCCCATCTTCGCATTGCGGAGAAGATACATTTCTACCGAAAATTGTTGTCTATATCAGCCATCATATTTCCTTGCAAACACATGCACAACCTGCATATCACTTCCAAATGTATTTCTATATGAATTCCGTTTCCTTATGTCATGTTTCTTTTCAAATTTCTCATTAACTCTATGCCTTTCCCAACTTTGTTTATATGTGAAGAACTCAGGAGGAGGGGGTTACGCTTTTGTTGATTTGGGCTCTGTGCTTGAATACCTATCGATTTATACCATCATTGGCTCACTTATTGGCGCTTTCGTCCTCCCTTCCGCGGAGGACCATGGGAACACTGGAAAAAGCAAACCGCTCTCCTTATCAGGGAACGTAAATGCCGTTTGCTTAGCTCTCATGGTCCTCCATCGAAGGTAGAACGATAGCGTGGTGTGATAATAGGCACCCAATCTACAGTTACAAAAAGCCCATCCTTGATGAGCATGTCCTTCCTGAAAAACTTGGGCGGGCAAAAGAAAGCTACTCGAGGTATATAATCCAATGACTCAATGACACATCCATAGTCGCATGTTCTGTGAGCTCTAACCCGATAAATAGAAGGACAACCTCCAAAACGCAGAGGCCCAAAGCCAGATAGCAAACCTGCGCAGACACGGCGACAGGAGTTAAATCGACAAGCGCAAAGGTAGATACTACATTCGATTCATAAAAGTCGTGCGAAATACGGCTGCTGACTCGGCACCAGGACTCATCGAGAGCGGAAAGAACAGTATATCAGAGCATTAGAGACCGAAATATCGCGACTAAGAGAATGTTATAGCAACGATATGTCTGCCTCAAATATATCAATCCAACAACAGAAAAAAGTTTTACAGGAGCAGAAGGAGGAGAACGCGACGCTGAGACAGATTCTCGCAGCTCATGGCATTCCTTTTGAGGCGGAACTTGAACAGCGAAAAGCGGCCCTTCGTTCTGGCGCCCGACACGTCCATACGCACTCTTTTGGCGGCAGTATTTCTCATTCCCATTCTCAATCTCAGTCCCCCTCGCACGCGCACTCTCACTCCCGCTCCCAAGGATTCAAAGGAGATGGGAACCACCTCACCGCTACGCCTCCTACCACAGTATCCGTCGTGAGTCCTGGGACAGGTTCGGATTATGCAGATGGGCAGCGCAGTGGAAACATATTTTCTTCGTATTCGGGATCCCAAGGACTTCAAAATGAGCAGCCTGGTGTGCTAGCGGAGTCGAATGCTTGGGGAGGCGATGGCTCGACAGTTGACGATATGCCGGGAATTTTTGAAAAGGAACCGCAGTTGGGAGTTGAATTCATCCTATCGTAAGGAAGAGAACCATTCCCGTCACATATCGGCTATCTTGTGTGTTAGAAACTTTAATGTCAGCTAACACTGAAGCACAGCCTGGAACAATCCTGCCGTACCCATATGGAATTTCTCTGTAGGCGAGCCGAAGACGATGAGGAGACTGAAACGATCTCAGGACATGTCTTAATGGCGTCCTGCCCGCCGCCAACCCAAATCGTTTCTACGGAACCTGGCCAAATGTATCCCGTCCGGACATACGATCTACCGCATACCAATCTAGCAAAACTCCTCAACTTAAGTCGTCAGTTAGTCACAGATGGCCAGATCACACCGATTATGGCGCTGCAGTATTTAAAGAGCCACGACATGTACCCATCGTTAACACGAGAAGATGTGCGGAATATGATGGACGACCTGAATGGCAAAATCCGATGCTACGGGTTTGGCGCGGTGATGGAGGACTTCGAGTTTATGGACTCATTCAGCAGCGTCTTAGCGGGTAAGCTAGAGTCTCTCATGGATACTACTCCTGACGACTACAAAGCCCTCCCGGCCACCCCTAGGCAACGTTTGTCGGACGATGTTCTGTATTCCTGAAGCAGAAATGCATTTATCCTTCCCCTATTTTACTCACATTTTTGGATTTGATACTATGACTTTATACTTTCGTTAGTTTGATTGATATATCGCAATTTTTGGCTTTCTTATTCTCCGATTTATTTTCCCTGGCCACTGTGAGAGGAACTCAAAATGCGCCCAGTAATGGGGCATCTCGTGTGGAACTGGATTCATATTTGCTTTATATAATTTACTTCTTTACCTCTTTTATTTTATTTTTTTATTTTTTTATTCTTCTCTTCCCATTCCTGTTTGAAGACAATCGTTACTTTGTATGTCCGTTTCGGTGGTTAGACTCGGTAAAATAGTCCCTACGCACATATTGGCCATTCGGGATTGTGTCTTTCGACAAATTGTCAATTTGCAGTAGTAACATGTGTACAGTGTAAAAAAGAAATCGTGAAAATATGGCTCTTGGTAATGGAAGTTTTCTTTAACTATCTTTTTTTAATCTGTTTTATGGTTTTGGTGTATTAAAGTAAGGCGTGTAATATTACGTTCTTATATAATCACGCCAAGACTTTCTCCCACATCGAGAAATTGAAATAAAAAAGTCTGAAATTCAACGACGACGACAACCACATCCGCTTTACCCACTCACAACGACGCATCGAAAAAGGACAGGAATCAGGCAATCATGGCTCCTATTTCGATTACAGATATCGTCGCATCTCTCCCTTCAGAGGACTCTTGGGGACCACCTGTTACTACCGAAAGCACCCTCGATGGCGTTCCATACGCCCCCTTCTCCAAAGGTGATAAGCTAGGGCGAATGGCGGATTGGGCTACGGAAGGGAAAGACGGAAGAGATGGACGTGGTGGCAGACAAGCATATAACCGCATCTACAGAGGTTTGTATTCTCATTTTGCCTTAGGTTTCATTTTACCAGTTTGATAACTCATGCGACGAATCCTTAATAGATCAGCAAGTGTACGGTGCTGGGACATCGAGCCTTTTCTCCGTGCAGGTAGCTGAAGACGAATCATCCTTCTCCGTCGTCGATAACACAAGATCCTCTACGAAGACTCGCGGATTTGGCCGTGGCGGAGGCACCATCTTCCGTGGCCGTGGCCAACGAGGGGGCCCTGGACAACGCGGCCGTGGTGGCTTCCAGAGAGTGGGCGCCGGACGAGGCGGCCAACCTGGAGGAGATCGATACTATGACAACCGTGGTGGTCGAGGCGGCCGGGGCCGCCGATTTGGGTGGAGAGATTACGACAAACCCCAGCGTAATCGTGATAGTTCAGTGCACATCCGCACTGAGTGGAACATGCGGGAAGAAATCGACTTCACGAGACTTGCGAAACTCAACCTCGAGACCCCCGATGGCGAGGATATTGACAATTATGGATTCCTGTACTACTATGATCGCACATACGATAAGCCTCCTGTGAGGAACACAGAACGAAAATTGCAGTCTCTTGATCGTGCTGCGTACAACGTTACCACTACTGCTGACCCTGTCATCCAAGAATTGGCCGAAAAGGATGAGGCCACCATCTTCGCAACGGCTGATATCCTCTCTATGCTGATGTGCGCCCCTCGCAGCGTGTATTCTTGGGATATCGTTATCGTCCAACAAGGCAACAAGATTTACTTCGACAAACGTGACAACGCGTCGATAGACTTGGTGACCGTAAACGAGAACGCTCAAGATGCTCCCCTCGAAGCCTCAGAGGCAGGAGGAGCCAAACAGGATTCCATCAACACCCCCAGCGCCCTCGCCATCGAGGCCACTGTCATCAATCACAACTTCGCTCTCCAGACAGTGATCGAATCCGAGTCCTCCAAGGTCGAGTTCGCCCACCCCAACCCTTTCTACAACCCCTCTGAAGAGACTGAGCCCCTCGCCTCCAAGGCTTACAAGTACCGCCGCTTCGACCTCTCACTCGAGAAGGACGAGGAGCAGCTCCACCTGATCGTGAGAACTGAAGTCGACGCCGTAGTTAAAAACAACATCAGTGGCGACGACCAGCATTTGACCATCAAAGCGCTCAACGAGTTTGATCACAAATCCCAAGGCTCCGGCGGCGCACTCGACTGGCGCACCAAGCTGGTCTCGCAGCGTGGTGCCGTTGTCGCCACCGAGATGAAGAATAACAGCTGCAAGCTTGCCCGATGGGCGACGCAGGCCATCCTGGCCAAGGCCGACATGATGAAGCTCGGCTTCGTATCGCGTGCCAACCCGAAATCAGCGTCTGCTCACATCATCCTAGGTGTAGTGGGCTATAAACCGCGAGAGTTCGCTGCGCAGATGAACCTAAACCTGTCGAATGGGTGGGGTATTGTGCGAACAATTGTGGACTTGATTCGTGGCCTAGAGCATGATGACGAGGATGGCCGTGACGGTGATGTGCGCAAGTTCGTGCTTGTTAAGGATCCGAATAAGTCTGTTATTCGCCTTTATCAGGTCCCAGTGAATACTTTTGATGAGGATGAGGATGCTGGGGTTGAGACGGTGAAGGAGGATAAGGAGGAAGATGAAGAAGAATAAAGGAAGCTAGTTCTTTTGGTTGGTGATAAAAGTGTCAATGATTGGGTTGACGACGCCAGATGACCCTTCTTTCGTTTTCTTATTTTCAATTCTATTTCCTTCTCGAGTATGTGTTAGATGATGTTAATGTCCCTCTGTCCGTCCTTTTGCGTGTCCACAGATATCAAAAACAAATTTCAAGTTAATGCTTAATGGGGTTTTCGCTCCTACAATCGAGCACACTAAAAAATATTGATATTTTAAAACTTTCCCTGTCCAAAACTCTGAGAATCAAGAACAAAATCAATTATCAAATCCCAAATAAGTAATAGGTAAGTAAATGCTGTATATACGCCCTAACATCCGCCCACAAAAGCAGCCCATCTTAGGAATCCCACCACATTTGCGCATTCCCCTCCATATAACACCTAGCTCAGGGAAATGGCGAGAGATCATGAAGATAAAAATGGGCTTTGAAAATGAAACATGGGAAAGAAACTATGGGGAAATGAAATGATATTTCAGAAGTCAAAAATACTCTGCTGAAGAACAAAAAATGTATAAATAAATAACACAAATATATATATCCCAATATATATTAAAACATAAACTTGGAAAGGAAACAGTTGACAGTGAATCAATCTGGCTAACCCCCTGGCCATCCCTTTCTTTCCCGCCGCTCACCCTCACGCAACAAACAGGCGTATTATACACGGCCCCCTTCCACTACCTCTCTGCCTCCTGTTCTTACCCCTCCTCTTCTTTCTCCTATTTACAACCAACGGACCATCGCCCATCGCTATCACCCACCTTGCATGCATCTGCCATCCACAAAACACAGCGAACATCTCCACCATCGAATCAAAATCAAAATCAAATCGACTCGAAGGTTAAAAACCAATTAGCAGACAATTAGAAGAATACAATAAAATACGAGAAGCCAAGCGGGGATGAGACGAAGGGCGATAAGTCATAGAGAAAAGAAAATGATGAAAGAGTATACCAAATAAATCCATCCCATTTCCATCGACTATTGATAAATAGGTAAAATAAAGGTTAAAAAGTAGCTGCTCAAAACTCAACTCAGTTAAGCAAAACGAAAAAAAGTGTCAAGGTACAGGTAGTTAACAGGAGGGGAATAAAAAACGCTTCCCAGTTCAATTGAAATCCCAATATCCGATCCAATTCAATCCAGACAAAACAAAACAATAAAATATTAAACTAGACAAGCATAAAGGGAAAAAAGGAAAGGCATATCATAATATATCATCAAAAATCATATCGTAAAAAAGTAGAGGAGACAAAAAGGGACGGGGACGCAAGTAGATCCAGATGGTGACAATGACTATGTATCAATCAACACATAATAGAGCACACTCAACCCTCACCAAACCCCACTCCTTAGTTCCCATCTTCATGACCGGCGTATCCAATCCAGCCCCCTCAACCTCCTCTCCCTACTCTTCTCGCGCCGCTTATCCCGTTCAGACGCGCGCGGCGTAGCTTCGGACTCACTCTCTGCTACGTGGTGTTCGACCGCCCCAATACCAATCCTCGCACCATATGTGTCTGGCGCCAATGTGCTGCGTGCCTTGCCAGGATTGAATCCACTGGTCGTAGTTGACGTAGCGGGTCGGGGTGTGACGTCTTCGCCGGGAGGATCGGCAGGATTGGTGGTGAGAATGGGGCCATGTTGTTGTTGGGCGGGATTGGGTGGTGTGGTGGTTATAGTCACTTGTCCAGTATTGTTGACTGACGGTGACGTTGAGGTTGGGGGTGGGGTGGTAGCCGG
The DNA here is from genome assembly GCA_002110485.1 of Emergomyces orientalis. Lineage (NCBI taxonomy): Eukaryota > Fungi > Ascomycota > Eurotiomycetes > Onygenales > Ajellomycetaceae > Emergomyces > Emergomyces orientalis. The sequence continues at coordinate 115,579 of MOWL01000006.1, forward strand.
AGTTTTTGGGGCTGGCGTTGTAGCTGTGGGATGTAAGGGCTGGGGCTGGGGCTGGGGCTGGGACGTGGGATCTGGTGCTCGCTCTGGCAGGGCATGGGAGGACGCCTTCTCTGGCTTTGCTTTTCCAGATTCCGCGAGCGGCGACTGTATTTGAGGAGGTGATTGAACAACACGGGAGGTACTCGTGATGATGAAGGGATCAGTTAGTGCACATGATTCCTCCTGTTCCCTATCCTCCGGCAAAGTTTCCAACCCATCATCTGCAATTCGCAGGCCAGCAAAACCTTCCTCCACCATATCAAAGCTCGGGCCGGGCGCACCAACCAACGACGATGGTGTCACTGCCCCACCTGCAGCAGCACCTCCAGGCGAACTAACCGTAGTAGTAGCGGGGCCCTCCACAACAACACAGTTCCCACCCAACACCTCGCCAGCATCACTAACAACGCTACCACGACTATTGGTCCGCATCATTTCGGTCCCCAGCTTGGACCCAGACCGCTTGCCCTTCCCACGCGCACTTTGCGGGCTCTTCGTCCGACTCTGCGAATTCGAATTGCCAAGCTCCTCATCCTCATCATCCCCGGACTCCGCGCCCTCATACCTCCTCCTTCGCTCGTGCGACTCACGCTTCGCGCGAACATCCTCGACGGAAGGCTGGCTGCGTGGCGTGCGCACACCTGTCGTCGTCATGGCGGGGAGAGTCGAGGGGGCGGATGCTGCATGAAGCACTGGTGGAATTGGGGGTGGCGAGGACATGGTGATTGGTTCTGATCTTGGGATATTGGGCTCATCAGAGATACCAAGGCCACCACCACCACTAGCAGCAGCGCCCTGGACATTCCCCCAGTCATCCGTGGCCTGGCGACTTATGATGACGGGTAAGTCTTCGGGCTTGATGGAGTCGACATCGCCGAAGTAGCTGCTGCCAATGGAATCCTCGCGGCTGGAACCGCGGTACGAACTCGTGGGGATAGGCACGAAGCCAGATGATGTGGAGCTAGGGCTACCTTCTGGCGGCATCATTGAGGATGTTAGGCGGGAGCTAACTGGTGCTAGAATGGGAAGATGGGTTGGAGTGCTGAACGGATGGTCCTTCGGCGGTGGCTTCCACTGGCAGAATTTACAAAGAGCCTCGGTGAGTTTAGATAGTGTGGGAGGTTTCTCGATGAGCGCATCGAAATGGTGAGTTTCCGGGAGGTCTTTGAGGTAGCCAGTGCAGCAGATGATAGGGGTATGTGTATTGACGCTCTTTGTATCGCGGATCATGCGCGCCACGTCTGCGCCGTTGAGTTGTGGCAGTTTGAATTCCATCATGATAATATCGAATTGGACTTCGCTAAGTGCGTAGCGCATGGCCTCCGACCCATTGACGGCGGTAATTGTGCGGCATCGTAGTTTTTCAAATAATCTTTCCATAACGAGTTTCGAAACAGGATGATCCTCACATATCAGAACATCCAAAGGACGGAAATATGGCCCCTCAGCGAGATTGATCTGCGACAGCCGTCGAGAACTCTGTCGTCGTCTTTGCACCTTGAGTAACGCCTTAGCCTTTGTCCGTGGGTCTTCATTATCAGATGATGACGGCGATATATCAAACAGTTGACTCCGCCGCGTATGATGTCCAGGTACAAACGGCTCCCTAGACGGGGCTGCCTCGCTGTCCTGAGAACCAACCGTCTGCGACCTCGATCGGGAAGTCGGTGCACTGCTCTGGCGCGGCTGAGAAGGACCACCCGACTTTTCGGGAGAAGGCGTTGGCGGCTTCACATACTTAACAGGCGACGAGGCAGCAGAAGTGGACATCATCTTAAAATTTGTCGATAAACGTGGAGGTTCCGGGTAACTTCCAGGCTGCAACGATCCGCTAGACTGATGCGAGAATGACGAGGAGCCAGACGTCTTCCTCCTTTCATGATTTTGGCCCGTACTAAACTGTACCAGAAGCGGAGATGACGGTTGTGAAGGTCGACTGGGGGACGAAGAATTTGCCTGGCTAAGACTAGATGGGGAAGCCGGGCGATTCGTAGCTTTGTTTTGCGACAAGGTCCGCTGCAGTGGCATTGGTAGCAGTGGGCTCCCCTCCAATGATGGACCCGAGCTAGACGCGGGTGTATTCGTAGGTATTTGCCTTTGCTGTGCCTGCATGGCCTCCATTCGCAATTTCTGAATGACATCCTTATTCGCCCGCTCGAGCACAGGCAAGTTCTTGAAATTGAAGTTCCCAAAATCATCCACCAGAACCGGTTCGCTAAGTCGCCTGCTGCGCGTATCGCGAACATGCGGAGGGATATGCAGTGGCATCAACCCCCGTTTCAAAGAATTCACCTGCGTGCGAACTTTGTAAAGGGCATCATGCGGTCTATCAGGATAATCCGGCCCCGCCGTAGCGACCGGAGGAGGAGAGAGCTGATCTTCCAATTCTTCTGTAAAAGATTGCAGCGTCGCGCCCCGGGCATCGAAATACTCCGTGTCCTCCGGGTTCTCCGGAGCGGGGACAAACTGCGCCTCGTCCTCCAATAGCGTATCCCAGTTGATATCCGCGAACCACGGATGGGCACGAACTTCAGCACCCCCGTTGGGGTATTTCTCAGAGGCGTTCGAACCAAGTCGCTCCTCCGGGTTAATTGTCATCAATTTATTCATGAGATCCTTCGCTTCCGGTGTCACCAGTTCATCCGCTTCTTCGGGCCAATTGATTCTTCGGTTGAGGATATTCTGAAAGACTTCGTCCGGGGTCGAGGCGTTGAAGGGAGGGTATCCGTAGAGGAATTCAAACAGAATACAGCCAAGAGACCACCAATCACTCATCTCATCCTGCCCAACACCATTAATAGTCTCCGGGGCGAGATAATCAGGCGTCCCAACGAAACATCGACTATGATCCTCTGGGTCGAAAAGGGCCATGGGGGGGGGCATCAAAGATTGCTGGGGTGGAGTGCTGTGTTGGCCAGACGTCGATGAAGCTGTATAGCTCGTACCTGTCTGCAAAGGGAACAGATGCGGGGAATCACTTCCTTCACTCTGCGTCTCCTCTTCGATAGGGCGGCCCGGCTGTTGTTGCTGCTGTTGCTGTGGTGGTGGAGGGAATGAGGGTTGTGATTGAAACGACAAGGGATATGGCGTGTCGCCACTCTCATATAACGAAAACCCTCTAAACATCCCCGTCAAACTATCACTTCCACCACTATCACTTCGATATCCCGAAGCGCGTCTCGACGTCTCCCGGTTAAACGAGGGTTCTTTGTTCAGACTGAAATAGGACGGCTGGTTAATAAGCATAGGAACCTCTGGAGTCATCGAGGGGGTAGAACTTGGCGACTGCGTCGCCGGGAAATCAAACGACGCCGACCGCGACGATGCCAATGATGTAGCGCGAGTGAACGGGCCAGTCTTAAGTAAATCCGGCGCGGATTCATTCGGGTTCTTGAGAATGCGTTTCTGACGACCCACAAGTCCCATTCGCGAAAGCCCAAAATCCGTCAACTTCAAATGGCCCCGTTGATCAATGAGAAGGTTATCCGGCTTTAGATCACGATGGACAATGCCCCTCTCATGAAGATGTTCAATGCCCAGAACCACTTCTGCAACATATTTCTTCGCCCAGTCCTCCGACAGACCGCCGAGAACTTTGACCAGAGATGCGCAATCGCCGCCATTGAGGTATTCCATGACAAGATACAAGTAATCCTTACTCGAGAACGTCCAGTAAAGCTTCGCGACGAAATCACTCTCTCCCTGCCACATCATGATTGCCCGCTCGGCCTTGACGTTTGTAACCTGATTCTTAACAACCATGTCTGCTTTCTTCAGGACTTTGATCGCAAAGTACTCAGCAGTCGATTTCTTCTTAGACAAGTAAACGCTGCCAAAGGCACCCTTGCTAATCGGCTTGATGATCTCAAAATCCTTGATTGATGGTGCAACCGCCCGCGGCGGCGGCGGATGGGAAACCGAGCTCAGATGTGGGGAGACGGGTGCCTTACCCAGGTCAGGAGACGTGGCAGACGACAGTCTGCGATGGTGATGGTGATGAGAAGACGGTGGAGGATAGTATTGATGCGTATTATTGGCCACAAGCTCGGAGTTACTGAGCAGCGGGGAAGTCATTGGCGACGTGAAGCTTTCGCCCATGGATAATCGCGGTTTGGATAATCGGAGCGGGGAGTGCGGTTGATTTCGGGCAGGGGATTCTCTGCGTGGAGACACTGACATGCCGGGTAATATGAGGCTTTGGCGTTTACGATCTTTGGAACTTGTTGCACGACTAAGCCCCCTTTCAGAGGATGGAGACTCCGTCCGTCGTGTCCCAACGAAGGCAGAGGAGAGTATGCTGCTATCGCTGTCCCCCGCGTCACTTTCGGCAAGCAACGAACCTCTCTTAGATGGCTGCGAATGGCTTAACGAATGGCTTAACAAACCACCAACACTCCTATGAGATCGCGGCGTTGGGCACTCCATGGGACTACTGGAACGGGTCGAGACAGCGACTGATGAAGGTTGTGGTCTTTCCGATTGCAAGGCAGAGGATAAAAGCGGTTCCGAGCCCACTCGCAACCCAGCAGCTATTCCCGACGGAGTGGGTAATGAGGATGGTTGGCCAGAGGTATTTGAGGGGCCTTCTAGGATCTGGGGCTGTGCTGAATCTCTACCTTCGTCCTGCGAATCTCCAGCGACGCTTGAGCTTGAACCGGACGAATCGCTCAATTCCCCAGCGGCAATGCGTTCCGCTTTACTCATAGCCGCAGAAATACATTCCTCAACGAGCATGGTAAACTCAACACGGATACGCTCACTGTACTCCACAATCTGACGATGGCGAAAGACAGCATCCACTTTCGCCCGGGCAAACCGTTCAGTGTCCGCGGATAGCGCTGCCAAGCCCTGTTCTTGATCCAGAGTGTTGCTACTGGGAGATTGCCACTGCAGGACCTGCGAGATTCTAGATTCCGACTGGGGAGATTGTGTTCGAATTTCCTCACCCGCCTCCGTTCGCGATTCTTTAAGTGCTGGCGTGTTGATTTCCAGGGCGGTGTCACAGAGATCCAAAATTAATTCAACAATGCGCGCAAGGGGTCGTCGAACAGCAAAGGAAGAGCGGGTGCGAGCATGTCCTAGGCCGGATGTCGACGGATCGCGTGATCGTGGAGGTGTTCCGGAAGAAGAGGAAGAACCCGAAGTCAAGCCGGAGGAAGGGATAGATTGGGAGGGCCCGATGGGTAAATTCTTATACTCTGCTTGAGGGCCGGTGAAAGGGCTCGAGTCGCCAGACGTTGACCTGCTTTTTCGGGCTTCTAATGCGTCTAGGACCTTAACGATGGAATGGCGATGTTCATTTAAATTGTCCTGAGCCATCTGGACATCCATCTCCGCTCCATGCTCTTGCAGACACAACTCCGAATGTTTCTCAAACCACCAGGGAGGGATTTGGCGTTCGCAGATTCGACACAGCACTGGCGGGGGGAGAGGAACATGGGAGGGATCTCGAGATCCTGCCTCCGCGAGAGCAGTCAGGTAATTTGCAAGCACCTCTGCACCAACGCCGAGTGACTCGACGAGGAGTGGGGGAAGGTCGATTGTAACTTCCCGTGGCTGGGTAGATGGGCGTAACATCCACATAGTCTGGATACCGTCAGAAACTGATTATGACGACCCCCGCCCCCGCCCCCCCCCAAAAAAAAAACTACCGGAAGAAAGAAGGAAAGAAAAATAGAAAACTTACATGGCTTTCCGTGCTAGGAGAGTGGTCAAAAACCATAATCCCTTGGCCCTCGAGATTCAGAATATGATCATCTTCATGCCTCTCCTCATGCTCAACTTTCTCATGCTCGGTCTGCTCCTCCTGAGGCTGAACAACATTAACCCGTCCCTCGTCCTCATCCTCTCGCACTGGCGCTTCCGCTTCCACTTCCGCTCTTTCTTCTCCTTTTCCTCCCCGTTCACCTTCATCGCCTATATCATCTACCTCCACTTCCCCCTTCTCCCGCCTAAGAAACGACGCCGGCCCTGTCTTCACAGCAAACCTAACAATATGACTCTTCGAATCATCAATCTTCATCCTCTCAATCGCATGCTCAAACGCCATCTTATTATCCAGCACAAGCTCAGATATCAACAAGCCCTCAACGTCCTCAACGTTTGTGCCCACCACTTCCTTCCAGGAAGGGCTGACCCACTTAATGCGCCCATCCAGATCGAGATCGACAATGACATTTAGGGTCTGCTCAGCGGCTTCCTTGAGGTCCTGGCGTTCTTCGCGGATATCTTCGCTGAGCGTGCGGGACATGGAGTGCGCGGAGGGACTGTCACTGCTGGTGTCGCGGGCCTCCTGCTTGAGAGCGGTGACGGCAGGAGGCGCAAGGAAGCGAGGGGGGTTGGGGGTGGTGATGTTTTCAGGCCCATTGTCGGCCATTGTACACGAATAGAACTATAACTGGCTGGGCCGGGGGGAGCAGGTTGTTTGATGGAATGTCAATTCTTGCGAGAAAGTGGTATGAAAAACAATAGACCGTTCGACGTATATATGAAGGGCAATGGTACCTTTTGGGTTGGTGTATCGGCGTATCCCGCACGGCAGGGAAAGGGGGGAGTGCCGTGGCCTATTTGCGGGAACACGCGGAGGAGGGAAGTAAACGGCCGAATGAAGACGAGATAGGTATCAAACAGATGGGGAAAAGATATAAACCACAGCGCAGCAACAACAATTATTTGTCTCTGGCCAGGCCGGCTAGAGCGGTGCCCGGAAGCAGCGTTACAGCCTCATCCGTCAACATCAACTATCCATGACCAGGATTGAGCCCAGCGTCGGGGGAACAGGGCGAACGCTGTTTCACGGAAATGGAAGCACGCAAGTGAAATAAATGGTGTAGAGTGATTTGTAGTTTCGTTGCCAGCCAGGTAGTTTAGGTAGGCCAGGTCAATGGAAGTTTGTCGGGGGGCCGGTAAACTAATCAATCGAAGGTCGTATACGGTTGCAGACAAAGTATCAGCAGCAACCAAGCGAAACTGCTTCTTCTGAATGATGTGGTCGCCTTTTTTTCTTTCCACCTCTCTTGCGCCTCAATTTCGCTGATATGTCTCCCAAGCACACGCTTCTTCTGCTTCTTCTGCTTCTTCTTCTTCTTCTTCGTCTTCGTCGGCTGCGTCTCCAACTTCTTTGCGGGTTGACAGTGCAAAGTCGAGCGGTGTCGGTCCCCCAATTATTGAAACAAAAAAGGTCACAAGGTGATAGACGGTGCTTGGTCCATCCATCCACGGGCGAGATTCCTGCAAGTAGTCTGCACGTCTCTCTGCACCTAAAGAGTTAACTTATTTTAATGCACACAACAGACACGCAGCGCAGAGATTCGCAATTCACCAGAGAGGCGACAAGAACAAACAGACGCGGGGCAAAGGCGAAAAAACAAAGTCAACTCGCGGAATTCTGCCCGACAAATTATAAAATAAATATACACGAAGCAAGAGGACGATAGATCGGGATATCAGAACGAGAATCACACAACACGCGGAGAAGGGGCAGAGAGAAATGCCGTTGAAGAATGGAAGATATTTCAAGAGCAACAGACGTTCGACGGAGAAAGCAAAGCGGAAACGGGGAAGGGCGTGTATGGTATTGTATCGTCCCGTATTATTGCAGGCGGAACACCGCGAACAAGAGGCAAAAACACTGCCAATCGCCCTGCCAAGACGCGGTATGGAGTTGTGTAATATTGGTAATGGTAATTAGTCATTGACCCCTCTCTGGGCGCAGTGCGTGGAAATAAAAAAAATACGATACATAAAATATAAGAAATATAAAAACTATAACTAACTAACTTAGTTATACGGGACTGCTGACGGCATATTTGCGTAATATCGCGGGTGGTAACTGTTGCCGCTTGTATTCTACTCTTGGTGTTGTTGTTGTTGTTGATGTTGTTAGTCAATAATAATAACAATAATTATAATATATCCCAGGGTCTGATATTATATTGTAACTAGGAATGCCATACGAGAGAATATAATATTATCAACCACTTTTCATTGCAAATACGGCCCTTTCTCTCTCTAGCCATTGAGTCACGTCTCTCCAGGCGTCTCCAAAGGCAACAGCTGCATGTCATCGGCAGGTATCAGAATGACGTCGTATCAGCCCCTTTTTAGGAGCAGACTGACCACCACATCCAACACAGACAAAACAAAATATCAAAAAATGAGTCACTCATGCCTGTATATACTTCTTGTTGATATCAATATTATGATATATATGAATGAAATGAGCAAGCGAAGTACTGTACACGGAACATCAGAAGAAAACAACGTTACAGTACAAAAAGAGTAAATAAATGACCCCCATATTGATTACCAAATATTCACCAGATATCTAGACAAGAAAATTACAGTACATAGTAAGGAGAAACTAAATTGAAGAGAACAGAAGAACAAAATAATAAATAATAAATAATAAACATAAAAATTGAGAAAAGAAAGAAGAAAGAAAAATAAAAAATAAAATCCTACAACTCCTTCTTCGCCTCAACCCCTTGTTCTCTCTCCAACACTGTCCCCACAGACCTAACCACCCCCTCCTCCAACGGTACAATAGGAGTATACCCCATCCGCCCCTTGGCCTTCTCACACGAATAATACCGCGTCATACACGAAAACCGCACCTCCTTCCTCGACATCCGCGGCTTCTTCCCAAATAGCCCAAACGCCATCTCCAAAAACCCCCCAATAACCGTCAACGCCCCCTCAGGCAACACAATCGCCTTCTCAGGCTCGACAATCTTGCCCATAAGCGCCCAGACACTCCGCGCCATATCCCAAAAGTACACAGGGCTGTCGTTGGTGACGTTGAACGCCTCGCCATCCACGCGCTCGTGGTCCAGGGGCGCCGCGCCGCCGGCTTCTACACGCTTGAAAGTGGCCAGGAGGCATTCGGCGGCGAGCATGTGGGCGTAGGCGACGTTGCCTGCGTAGGTGAAGTCGAACAGGTTGTCGTTCTCGCCAAGTTGGAAGCGGAGGACGAAGGGGGACGATTTGCGGGCGTGGTCGGTCAGGCCCTTTGTGAGGGTTGTGTCGCGCTCGCCGTAGATGCCGGCAGGGCGGATGGAGGTGGTCAGCATGCCTGTTGGGGAAGTTTTGTTGAAATCCAGGATCACGGTTTCGGCTTGGGCCTGAATAAATATATTGTTAGATCGGGATTTTTTTGCCGTATGCAAATATGGATGGGGAAGGAAAGAAGAAGAAGAAAGAAGAAAAAAAAACATATTAATAAAAATAAAATAAATAATACACACCTTCGTCTCCGTATAATACTCATACTGCAGCTTTCCCGTAATCAACGGCCACCGCTCATCCGCCCGAATCAAATCACTATGGCAATCATGAACCACAGACGACGAACTCGTATACACAAATGCCTTACACACCCCACCCCACTCTCCCTTCATCCCACCCGCAACCTCCAGCAAATTCTTCGTCCCATCCACATTAATCCGATACAGCAGCTCCGGCGCCGACTGCATCGGCGGCGGCGAGACCGTATGGATCACAACATCCGGCTTCACCTTCCGAAACACCTCCAGCAGCTGCTCGATGGACATGATGTCAGCCTCATAGTACTCTGCGCCCGGGTAGCGGTTGTGCGTCGTACGCAGGTCAAGTACGGAGACCTTTGTGTTTTTGTAAGTCGGGTAGCGGCCGGCGAGTCGGGGGACCGCGAAGCGGGTATCTGGCTCGCCGGTGGGTTTGTGGACGGGGATTTGGAGCATTTGGCCCTTCTTTTCGCCTCTGCTGGCAGTGCTGGCTTCGGAGGGGAAATTGAGGAGCTGGTCGACAACGTGGCTGCCTAGGAAGCCGCAGCCGCCGGTGACGAGGACGGAGCCCAGCTCAAGGGTATTCGGGGCGGCCATGGCTGGCTTTCTTTCTCTCCTTTTTTTTTTTTTTTTGATTCGGTTGCTGGGAAAATTCGAGAGGTGGCTGGCTAGGTGTTGGACAGAGAAGGGAGGGTAGAAGGTGGGTTCGAGTGAGGGATTGATAGGTATATATTCAATGATATAGCTGGTGCATTGGGCTATATGGCCTATGAAAATAAAATGGGACAATAGATGTTTTACATGGACTTAAGATTGATATTGTAACTTCTGCCAGTGAGATTTTATGTATGCCGTTAGGAAGCGGTGTAATTTTTGGGTAAATGTGTTACGGCGAGGGAGCTTAGACCAGCAGCTGCAAAGTTCAGCCATTGGATTGGGGCTAGCGGTAACCAACTACCATCTAGAGCTTTTGGGTTATAAAATAATTAATTATCGAGAAAATCAAACCAGGATAGATATAAAAACATAAAACATTGTTCTATCTAGCTACCAGAAAACAAAAAGGAAGAAGAAAAAAATCGTAGAAAGGCAAAAATAAGAAAACAAAGCCTTTAAGAGGAAAGAACCAGACAATCCCCATACCTAAAATCCATCCCACATTTTTAAAAAGGAGTTTTATTGAGAGAAAGCAGAAAAATAAGAGGAAAGAGAGCGAGACACAAGCCCATTAACAATCCATAAAATCATATGCCAGCAAGGAACATAACATATCATGAAAGAAATAAAAGGACTAAAAATCCTGCTATTAAAACCAGAGTAACTAAAATAATCACAGACTTCCCGCCTCTGAATTGTGCGATTAATGCATTGCATGCGTGAGAAATGAAAAATGAAATGGAAAAAAAAGGCGGCGGGGCGATGGAATACCCGAACCAGAACTCAACCAAGGAAGAAAAAGTGTCTATCCAGGGGGAGGGGCGGTTCAATTTAACTCTATACCTCAGCAAACGAAGGTCACTCACTCCCTATTAATTAATTGAAAGCCTTTAGCAACCCATTTTCCTAATTATACATACCACTATATTCAGAAAGAATTAAAAAGGAAAACTTACTCAATACTCCGCTGCACAGACCTCCTCAGCAACCGGTTGTACTTCTTCTTATCCTCTGTAGAACCCCAAAATAACTTCGACGCCTCGGGATTCACGGTCGTACGCGGGTCATAGGGCGGGGACTCATCCTCCAGCGCCTCCACAATAGCCTCAACATGCGCTTTCATCTCCTCCATCTTCTTCGGGAAATAGCACAGTATCCCATCCTTGGAAATACGATTGTGGAACAAGGGCGTCTTAACAATAACCCGCGGCTGTTCGTCGGGGAACTTGGGGCTAAGGAATATTCTGATCTGGAAAATGCCACCGTCCAGCTGGGTCATAGGTTTACCAAAGTAGGTCACGTTCCAGAGAAACGGGTTCTCGTTCTCGAGACTCAGGTCTATCATGAAATTATTCTTATTCTTCAGGTCCTCGACGATCTGCTCGTGCTGGCGCTGGAGGTTTACGGCGATTCTAGACTCCTTGGCTTTCGCTTTCAGACCCTCCGCAGCCCAGCTTTCTGTCTCGTTCATGATCGTCTCTTTAATAAGGGCCAGGCGCCTGCGGAGGTCTGGGTAATAGAAGCGGCCATCCATTGTGTTTCCGGTGTTTTCGAAGGGCATCTTCTTGAATACCTGGGACGGGGCGACTTCGGGTTCTGCAGCGTCGATTGCTAGAATGTAGGATTCGTAGTACCAGAGGAATCTGCGTTTGAAGAGATCTTCAAAGGGCTCAAAGGTTGGGCGGTCATCCTCTCCAGTCAGGCGGTCCTCTTCCTCTTCGTCCCCTATAAACCCTGGTGAGCTTGGGGGAAAGATTGTACCATCCGATTGGATGCCAAGGAACTCTTCGAGTCGCTGGATTACTGAAATGCGCAGAGTCTCGTGGCGGATCTAGATGAGACGAACAGTCAGACAGCTAACAAAATATAATTGGAGGCCCCAGTGTTATTATGCGGGTATCGGTGTTTTTTTTTACCTTGGCAACATAATGAGCCATATTTTTTTGATCGCGTTCCGACTTGGCGTTCTCAAAACCAGGTTCGTTTTCATAGGGGTTGGAGGACATCAAACTTTGGATAGAAATCAACACTGATTCTAACCCTTGGGCTGAAGACCATTGTTCTCCACTCTCACCGCGCCAGGTCCTTTACTAAAGGTCAGCATATTGTATCTAAATTTGGGGGAGATGGACCAAAAAAATTACCCCAAGATAGACCTATAAAACAGGCTCGATGTGTCAGTCAAACATAATATAAAATATATATGGATGAAGTCGTAAATTAATGGTATGGTATAGCTATTACTCACAAGCAAACTTTCCCAGAAGCGTATATGTTCGGGTTGTAGCGACATCGACCACCATTTGTAGTCGTAGCATGAACAATTGGTGGAGTTCCAGGGTAATCTAGATCAGAACACAGCAAAAACAACCTCAGTATTTCTACAGGCAGCACATGCACGCACACACGCCCAGAGAGAGAGAGAGAGAGAACTCAAATCGAACCTTCAGGAAATTTGATCGAGAACTGTAGGGAGCCTGTCAGCGTAGTTCATGGGTAATGGTAATCAATTAAATGGATGGGGGATTGACTGTAAGTCACAAACCTCGAAAAATCCAAACTCGTAAGGAGTTTCTGGAGGGCCCACGATCAGGGCCTTGATGCTGCGTATATCTGCTTCCTTGCAAGCTACCGCTAGGGCTATGATGCATATGTATGTGTAAGTATTTATTGAACACAATCTGAGTAAATGGTATGGTGGAATGGTGACCCAAGAGCAGGCCATCCCCATCGCTGACTACATGCCATGATCTAAGGGATGTAAACCCGAAAGAAAAGAAAAGAAAAGAAAAGAAAAAAAGAAACACAAAAAAGTAGACTTACACAAGTCCATGCCATGCTGGATCTGGCTAATTTCCTAATCACACCATTGAGCTGTTAGAAACCCGAAAAACTCGAGCCATGCACGGGCTGTCCAATCATGAAAGGAGAGAGAGGGATGTTTCATACACGGCCAATCCGTAAAATGGCTTGGTTAGACATTTTGCTGCGAGGGCAACTTGGCTGCTTGCAACGAGAGACCCGGCTGCAGAGACCCTCGATGAAGAGGAGGGGGGGAATAAACGAAGAAGTCGAAGTCAGTTCTTCAAGTCACCCGCTTATACGTGAGACGACTTTTTAAGCTTTTGTATAGGGAATCTAGGCAGCGTGGGTAAAGTGAGAAAAGAAATAAGGTGTGGTAAATAGATGTATGAATGAAGTGTGAGCCTTGGGTTTGTTCCAACAGGGTTTATCTTTCTTTCTTTTTTATTGTTTTCAGTTGGATGTTTTTCCAGGGTAAAAGTTGGAGAAGGAAAAAAAAAAAGTATGAACACACAAATCAAAGAGCAGTGAAGAAGATGTTCAGGTGATACAGGACAGGGCTGACAGGCTTCAGCTGCAGCCAGGCAGAGAGACCAGGTAGATCTCCAGATCCCCAGATCCCTAGATCCCTGTGTCAGGCGGGAGATGTAGCGGATATAACACAGTGCTCACACTGCAGTGCATCGAACATGAAAAAAAAAAAAATTGAAAAAAACAAAACAGTTCTGGTTTCAAGCAAGACAGAGAGGGAGCAGAGGAGCAGAAAAAAGCGTTTGATAGAGGGCCAGACAATGAAAAAGAATGAGTTAAATGTGAAATTCTTTCTCTCTTTTTGGGCTAGCCAGTGCCAGTTGGCTGCCCAGGTTCTGGAGGTGACTTGTTCTATATAAATGCTGGCCTATGCCCGTTGTGATCAGAAAGCAATTACCTGGGGAGGGCTGGAGCCTACCGGGTCGCAAGGGAATGAAAGACAGGCAAGCAAGGTGAGTGGACACAGAATTGAAGAGCAGCCTTAGCGGAGGCCTAAACTAAGAAGCTGGTCCCTAAGAAGCGAGGGGTGATGGTTAAACCCGTTAAGTTATGTATGACTGCTATGACGACGATGGGCGGTTTAGTGAGTGTTCTGAAATGATATGCAATGATACGATATGATATGATACGGTGACGATGGTGATCATGGCCAGCCTCAACCTGCGGGTCTGCCCTTCCCACCTCGCCATGCCCAATGCAGCCCTAGCGCAGGCTCGCTTTTGATGCTTATTATTCTTGGTCCCTGATCCAGATATAACCTTTAACTATACGAGGACGACTCCTCACTGGAAATGGTTTCCTTGTTCTCCTGTCAATGTACTATTGTACTGTACATACCCTGTTAAATGCAATGCCCTGCTATACCCTCCAGATTAGACTTATCGGAACATTTCTGACGCTCAACCTTGACTGCCTGAATCACCCAGAATACTACAGAAGAGGGTAGAGGATATACCCGTGAGACAAGATATCCGACAGCGAAGGAATCGTTCCAGAACAGCAGCCAGTTTGGGGGGGGCCGCACTCAGGCGTTGTACAGTACATACATCTGCCCTGTTTGGGAAGCTCTGGGGGATGCCGCGGCCTCTTCTAACAAGATCGCATAACTAAATCACCGCGCAATTAACCTGCCAACCATAGGAAGCGGGTCCGATAAATTCCCAGGATTTAGAATTAACAGCTCTTTCCAGGCCATATATTCCATTACCGAATTTTCATTCCTTGGTTGCTACATGTTCCAGGCTCAAGAGATATATTGTTCTTAATTCACGTAAATCGCTCACCCCACTTTCGCTCAGCCAAACACGGTCCCATAGCTCAGTTGGTTAGAGCGTGGTGCTAATAACGCCAAGGTCGCGAGTTCGACCCTCGTTGGGACCATTACAAGTCGCTTCCGCTTTTTTTTGAGTATTTGTTTTTTTCTTTTTACCTTAAGAAAACAATGTTATTTGATTGCCATGCTTTTGAAAATCTAGTTCATGAAGGGTATGTATGTATGAAGGCGGCAATTTACCGCTCTGTCGTATGGAAAGCCAGGAGATGGAAGGAGATGTGGTCGTCGTCATGATGCACTCACTCTATGAGCATTTTCTCCCAGAAACTGGTGCAGAAACGTTGGAAAGGTATCTCGCAACATATACTACACTCGCGTCACGCACTCCCTCCCCTATTTACTTAGTTAACTGGAACGTAAAAGTCATACATGCAAGGCATAAAAAAAAATCAGATTATGGTCCCAACGAGGGTCGAACTCGCGACCTTGGCGTTATTAGCACCACGCTCTAACCAACTGAGCTATGGGACCGTGTTTGGCTGAAAACGGAGCGCCCCTGAAGCTTATGTTCAGTGTGCTTTTTCACAGTAAATTGAATCAAGCACAGTGTCCAATGCCATCTACAATTTACAAATAGCAAAGAAAGGGCACAAATTTATGCCCGTGTCTTCTTTCTGCCTCATCTTCCGTTTAGTACTTATCTGGTCAGCCAGTCGACCATTAAACATACGAACACACGGCGTCATCCAGGTAGATCTATATATTGTGGATGTCCCAGCACTCGATGATCATGGAACCTCAGCTGCCAGAGAAGCTAACCATTATAGATTCAGTTAATATGTATCAAGGAAATGTATAGTTTAGATTCATGAATACATTCTGCTGTTCTGAATACTAGAGGTATACATACACGTAGAGATATACTTCAGGTATTTACTGGCATCTATATCCTAGAGCCGGACTGAAATTCCAGAACAAATGCCACAAGAATTAAAAAGAAATTCATATACGGAGTATTTCATCTCAAAACGGAATTGACTCCAGCTAACTATATGATAAGCTATGGGGAATAACCAAAATATATTATCAATACCTCAATACCTAGGTAGTTATATCTGGATGGTCGCATATTTTCCTCATGCTCGAGATGTCACGGGTGTCCTCCAATTGGATAGATCAGCCCCTGTGAGGTGAAACCTTCTCCCCCAACGTATCCTCTACCAGGAATACAGCGTTGTCTCCAGCAAACCAACTCTACATATACCAAGATACCAAGCCCATGCCCCCAAGCCACAGTACCCGAAAGCCAGCAGCATGCAGCAGGGCATACAAAAAGCCAACACCAACAACAGCAACAACAACAACGGTGATAATGATGATAACAGCCCCAAACACATAACCCAGCCAACCACAGCAGACGCCATCCGCATCCGCGACAACCAGCGTCGATCCCGCGCCCGCCGCAAGGAGTACCAGCAGGACCTCGAGCGGCGCGTGCACAAGTTCGAGCAGCAAGGAGTGCATGCTACAATAGAGGTGCAGGCTGCGGCCAGGAAGGTTGCGAGGGAGAATACCCTTTTGAGATCACTACTAAGGCTGAAGGGAGTCACGACGGGGGAAATCGACGACTATGTCTTGAATGCGAACGGGAATGAGAATGGGGCCGATGTGGTCACGAATGGAAATGGAAATGGAAATTCAAATGCAAATGGGAACGGGAACGGGAGCGTGAATCGAAATAATGATAGACATGGAACTGGAATAGGGTTTGCGCAGTTGCAGCCTGCCACTTCTCCTATATCTACATCCGCATCTACTTCTACCCTTACACCTACTCCCACGGCAGCTGTGTTTCCAAACACCCTGAATCAGAGCCAGAATGAGAGCCAGAGCGAGAATCAACCTCCAATTCAACTAGATAATTACCCTTCCTACTATCCAACGGAGCAAACGACTATCCATCCTGCCTCCCACCACCTAGAACCCAGCGGTGGCCACAACATACCCCTCTCCACCTCTGCCTCCATCTCCACTTCCTCATCCTCATTATACTCTCCCACGACCAGCTTCACGAGTGCAAGTCTGAGCCCACCCGCAAACAACGACCAGCAATCCCAACCCCAACATTCATACACGTCATATCCAACCCCAATATCTTACGCAGCAGCCAGATACAACCAAGATCCTCCACAGCAAGACCACCAGCAGCAACAGCAGCAACAACAGCAACAGCAGCAACGGCAGCAACAGCAACAGCAGCAACAGCAGCAGCATCAACATCCACTGCAGCTCCCTCTCCAACTCCACCCACCCATCCCTTCCACCCAGCCACACCCGTACCGCCCTTCCCACCCTATTCATCCAAATCAAGCTCAAGCCCAACACCAACTCCAAAACCCGCAAGCCCTCATCCATAATACCCAACCCCGCCAGCCCCCCGGTTCCAGCCCCACCAACACAACCCACGACGCAACATCCTGTGAATTCGCCGCGAGCATCATCGCCGGCATGCGCGGACACGGCGACGCAGACTCCGTGCGCGCAGAGCTGGGCTGTGCGCCTGGCGGCGCGCCGTGTCAGGTGGGAAACATGGAGATTTTTAAAGTGCTGGATCGGTCGATTGGGAATTGCCGATGATATCTTATCTTATCTTTTTATTTTTATTTTTTTTGGGGTTTGGGATTTGAGGTTATGTGCATGTATTATCTGTATTTGGTTATGTATGCTTGGGGCAGCATTTGATGGATTGATGGGTGGGCGGGGAGCACATTGGTTTCAATTGGAAAAGTCTGTCGATGAAGTAATAAAGGTATCTAAGCACCCGTGTAAGTGACAAAAGGTTTCCGATTCTTCTCTTCGCTTCTCTACTTTTCTTCATTTGATTTGATTGAGGGCGAAAGATTTATTTCCTTATGTTTGAGCTCGCCTACTGAGTAAATGAAGTAAATACCCGTTTGTGTACAGTTTGTGTACAGTTTGTATGCAGATATAGCTAGCTTCCTCACTCAGGAATGGTGAAATACGCAGCCAAAAGTGGTATATTGCCTTTCCTTAAGATCCTGGGTTTCTAACTAATAATGATGTTTTAAGCTCGAATTCCTTGACGGCTGGAAGTATGCCCCCCCCCCCCCCCCACTTCCTTCTTTATCTTCCCTCGTAGCATAGGTGCTATACAAGTTCGTAAATCATTTCTCATCCACCTCCTAACCTTCCACAATTATGCATAGTTACCCCAGATAACTCCGGTAACTGTATCACCAGTGCTGAGATTAAGAGGCTGCTAGAAGACAAGGAAATAGGCTGGAGTCCACTAATTTAACAATAGTCAATCACTCGGCGATGAAAGCTCTGCATAACTTTCTCCTGGTCCAAGGGAGTTGGGAACCCGTTTCTGGCCACAGAAGATGTGCGACTTTCGGACCGGCTTCGGAGAATACGACGTATATGAGTAGTCACCGCCCAGATAATAATCATTTTTTCCCGGTTCAATCGTTATAAGCCTCCATTTGGTGTATTCTGCAACCCAGTATGTTCAGAATGTCTTCCAAGTCCTGGATAGCTTTATCTGCGAACGCAGGCCTTTGGCGTTGTTGTCCCAGCCGGCTGTGGCCACGATCCCCTCCCCCCCCGCCCGCCCCCCCCCCGGGGGGCCAACCACGAATTCATTTCACTCATACACTGAGATGAATAGCGTAGAATACATTCCTCTGTATTTCTGGCCCGCTGATAAAAAGCATTGTTTCCGATAGCGATAATCCTAGAACCTCTATTTTGACAATCACACTGTAGGCGGAGCTTGACCAATGACGATATCTGCATGGCTCTCAGCAGCTCGATGGTATGCCCGAAGTTCTTGTTGGCCGATCGCTTTCACTTCACCGAAGATACCTTGGTGACCAGCCCCGATACAACTATTGAGGTTGCCCCAAGTGTCCGATTTGCATGGGCATTTATACCCCCCGAACGATTTGCGTTCTATGGCCAAAGCGGTTCTGTTAGCATACCACGATATACAAATCTAGAGCAAAGTTATCAGGACTGGGCAAAGGTTCGAGACATACCGTGTGAACTTTTGAAGGAGATGCTTATTCGTTTCAGCCCCTTAAATTCCGCATGAGGGTATTCTTTGTGACGAGTGAAGCCCAAATTTCCCACATCGAAATCTTCCACTCCTTCTTTCGCGACGAAGCGTTGAGCCTCCAGGTATGACTTTCCCTTGGCCTGCTCAATGGCCGTAATGGCACACAAACTGTTAGCCTTTCGACAGTCGCATCGCTCTGCGTTCACAGCTGTTTTGTCGCCAATCTTGATGGAAGTAATGGCTAATTCATTGGCACCAACACTGCTCCTCGAGAAAATCACAAGCGTTGGTCTTTTCGGTTTCTCATGAAGAAACCCGTTGGTATCGCCCATGTTAAGCACAGTCACCGTGCTTTGGCTGGTTCTACTCGACACTGTGGTCATTGTCGATCTCCTTTGACTGGAGAAAGTCGTTAGCGACGGAAAGTTCATACTTGGCTCATGATCCCTACTACCCAACGACCCTAGGCTAGAACCTGACGGAGCTGTAGAGCTACTGTGGGATCCGAGTGATCGTTGGTCGATCGACTGCGTCCTGAAGCGGTTTGTTGTATACAATTGGTTAGACGGGCTACCAGAAAACATGTTAAGTGGACTGGGCGGAGCACTGATTCTCCCGGGAACCGTAATCGGGCTCGTTGGAAGAATGACGCGACCTTCAAGCCACGGTTCTCCAGCTTGACTCTGCTCCTCGTTGACGAGATAGCCCTCCAATCGTTTGGGTATCCAAAGCTGTACAACAGCATCTTCAACAACTGGTTTTTCGTTGGAAACCACGAAAGCAACTTTTGCATCTGTCCTACTATAAAGTTAGAAAGCCCAAGATATGAATTTATGGGGTATTTAAAATAAAAGATATGCGTACTGCGAATAGAATAGGTATGGCTTGTGACCTGTGAAAGCATGCTGGAACCGGAGGAGATCCTTCATGGAAGGGAAAGAAAGTTTATTATCTTCACTGGGAGTCCTCAGCAAGATGTCATTGGTATCGCGGGAAAAAGTGGGCATTGCGTAAAGCGGAATCAAGCATGCCGATTCGAGATTAACGTCGATTATACGCCCTGTGAGTGGAATTAGAACAGACCCGACAGTGAAAACGTGGCAGAGGCTCGTTACTTTCAGGTACAACCGTCCCGTTTTCCAGCTGCTCCTCAGCTGTTACAACCAAGCAATACTGGGAAGGTATGTCGTTCAAAATTTGCAAAAATCGTAGAGATGTCACGACACGTGGCGAGTCGCTCTGAAGGGGCCTGAAACACAGTTAGATCAATGGTTTTTTACACAGGAATAAAACGGGAAAAGTATACACGGTGATGATTTCTTTCATCGTACGCTTTCGATGTTGTCCAGAGGGAAGATTGCTAGACCGTCGAATTTCCGGCCAAATATGGAATACAGATTGCTCTAATCTCGCTCGAGACAAATCCGGGGCAAATAATCGGTCCATACACTCCGGAGAAAACCGTCTGCATTCGTGTGATAACTCCTGTGGAAAAATCAGCCCATCGCTTCTGATTAACAAACTCCAATAGCCGGCTCGGAGAGTGCAAATCGTACTCACTTGATTCAGCCCCTTTAAATACGATGGCCAGTGAGATAAATCTGAATTCTCGTCGGCCTGGTATTCCTCCATGTGTTTCATAAGCCATATGCATTTTAGCAAGTTGACGTAGGCAATGGCGGAGACTGTTCTCTGGGCGATCGAATCGAATCGAGCTGCCTTGAGGTTTGCCGTGCTTTTTTCGAAGTGAAAAACGAATGCATTCGCGGTATCCGTGAGAGGAAGTTGCCCTCCATTGACGAACTCGGGATGATTAATCTCTGCGGCTTGCTGAAATTTGAGCGAGAAATTCGGAGGAATTTCGATGACAAAAGTCTTTTCGTTTTGTTGGTGCTCCATTTCTTCCTTGAAATCCGGGATTATCACCCCCATCAAGCGTCGCAGGTCGTTATGCATACTAGTCACTCGAGCGGCAAGATCTTGCTGGACGCGGAGGAGAAGATCGATCTCGAAGGGTTTAAGAACAAAAAGGATCTTCAAGTTGTGTAAGGATATCCGGCTCCGCAAGCGATCGACCTCTCTGGTTGCACAAAGCTGTTCCACGAGATGCCTTGACGAGGACTGGATGCATTATTATAGCGATAATTGTCTTTGAGTAGCTTTTCACATTGCCGTAGAGTCTGGTGGTAATCTCCGATTATCTCATTTAGGGACGTCAAATCCCAGAGCTGTTTGGAGGCTCGAGACCGCCCTAATGGCGCGGTCTCGAGTTGGAATGAAGCATTTGAAGCCACACGATAGACGTTTTCTAGGTTGGTTGCAAGAGATCTAACATCGTTGGCGAACTCTGCATACTGGGAACCTGTGATGCCACGTTAAAGTGAGAAAGGAATTTGGCCCCGAGTTTATATGCTCACAAGAAGAATGATGATGATGCTCATGTTGTCAATCAAACTGGCCAAATTGCATGCCCACATGAATTGGTGAAGCTTAATCGAACCGTAGCATGGGAAAGGAAGGTTAAGGAAGCTGTTTAACACTTACTTGGTTTCAAGTTCTTCTCGAAAGCGAAATTATATACCTTCCAAGCCAGTTGACTTAAGACCAAAATATCACTGATTTGAATAGGGAGGGCCATGGATGGCTCTGAAATTGGCTACAGCGAAATTTCGGATTTAGCCTTTGATATGTTCGGACTTTCGTGGAAGTAATTATAGTTTGATATATGCGATGTCTTCGACCTTCTTTTTATTCAGGCTGTAGATCGTCACGAAGCCGCTAAACCGATTGCTGTTGGAATTACCAGGCCTCTGGAATATGCCGATACCCTGCTTGGATAAAGGTTCACTGCAGACTTGTAATTGAAGATAGAGGGGAAATAGGTGGCTGTGCAAGCTATTCCCTTTGCTGGTAGGCAGCGACAGATGCCCTTCTTTTTGGTTTCACAAGTGACAGTCATCATGAGCTATCGGCATGGATATCTTCCAGGGGGCGGAGGGAAGTGTTGCTTTCATGTCATAATGTTGGCTGCAGAGATGTCATGCACAATTCGCGAATAATGTTGCATCGGGGGCCACAGGGCCCGCGAAGTGATCCGTGAACGAATGCTCTGTGCTTCCCCCACTAGGTTAATTCAATTTAACTCCCCGGGGGGAAGCCAAGCGGATAGGCGAGTGGACTTTTGTCGATGTTTGTTAGCTTTTACTGCAGCCGCATCGCAGCGAGTGGTGCTCTGTGATTTGCTAAGGTCGCCATGAAGGAAAACGGTTTTCAAGACCTCCGCTCTAGCATTTAAGCTAATGGCCAAGTGTGGCTATGTCTGGCCTCTGGCCCTCTGGGTGAGCATAAACGAGCTTGAGGCTTGGGCTATTCCTGTCAAGGGTCAAGGTCGGGGATAACTTGATGCAGAAATGGAGAGAAATAACCTGACAGGCGGCTCTGTCGCGATGGTTAGCGGCTGCCCAACAATGCCCACGCGAGCAATGACTGCTGTTGTCGGGAGCCACGAGGCAGATTCTTGATATTACAATAGTTATGACTCTTCCATTGAGATATTAGCGCTCGGTTTCTTTCTCTCCTCTCACCCTCCCTCGTTTTTCGAGAGAGAATAGATAAAAGGAGTTGGTTTTATTCGGTGACCACCATGTCGTTTTTCTGAACCATTTCCAACCCTCTCCACGCCCCTGGCTAGGTGCTGCGCTGTAAATCAAGTCCGCGACGATGACGATGACCATGGCACTTAATGGGGATCCCGCTCGTATTTCTGACAGCGATAGTGATCGATTCCGGCCTGACGATTTCGACAATGACCCCAATGCCATTGTCACTAATGCTCCTGAAGAGCCTTTCCGATTGGGCCGTTTGGACGTTGGCTGCCTGGTTATAAACAGAATGATAGGTGTGTGTGTGTGTGTTTATTTATTCTATTGTTTTCGAAATACCATCTCTCTCTATGCATTTACAACACCCCTTGGCTCACAGCTGCGTCTGTATGTTCACCAGGCACGGGAATTTTTTCCTCAGTTGGTTTAGTGGTCCAGGGAACGAGGAGCATTGGTGTTTCTCTTTTATTCTGGTTCTTTGGTGTCATATATTGTCTTGCTGGAGTGCATTTATACATCGAATATGGACTCAGTATCCCTAGACGTCGTTTCGAAGGCGTCGAACAGGGAATCCCCCGCAGTGGAGGCGACCTTAACTATGTATGCTCCAATCCTTTCCCCTTTGATGCCTTGTTTTGGCGCGATACTGAGCTATATACAGCTTCAATATGTTTACCGGAAACCGAGATATCGCAAAGGCACGGTCCTACTTTCTGTCACTACTTTCGGGACAGTGTTTATTATGTTTGGCAATGTTGCAGGAAACTGCGTGAATTTTGCTGTCAAGGCACTTCAAGCCTCTAACGCAGAAGTGACCAACGGGGCTGTTCGAGGAATTTCCATCGCTGTGGCTCTTTTTACCTGTTTCATCCATACCCTATCTCGCCGGGGAGGCATTCTTTTGAGTAACCTATTTGCCATGGTCAAACTGCTGATGCTATTCCTGATAATCATTGCTGCTATTGTTGCTGCCACAGGGGCTTTCCCAAACACCGAGTCTGCCGCTACCGAGAACTTCGATTCGAAGAACTCCTTCCATGAGGCGTCCACTCAGGCCAATGACTATGCGAATGCCTTCTTATTGATCAGTCAGTTAATTTATTGGCAGCTCCTTCTGCAGTTTCTTCTACAGTTTTGCTAACGCTATTTTGCAGTATTCACCTTCAGCGGATTTGAACAGCCAAATTATGTAAGTGGCCTTCTGTTTAGTAAGGGAATGCGTACGGTGCTAACCCGGTGATTTGCAGGTCCTGGGTGAGATTTCAAGGCCCCGTCGTAATTTTCCCGTATCCATGATCACTGCTGTATCCATCGTCGGAATACTTTACATGACAGTCAATATTGCATATGTAAGCACCCCCAGTTTTCCCGCACAAGGCTTTTGTGATCCTTAGCCAATACGAATTCCACCTACTAATTGCCATTAGATGGCTATTGTGCCCAAAGCTGACCAAATTAATACCCAAATGAACCTTGCTGAGAGATTTTTCGAATTAACTTTCGGAAGACTCAACGATGGCGATAACACAGGGCAACGGATATTCAACGCTTTCCTGGCTGTCTCTAGTTTCGGCAATATAATTGTCATGACATACACAGCCGCGCGAGTGAAGCAAGAGATAGCAAAGGAGGGGATTCTTCCGTTTCCCAAGTTCTTTGCGAAGAATAGTGATTTTTCATTTGGTCGACTTCTTCGATGGGCCCATCGCCGTCCTACCATAGCTCGATTATTTGGGCGAGTACTAAAGTCACCATGGTTCGCTCCTGAACACCATTCTGAAAAGACACCAGTGGGGGCTCTGATGCTTCATTTCGCATCCTGCTTCGTTCTGATCATGGCTACCTACACCGTGGAGCCGAACAATACATACAGATTGCTTTCGAAAGTGTATACCTACGCTGTCCACGCTTTTTTTGGCACCCTCCTAGCAAGTGGAATTTTATACCTTCGATTAAGTAGCAAAGAAGGGTGGCGAAAGAAAGCTGTAGGCATCAACCCACAACTCAGCGTTATGTCGGCCATAATTTACCTTTTCGGGAGTTTATTTCCCGTCATTGTCTCCTGGGTCGAGCCTAGTGGGGAATTTAAACGGTTCAGCGATAACACAATCAAGTGGTATCTGGTCCCACTACTTAGTTGGTCAGCAATAGCATTCGGGGCATTATGGTGGCTTGGATTTTTGGCTTTTGCCAAACGAACTGAGAAACGCAATGGCACTGTCTTCACGATCCAAAGAGAGCCTACGTTTGAGCGCGACCCCCCTATCGACGGACCACCCATCCAGGTCAATGAAACTGTGTATCTTGCGTGGGTTGCCAAAGAAAACCTGCCAGATACGCCCGATTCAGGGAGTGGGCAGGATGATTTTACCAGTCATGATTTTGCCAATAGTGATTTCGCAGGTACAAATGCCATGACGGATTTCGATTATCACTTGACTCGGTAACACTCGCATTACATACTTCAACAGCACGCAAATTCGTTATTGGTGACACTTGATATTCAACAAACATTTCCTCACAAACTTGAAGCAATTTTAGCATTGTTATCTTTTTGTTGACTTATCAGTTCTACGTGAGTTAATTGTCAGTTTAGATAAATTCGTCAGTCTATATGCTTTTATTGTACGGAAGAGCAATCGGAATAACCAAACATAATCATAGTAGTTATTTAGAGTTAAGCGGCGCCTGACGATTACCTACCACCTGGGATGAGATCCACTTCAAATCGATTAATAAACGATCACATAGAATAAAGGCTTCAACATTTCGTTAAATGTAGTGTAATCTACCCATATTTCCATGCAGCATTGACCAAGTTACTGGTTACATGCAACCTCTGTTTTGCTGTTGTTTGTAAAGCTCTTCCATCAACCACGGATCAAAAAGCAATTCTTCCGCCGTCGGTCGGCCGTCAGGTACCCAACAGAGCATTCTTCGGGAATATTCTAGAAAGCGGCGCTTATGTTCACCTTAAAACCTCTGCTCAAGGTTTTCAAGAGCTCTGTTTTCTGGGATTGGCGCAAGACCCCTCCTCCAGCTACCATAAAAACCAGCAGATGGTAGTATATATATCAAAGGCAGTTCTAGCCTATATGGGAACAACACTAAATGGGCATCTACACAGCATCCCATTCACTATCAACTACTCTCAGCCTCTCCTCCTTTCAGATTTCACTCTAATTAATAGAGATTCAATCTGGGGGGGGATTAGACCGTCAAAACTGCCGTGCTAACTTAGAGACCCTTAGCCACTAAGGCGTCCTTCTTGGCCACGAGTTTTTATAAGTCTCACAAATATTCAGTATATTATTCTTTCAATTTGATTTATATAATACCATGCATATAGTACGTGTGTTGGACTTAGGACGGAAGAACAAGGCCTTCATTACATTTAACAACCTGGATAATAATCGTTGCTTGTTTTTTTCAGTCACCCTCGTCGGCTGGACAATGTTGACGAATTGAAGCAGTCAACATCCGAAATTCAAACGCAAACTCGCGGCCCCTGAGGGAGCCAGGTATATAATCCCAGTCAGTTTTTGACTGCGTAGATTTTGAACGAACCTATATCCACAAACAGGTTAGTATGTCAAATTGAGAACAGATTTTTGAATAAAACATAAGGAGTCCCTGACGGGGCTCAAGAAGAATAAACAAAACGAAAGCAACAAACACTCACCCGCCCACTCGTTGAAATCAATATTCTTAAAACTAGCTTTGAACCCTTCAGAAAAAATTCCAGGCCCACGCTCTTCTTTTGGTGGGTTAGGATCACAACAGGATACCGATTCCGGCTTCTTCACTTCACCGCAACAACCTCCGCTGCCACTTTCGGGGTTACTCAATGCTGAGGTATAGATGTTCAGGTCATTCTTCGCATCGACAATAAGGACATCTAATTAAGGTTTTAAGTAAGCACCTGCTCAAAAGCTCCAACCAACAAAATTAAAAGCAGACAGGTAAATCAAAAACAAAAGGTAAAAAGGGAAAAAAAACCCACCACTAAACCCCGCCGCCCTCAAATATCTCTCATAATCCGATACCTGGCTAGCTCCCGCAATACAGCCAACATACAACGCAATGTTCTCCTTAAGCTCAGGCGTCAGCTCCTTCTTAGTCAGGATATCACTGAGCGCGACGCGGCCGCCGGGTTTGAGCAGGCGGGCCATCTCGTTGAAGGCAAGCTGCTTCTCGGCCTCTGGGACGAGATTGACGACGCAGTTGCTGATGATACAGTTGCCGACGGCGTCCGGGAGGTTGACGGCGGTGATTTGTGACTCGACGAATGTGACGTTTGCCGCAGTGTCGCCGGTTCTTTCTTTGTTGATGTTTGCGCGGGCGAGCATGTCCTGTTTGATAAAGGGGTGTTAGCTTGGTTAAATTGCTTTTGAGGGGGAAAACAATGGGGGGTATGTAGGCGAGAATATATAATGCGTGCCTTGTTCATGTCAATGCCGTATACTTTTCCAGTAGGGCCAACATTTTTGGCGGCCAGGAAGGCGTCAATTCCCGCTCCACTGCCGAAATCTATCACAGTTTCTCCCTGCCGTGGTCGAATTAGTATATTGTATCAAAAACATGATGATGGTTGAAGGGGGCAAAGCAAGGAGAAAATTACCTCTCTTAATTGCGCCAGAGCAAGCGGATTCCCGCAGCTTAGGCCCAGGTTAGCATCCTGTGGGATACTGGCAAGTTCTTCCTTGGAATATCCAAAAGCACTTGCCACGTCGCGGCCATATCTGTCATCGCTGGTTTTGGCTGCGGAGCTGTAGTGCTTCTGAACCTGTTGGTATACATCGGATTCGGCCATGATTGGGAAATGATAATTACGTTAAACAACAAAGTTAGTAGTAAAAAACTGATGGTCAAAGGGTTATTCTTAATTTCTTTAGCAGATGTTAATGCTTTAAATTCATAATCGGTCTTGAAGGGACGGGGTTTATATAGACCAGATTTTATCGGTTTTTTGTGGCGGAGATGGTATGTCACTGGGATCGGAGGATGAAAATGATATGTCACTGCGGCGCCCGTAGTGGACGGCAGCTAGCTACGGGCTCCACAGCCTTGTTTTATGTATCTATGCCTGGTTAACATATTAACC
This sequence comes from Emergomyces orientalis, assembly GCA_002110485.1. Lineage (NCBI taxonomy): Eukaryota > Fungi > Ascomycota > Eurotiomycetes > Onygenales > Ajellomycetaceae > Emergomyces > Emergomyces orientalis. Next base: position 142,931 of record MOWL01000006.1, read on the forward strand.
AGTGCTAAATGGGTGTGAGTGTGCCGTATATTTCTTCGCCATGGTTGATTGGGAATCTAGTACCCCCAGCGGGATCAGCAGGCGTTGTTCAGCCTTCAATCCCTTTAGTTATATTGGCGAGCCACCATATATCTAGACTCTGAGGTATGCGGTACTACTGCCTTCTTGTTGAATTGATTGTTAAATTTTAATTTTGAACTTTTCACCTGTTCGGCCTGTGGAGCAAGGTACTCTTTGGATTTCTATTAATAGCAATACCCTTTGGCAGGATTTTGACCTTAGAGCCATTATTTTTCTTTTGTTTTAAACCAAAATGATATTTTGACCGGTGATTATCATATCATCAAACTCAAAGGAGTTACATATCTTGGAACATTTCCAGCTAAACAGATTCATAAAAAATTAGTATTCATTTCCCTTGCCAATGTTCGTCATCTCAGGGCCAAGCAACCTCCACACGCGGGGAAGCCGAGGGCGATATGTCACACTGCTCTTGGCGTAACCTTTTCTAGCTTCAAGTGTACTAATTCCCCGATGACATACCACGATATCACAACAGCTGGATCTTCATACAACCTGAGGAAGTCCTTTTTATCATTTATATTAGCTCAATACAGTTGACAATGTCTACGCCCACTTATAATGACTTACCCAAATCACAAAAGAAAAGCCGTGACCACACACTCGCGCGAGTACGCAACAACCAGCGCCGATGTCGTGAGCGGCGACGCCAGCATGTAGCTACATTGGAGCAAAAGGTTGAGGAAACTGAACGTCTGCTTGATGAAGCTCGCGCGGAGATTGCCAGTCTGAAGTCTGAACTGGTAGAGTGCAGGTCCGGTCGCCATGCTCATGCTCATCCTCATCATCAGCTCGCTGGGAGGAGTGGGGAGAGCTCGAGTGAACTTAGTAGCTCGATAAACTCCGCCGCTTTGATGATATCTTTTGGCGAACGAGGTAGATATAGGCAGGTGTCCGGCTATGATGAAGAGCAGCAAGAATCTCTTGTTCCGCTTCCTGCTCTTGTCTCTGCCGATGATGACTTGGTTGCCGCATTCCATCAGCAGACCACAAATATTGATTACAATATTATATCGAATTCGCTTACCCTCCAACAACACGTGGACAACGTCCCGTCGAAACAACTATCTTCCTCTCATCCAACTCTCACAAGCCCATGTGAAGGTGGCGTATGCGACTGCAAACCTCCAGACGCCATCATTTCAGAAACAGGATTAACAACAACCGTCCCGGTACCCGCACCGGCACCCGCATATGCACCCGCATCACTCAGCACAGCCTCAAACCCAACTCTAACAGCCCTACAACTACAAGGCTTGATACTCCCAACTCTCCCCGCACCTTCTAACTGTCTCTACACCGCCTCTCAAGCCGATGAATCCACCACGCCCTGCAGCCAAGCATTTGTCTTCATATCCCAGCAAAACTTTAAGGGCATTCACGCATCGGCGATTGAACGGTGGTTGAGTCGCGGGTTTCGGCAATCTAGGGACCCCAAAGAAGGGTGCCGGGTTGAGAACAATTTACTGTTCCAGTTGTTGGATTTCATAAGTGATCCGTGAGGTATATGTACATGTAACTGCATTGTGCATCTACATCGGATTCCATTACTTTGTTCCATTTCCAATGACCCTTTCTCGCGGGGAGGTTGAACGTAGTGACCTTACATACGCCGGGGTTTTCACTGTCAATTAGGAGTTTGATCCTAGATCGTTGCGTCTAATACCAAGACGACATGGACTATTTTTTTTTGGCACCGATATACCAGCGACGAGCAATGATTCCATCCTCCTGAACGCGGCCGAAACGCTAAAGTCGCAATCGGCTCGATTTGCTGACAGCGTGGCAAAAGTAGGAAACCTATGGTCATATCTACCGAAGCTGCTAAACCTGGTTTGAAGATAGCTGGGTATGGAGGATAGGTTGGATATCCAAACATACGTTTACCTAGGTGGATATAGGGAATAGATATCGACTAAGAAGAATAAGTATGAGGATGAAAGCTCCGACGCTGAGTCCCGTTTGTAAACATCTATTTTTATATTTTGTATATTAACAATCTGGCCATCTAGCAATTTTATGCATATATTTTTAGATCTCCTGTGGACTTCTCCTGAAATGACTATATCGTAATGCGCTTCTAAATGACTAATGTAATAATCAATTATTATTCGCCCATGTCCAACCTCCTTACTGTAAATGGTTAGTTTGGATACTAAGTCATATTATTCTATTTGGCTGCTTTCCATCCCACAACTGCCTTCATATTTCTCCTTGACACAGTTACACCAAACAAAAGAGTCTACCCAATCCGTCGTCTGATGCCACACATACACCTATAGCTATAGCCAACTACAACTTAAGTCTTCACGGAATAAGTATTTCGCACACTATCACTGCATATCTCACTGGTTATTTAGTGTATAACCACCCTCCGCACCGCCTCCGATACGCGCACCTCATTCCTCGCACTGGTGGTCGAATCTAGCTCCTGTCCGGAGCTTTTATAATAAATATGTACGTCCAGAGTGACCCCGGTACAGACACAGATGCCCCCAAACGACAGGCCAGGCCCATTGCTAATGTTGACGCCTCTTGCAAAATAAAAATAAAAATACAGGGTTGTCTACTCGCTCATCATCATAAACAAAGCAGGCGGTCTAATATACAACCGCGAGTTCCAGTCGGGACTACTGAAGCTGTCTACGAATGATTACCTGGTGCTGGCGGGGACGTTTCATGGGTGCGTATATAAAATAAATAGCTCCGCGTTGAAACTTCACGCACCAGCACCAGCACCATCACCCGTTCCCTTCCCTCCCTCGCTTTATAAAAAAGCACCTGGCTAACCTACATTTCTCCTCCCCGCCATCCCGCCGCTGCAGAATCCACGCCATAACCCGCTCCCTCACCCCGCGCCTCCCCACAAACCCCACAGTCACAACGTCCCATTCAACTCCAAGCACAACTACAACAACCCCCGTACATACCCACGCCGCCTCCTCCTCCTCCATCAACAGTCCCCTCAATCTCACTACCACCACGTCCACCAACTCATCCCTCCCCCCCTTAACCACAACAACCGCAACCACAACCAACAGCAACAACACCACCGTCCCCAACCCCACGCAACCGATAACCGGCATCGAAGTCCTCGAAACCGACAAGTTCCGCCTAACCTGTTTCCAAACCGTGACCGGGACGAAATTCCTTCTCTTCACGGACCCGCTGATGGCGGGTGTGGATGTCGTCATGAAGAAGATCTATGAGCTGTATGCGGATTACGTGATGAAGAATCCGTTTTATCAGTTGGAGATGCCGGTACGGTGTGAGGCGTTTGATAGGCATGTTGGGGGGTGGGTGAAGGGGAGGGGGTAGAAGGTTGATGTTTGATGGATAGGGTTGATTTTAATTTTTTATGAAGTTTTTCTTTTTTTATTTATGATTGTGTGTGTGTGTGTGTGTGTGTGTTATGTTTCTATATATTATTTATTTTTTTGTGTTTTGAGGGATCAATACAATATACCCCGCTGAAGGTTATGGATGAGGAGATTTAAGTTCTTTTAAGGGGGTTTTTGTCATTCTTTCTGGTTATGTTCGTTTCAAGCGCAGAATCATTCGAATCAAAGGGGCTTGTGGTTTATAAGGCGTGACATGACGGGATAGATGTTTGGCGTTGGGCTGAGTCTATGGTTTACACAACTAAAACAACACGATGCATCAAGCGTAAGAGAAAGGAATATTTAGATATCTAGATACAGCAGTACAGCAGCGGAACAAAATGAAGATCGCTGATTTAATCACGCCGTATCCATCTTATCCCCATCATCCCCCTTATTTTTATCATCCCTCTTACCCTCATTCAAACCACTTCCACTCCCACTCGGCTCCCCACTCTTATCAAGCAGCGGCTGCGACTCACCACCTTCCTCCGCAATCCCTTCCAGCGCCGCTTTCTCACTTTTCTCCTTCTCCTCCTGCTCCTTCCTCTCCTTCTCTAGCCGCGCCTGCTCCTCTTCAAGAGACATCCGCAGCGCAAACGCCAACTCCGGATCCGCTGCGGGATCAAAGCCAATATCAACACCACCTTCAGCCCCTTCCTCACCACCCCCGCGCCCAGCACCCATCGCATCACCGCCCAGAATCGGCGTCGTGAGCAGCGAGTCGCTAAGCAGGTTTGCACCGGGGTGTATTACCGCAAGATGCGAGCCGTCGGCGCCATTGACGTTCTCATTAAATGCTTCGAGTTTCTTAACCGTGTCGTCGTCCAGGTCGCCAAAAGCGACAAAGTCGACGGAGACGTTGTATTTCTTCATGCGCTTTGCGAGTTTGATGAGGGTCTTTTCATCCTCGGCGATGGGGGAGCAGGTAAAGACGATGATTCGTTGGCGTTGGGCACGTTCTCGGCGGTGCTTGAGGGCTAGCTGTTTCAAATGGTTTAGGAGATGGGGTTTTATGAGTGGGACGGGGGCATCTGCTTACGCCGGCGACTTGTATACTGGACGCAAGATGTGGTTGTCCCCGGATCTTCGTTCGATGCAGACCGTCCAGAATCTTCCCGATATCTGCCGTCAGGGTCACCAGTACCTCTGGGCCTTTGCCGGCCATACTCATCAGCCCGACTGACGATTCGGGGTTGGCTTGTGTCTTTGCGGTGTGGATTAGGTTGATAGCGTCGGCTTGGGCTTGAAATCGTGTTGGACTGTAATTCCAACCAAGTTAGCTATACCGATTCGTATTACACAGCGCGGGAATATTTTGGCGGGGTTAAAACATACAGATAGTCTCCATTTCTACTGCTCTCGCTGTTGTCAACACTGTTTGGGTGATAGAAATATATTTATGTATATTAGCTGTAGCTCCTCTAGGTATAAGCATCAAGGTCGGGAATTTAGACGGACATAATCATCGTGGCTTCAAGCACCATCTTGGCTGCAGGTGCACCTGGTGCTGTTACGTCTTGGGAAATATGAGGAGAAGTCGGATGTGGTGAGTATATGGGAAAAGGTCGTCTCTAGTAAAGGTTCAAAGGGTGTATGTAGTATATGTTATCTAGCGGAGTTGAGGTTGAGTTTATGGAAGAATGAAATGGATACCTAGACGGGGTACACGAAGCTGTTGCCGTTTTTGGCTGGGACTGGGTTGCTGTCCCGGTTGGGTCTAGCGCCATACTCTGGACTTTGGAGTGGGGCTGACTAAGATGGATGGAGAGTTCCCTGCCTGGGTAGGGTAGGTATTTCAAGATCTGTTAAACTATAGAACAATGGTACCTAGGAGGAAGTAAGAAGAAATAAACATTATGTAACTGTTACTGGTTCCCTTTACTGGTGCAGTTGCTTTATTAAAGTTGTAAGTAAGGTGAGGAACGGATATCTAGAGACAGCACCATCCAGAACTACTGCGTACGTTTCAATTCAATCCTATACACTCAACATATACTGAGAGGGATCAACCAGCTAACGACAATACATACTGGGGCTGCGGAACGGGAAAAGGAACAGGATCAAGGTGCATGTAGTCTTCAGTTGAACGATACTTTCCTCCAGTCACATTGTTTGTTCGGGAAATGTGCAATGACTTGCTGGTTAGGTAAGCTCAATAGGAACAGACATCGGATCCTCTCCCCGGAAAAAGATGTCAAGGGCGTTGCGGGTTGATAGGGGCATTATGGTCGATGGACAGCTGCGAAAAGGAGGTAACTTTGGAGGCTAGAGCCAGATCTGAAAGCCGGAAAACCTTGCGTCTGTACTTTTCAAGCCTGTAACAAATCACACAAAAAAGTAAAAATAAAATAACATAGACCCTGGCGGTGAGTGTACGTAAAAGAAACGACAACTCTAGGGTCTGATTCAATGAAACTCAAACCGAGTAGCTGAGCTTCTGCAGGACCCAAAAGTCCCATACGTCGCAATGTCAACAGTTCAATTAAAATATATATGCAGAGGTGCACTGGCGAAATATTTCAATTCAATGTCAGTCAGTATCAGACCAACCAGGATGTTTTACTTAGAGAGGGCTAGAAGGTTGACATGTGTCTCTGTGGGATGTTTTGGGTTCAAGGACATGCAACAGCGATGCATGTATGATGGCATGTAGGTATTTCTACTCCATGAAGTCTGAGACTATGTATCAGCATACCGAGCCATGTTTTGAGCAGCCTCTGAAAAGGTTGTTTGGGGCCAAAATTGAAGATGGGGGAGGTTTGAATTGGGTCAAGAAGCCCGAAATCATGGTGACCTAGAAACATAAACTGTAAAGCATGAAATATAAATAGTAAGTTTGATTTGTCTCTCGTCCGATTTCTATGCTATGATTGATAAAGCAAGTTGGAGTCTTACGTAGGTATAACTAGGGTAAGTTATTGTTGGTCATTTTAATGCGGAAATGAAGCCGCAACTGTTGGTGACATAATCAAATTACTTTCCACGCTAGCCGCTTTTGATTTGTTTACATCCTCGCCTTTGTTCAAGATCCAACATACAGCGCCGATTCCAACACAAATTCTTCCACGCTTCTAAGATCTTCATCTGATATCGCCCAAACCATAGCTCGTGCCTCATACGACAAATATTACCTGCCACAATTAAACACACAAATAACAAAAAAAAAAAAAAAAAAAAAAAAAGAAAGAAAGAAAATGGCGACTATCTCAAGGAAACGCAAATCCCCCGAACCCAGCGATCACCACGCGCCGGAACACATCGATCATGCCATAGGAGTAGCACGAACTCCAAATGGAACCCCGGTCAGGAAGAGAATGAAGATCACACACAGCCAGAAACAAGCCCTGATCGATAACTTACAGCTGGAGGGTATGTTTACCATTAGAGTTGATTCAAATGGCCCAATGACATCCTCAGAGTACTGACTCGCTCTCAATCACAGTCACTGAACGCGCGCGAAAACTCCGTGCACAATACGCGTTACAGGCCCAAGACCTTCGCGGGCGGATTGAGCGACGCATAAATCGCATACCCATGGCTCTGCGAAAGGCAAAGATGGGCGACTTGCTCGCAAAACACTCGGAATCAACCAGAGTAGACGATGTGGGGAAAAAATCGGGAACAACAACATCATCCAAATCTTCTAGCAAAGCCGGGGCGGGAGGAACCACAAATTCAGCGGGCGGCAATAATGCTGCGTCCACTACTCGAACAACTCGGGGGGCTAAGCGGACAAGGTAAATTTGTTGTTGTCGTTATTGAGTTTTTTCCGCGAGAGAGAGAGAGAGCAGTAGGTTTTATTTTATAAAAATAACTCAAGTCCCTAACATGTGGATCAGCGATGAAATGCTCGCCTCCGATAAAGAAAACGACCCATTGCAGGTTCAGGACCACCCCCACCCCCACCACCACCACCACCACCATCCTGTGCATGTGCCGCTGTCAAACCCGAAAAAGCGTGGCACTCCCAATGCACATCCTGCAGGGCATCATCCTCGGGTTCTATCCCAGTTTACAGAAACGGGCGTTTTGTCGCCGAAATCGTCCAATTCTAGGACATTCCCGCAGTCTCCGCTGCGCAACGTAACTGGGAAATCACAACAGCAGCATGGTGGTAGCGTCCGTCCGTCATCACCTCTGAAGCATGCGAGCCCAATCAAGTCAGGCGGGGTTGCGGGTGTGGCGGTGAATGCGAGAACAAGGTCAACGAGAGGTGCTACTGGGACTGGGACACGGAAGGTTTCGCCAGCCAACGATGGAACCGGCACACGAAGAAGGACCACGGCTAAATCTACCGCGTCCACAACGTCGAAGAGAGCAGCACCACCGTCGCGTCCTACCACTCGACAGAAGAACACGAGAAGGAATAGCGGAGACTCTACGATTTCGAATCTGTCATCCGGCACGACGGTCGTTAAAACAACGACGAGGGGCGCTGCGGGTTCTCAGAAAGGCACAGGTACAGGCACACACGCTGTTTCGACAGCCGCAACTGCTGTGAATAAACGACCGCCACCAGTTGCGCGTGGTGGCCGGGCGCCCACGGCAACCTCCGCTGTGAAGAAGACGACAGCGGGAGCGGGTTCAGTGGTGAAAACGGCACAGACGACAGAACCCGCTGCTGCATCAGGGAAAAGAGTTCTTAGGAAAAGGGCTTGAGAGTTGAATTGCGGTGCCATATCTTTTTCTGTGCTGATTGATACGTTACTTATGTTATAGTGGACTGTGATATATTTTGAAAGGAAAGGAAAGAAGAGGTCATTTTCAGCAATCGTTGTTGGAACACAGCTGGTCTGGGCTTTATTTTTCCGTCGGAACCCGGACATGCATTAACATTTTTGAGAGGAAAGTTTTACTAGGGTCTGCTACGGTTTCATGGGGTACTAGAGCGTGGATCATCATCAGGGCTTCAATTGCTTGATTGCTTTTAACTTAAGTTGTTTTTTGGGGCCTGGCCGTTTTTTTAAAAAAATTTAAAATTTTGTTCTAAGCTCCAGCGGTTAGACTAGAACTTAAGCTTTGGTCTTAAACCTGTTCCTTGAACCGTTCGTACCCATTCGTTTCCCCCCCCCCCTTGTTCCTGTTTCTATATTTATCCTCCTCTTTTTGGGTTTTGTATGGGCGGCTAGACAAACATCTACACCTGCCTACCCATATAGATACATAAAACGTTGACTTTGGGACAAGGGATAAAGGGATAAAGGGACTAAACATACTGATAATAGGAGTGAAAGAGACAAAAAATGACAGGCAACCTTGTGTTTTACGCCGTAATTCCCGCCCTCAGGCCCCCGATTTGTGGCTAGTAGAGAAGATATCAAGATTCTGACGCCATACTCCAGAGTAGTTTTCTACCGGAACCATAGAGACAAGCACAACACTAGAAGAACTAATTGGATATGGTAATCAACTTCGACCGGGGGTATATAGTAGTCGTAATGGAGCTGTTGAATTAGCTACCCACGGGCCATGAGTAGTAGTAATAGTGGTAGTTAGTTATAGTTAGGAGTAGCCAGAGTGGGAGAGGGGTCGTCCTGAGAGTGGAGAGAGGTAGCAGGTTGGACTATCATGGATAGAGACGGGTCTTATTTATGAAGCCAATATCTGCATTCCCTTCTTTCTTCTATTATTATTTCTGCATATGCCCAGCTGTTCTGTTCCTGTTCCTGTTCCTGTTCCTGTTGCTAGTAGTTAATTAATTTTAAATCTCAAACTTTTTGTTTTTATGTTGACACGCATCACGTGTCCCTGTTGTTTGTGTGCTAACCGCATTTGGCTGCAGCCTCCAACCTCCTTGAACCAGCGTGTATTGTGTATGGTCTGTGTATTTTTAATGTGTAACTACGGGGGGGAAAAAAAGATGCGTGAAGTTTATACGGTTATATGGGGGTTTATAACTTAATTAGGGGGGATCAACAACCTCCAGCCATCCCTCAAACTACCTCAACTACCTCAGCTCCCTCAATTCCTCAAACCCTCCATCATTTCTTTCTCTTCTCTCCCTCCGCTCATTCTCATTCTCATTCTCATTCTCATTCTCGTTCTCATTCTCATTCTCATTCTCTCTTCCTATCTCTCTCTTTTTTCCTCCTCCTACTTAAGGTGGCTGTTATTGGCTGTCTTCCCTCTCTCTTCCTCTTCTATTCACAAACCCCCCCCCCCCCCCCCACCCCAATTCTACTGAGCTCACACCAAATTCCCCCCCCGCCTTTCCCTGCTGTCACGGCTACTCCTCCCGCCCATTGCTGATGCTCCAGGGGAATGTTGGTCGATTATCTGTGGGCCAAGCTGCTTCGCCGCCTGTTGGTCTCACTCTCACACTGACTACTCGCCTGCTGCACCGCACCAAATAACCCACGTTCACATATCCTCCTATCTTATTTCACCTGCACAGCCCAATTTGTAGTGTACCCTCCCAATTTTTATTTATTATTTTACTACAATCACATACCTACCGCGGAGGAAACAAAACAAACCACCTTTGCGTCGTCTGTCAGATGCCCTGGCTATTATTGCGGGAATCCTTGAAACCAATCTTCGCGCGCTTCTGCAACTAAGCTAACAAAGGCGTTTTGGGCGCTGTTTTTTGGGGGCTGTCGGGTCACGTTGTGGTGCTAGAAATAACCACCGCCTGTCAGCTATATACCCAAACCCCCCCCTCCCCCTCCCACATCTCCCCGACTACTATACGAGGCGGAATTGAAATTGCTCCGTTATCCTCACCTGGCCCCCGCCCACCAGAGCTTTACCTACCACTTACTTTCCCAAGACAAACAAGCTTCTTCCTGAGAAAATACATTCTTCGATCGCCCAGCGTATACATCCTGGCCTTTGATTTAATTTCAGCCTACCCCCCCTTCGAATATACCTGTGATACCCTGCGTTCCGTCTTCAGCGTCGTCTCGCAACCGCCGTTTTCTGACAGCCTCACTTCCACTTCATTTTTCCCAACAAGTATCCATCGCCAAATCGTCTGACTACTTTTTTATAATTTATTTTTTATCTCGCGGAATTAATAACGAATATAAATCTCGCAAAAGCGCATTTGGTGGTAAGGATCTTATAGATTTTGCACGAGACCTTTTTGGTTTGGGTTGTGGGTGAAGGGATTCAATACTCAAACTACTCCGGAGGGCGAGTGCGGAGATGCCTCCTGCTGGTGGGCGTGCGCTCCCACCAGAACTAATTCCAGGCAACGGGCCTAGGAACAATGGAGCTCAACCGCCAGCAAATCTAGGTGACCCAGGCATGTATGGCGAAACTTACCAGGCCCAGTCCCCGATAGACATGTCCAGTCCCACCGGCGCCGGCGCGGGAGCCCCATGGGATAATAATAATTCACCATCCATGGGCGGTGGTGCTTTCGACAACGACACATACCACTCACCTGACATTCGAACTGGGCGGGGACCACATTCCTCCAATACTCAACAAGGTAGATCGGGATCAGGCCCGCGCGATAAGCCTCGCCTGAATGGAGGATCGGGGAGCAAGTCTCCCGGGGGTAGGATTTGTAGACGATGTGGGGAACCGCTCCAGGGCCAATTCGTGCGGGCGTTAGGTGGTACATTCCATCTTGAATGCTTCCAATGTAGTGTATGTCTTCTCCACCTAACTGTCGGTTTACTTGTGCAAATACTAACTCTCTTCTTTAACAACAATAGGACTGCGGTGATGTTGTCGCGTCTAAATTCTTCCCGATCGATGCTGAGGATGGCAGTGGACAATACCCTCTCTGCGAGACGGATTACTTTCGACGTCTTAATTTACTCTGCTATGATTGTGGTGGTGCACTCCGCGGGTCCTATATCACCGCCCTAGATCGCAAATACCACATCGAACATTTTACCTGTTCCGTCTGCCCAACCGTGTTCGGAGCGCAGGATAGCTACTACGAACACGAGGAAAAAGTGTACTGCCACTACCATTACTCGACACAGTTCGCGCAACGGTGTAATGGCTGCCACACTGCCATTTTGAAGCAGTTCGTCGAGATCTTCCGCAACGGCCAGAATCAACACTGGCACCCGGAATGCTATATGATCCACAAGTTCTGGAACGTCCGGCTTGCGCCCAACGGGCAGGAGTTTACCCGTCCGGAACTAGATGTCGAAGCGACAGAAGAGGATCGTGACTTCGTTAGGAAGCAAGAGGATAAGATGGAGGAGAAGGTGTACCGGATCTGGAGCGTGCTGTCTACTTTCGAAGAATCGTCTGCAGCTTGTATATCTGACATGTTATTACATGTTAGTAATGGCGCGTACATCGATGGTGTGGTTGTTGCGAAAAAGTTCATATACCATGTTGAGGTCCTGTTCAAGGCGGCGGATGGACTTGCGGCTGCGATAGCATATAGAAAGATGAAAGGTAAGCAAAAATGATTTGCCATCTATTTATTTTAAAATTTCATTTTAAATCTAATCAACGAGGGAAATTTTTAGATCTGGCATACGGTCGGGAAGCGAAACTTCTCTGCAAAAAGATTGTTGCGTTTTTCGCACTACTTTCCAAAACTCAGGAGACAGGCGTTCGCAAACTCGGCGTCACGCAAGAGTTGCTCGCCCTTGTAACAGGCCTTGCCCACTACCTGAAGCTTCTAATCCGCATCGGTTTACAGGGGGCTCTGAAATTAGAAAGGGAGAGCGACAACCCAGACCAATTATACACATTCCTAGAGAAGCTGGACAGCCTGGGCGAATTAGATTCCATCTCAGCGTCTAATCTCACGGGTTCCATGTCCCAGCTCTCCGACCAACAGTCCGATTGCTGTGCTGCCTGCAACGACCCAATCGATGACGAATGCATCATCCTAGGCCGGCGAAGGTGGCATTTGAAGCCCCCTCATCTCGTCTGCGGTGCTTGCCAGAATGACCTCACATTGGACCTGCTCAATGCACGGTGGAGTGAGGATAAGGATCGGCCGTTCTGTCGTGTATGTGCTGAACAGAAGGGTCATGCGCCCAATGGTCAACGAGGATTCGCTTATGTTAGCAAACTGCAGCAGTATGTATTCTTGCTGCAAGTTGCGCTTGCGAGACTGCTCACCGTTTTACGCTCTGGTGGAACTCTTCCGCACACTTCAGGTATTTTAATTTTAATTATTCTGCTCCCGTCATGTTTCACCTACGCATGTAACTGACTTTGTGTGTGAAATTACAGACGATCCAAATCTGAAAGACTACGAAGCGAACGACGGCCACCGGCTAAACGCCTCAGGAGAACTCCAGACACCGCAGAGGTCCAATACCCGATCGAGATCGTACGGGGCAGGCGGCGCACGAGATCAAAACACCGGGGCATCCTCCCTAGAACAAACCGTCGGAGAGATACGACGGCTTCACTCAACCCGAACAGAACGCACTCTCTCCACAACATTTAAGAAAGCCCGCGCTTCGCGGATCATCGACGGACCCCAAGGAAGATCTGCGCGACCCGGCTCTCCGAGCGCTAGCGGTCCGGAAACGAACAATCCAGGGTTCCAGATCGTTGAAGAACGAGATGCAACTGGTGAACCAATCACGGACCTAACATTCGGAAACCAAGACGCGCTGACCTTGGATGATATCCCAAGAATCGTGGCTGCGGAGCAAGCGAAGGAGCAGCGACCTAATGCATTCCGCCATGCTGGAACTAACCTTGTTACATCAGGCGGCCGACCAGCCAAACTAGTCAACGGACACCAACGAGAAGTATCCGGCCCAGCTGATACACGCGGTGGCGCTGGAGCACCCAGAACCACAAAATATTTCTCAGAATTATCTGCGCTGGAGTACTTTATCGTCCGACACGTCGCCGTCTTGTCCATGGAACCCCTACTCGAAGGGCACTTCAACCTCGAAGAACTCCTCGGCCTCATTGAATCGCGCAAGCCCACGATCTGGAACATCTTCGGCCGCGCGTTTAAGAATGACGGCCGCAAAGGTGGTAAGAAGAAGGGCGTCTTCGGCGTTGGCCTTGACGCGCTAATCGAGAAAGACGGAACGGAGTCAACGCACGGCGTCGGTCCGGGCACGCTGCGTATACCGACGTTCGTCGACGATGCGATTTCCGCCATGCGGCAGATGGACATGTCAGTCGAGGGTGTGTTTCGGAAGAATGGAAATATCAAGCGGCTGAAGGAGACGTCGGATGTTGTCGATACGAGGTATGAGCAGGCGGATTTCAATAAGGAGAATCCGGTGCAGATTGCGGCGCTTCTCAAGAAGTTTTTGAGGGAGATGCCGGATCCGTTGCTTACGTTTAAGTTGCATCGGTTGTTTGTTATATCTCAGAGTAGGTCTATCACTTTTGCTCTTTTTGTTTTTGGGGTTTTGCTTCTAACCAAAAATCTGTTCAGAAATATCGGACCCCGAAAAGCAACGGCGCATTCTGCACTTGACTTGTTGCCTGCTTCCAAAGACGCACAGGGATACCATGGAGGTCCTCTTTTCATTCCTGCACTGGGCTTCCTCTTTCTCCCATATCGATGAGGAATCCGGCAGCAAAATGGATGTCCACAATATCGCAACGGTCATGACTCCTAATATTCTCTACTCAAGAGAAAAAACGGCGGGTATGGAGGAGAGTTTCTTGGCAATAGAGGCTGTTACTGCATTGATAGAGTACAATGATACTATGTGTGAGGTGAGTTATAAAGAATAACAACACTCCAAATCTGGAAAACCAACATATGCCATAGGCCTGGAAATATTAACTTGTGTGTTCGTATAGGTACCCCAAGACCTTTTATCCATCCTCACAGACTCAACCCTCTTCAACGGCAGTGCAGAAATAACCACCAAAGAAATCCTCAAAAGGTTCGGTGACATCGGCAAAATCGCTACGCCTCAACGAGCACCCACCACTGTGGAGGCGACCCCCGTCCGCACCGGATCGGGCCGCGCAGTCAACCCACCCCTCGCTACACGCATTGACAAAGATCCGTCGCAAGCAAACGCATGGCAGATGCAGAGTTCCGTCCGCCATGTGCAACCTGCTGGAGCTGGAGCTTCATCGGGAGTTCCACCACAGGGCCCACTTCCTCAACAACTAGGCGGCCCCCAACCAAGTCCACAACAACAGCAGCAGCAGCAACAACAAACGCCGCTCGGCTCTCCGCAGCCAGGGTATGATTACGGCTCGCAGTCGCAGCAATCGCAGCAGCAACCTGGATTTCCGGATCGGAGCATTAGTGGAGATAGTTATAACAGCCAAGGCCGCCAGCCGCAGCAACAACAACAGCAAGTCGCATTTAGGCAGCGGCAAGCAGCCGCCGGTGGGCCTATATAGGCCCTCTGTTCCTTAAAAAATAATTTGCACAACATACTCGCGAAACCGTAATAATAAAATGTCCACCATCTGCGGATAACCGGGACGACATATAAGTAAAGAAATACATTTGGGGCACTCTCTCAGTCTTATGGCTACTTGGTTATAATTGGGGTTTTATTATTCTTCTTCTTTTCGTTCTCTTCTACTCTTCAAATTTCCTAATTGGTGGTTTTTTAAGCTGTTTTCTTCACTTCGTCTTACATCTTCCTCGTTCCTCTTCCTGTTTCATGTTTTCCTTTGTTACTCCTACCTCTTCTTCTTATTTGTTTCCGGCCGGAAATGAAGGGTGTTTGATGTGAATTCCTACTTTTTTTCTTTTCTTCACTCTGTTGTCTGCCCTGTTTTCTTATCGTTTTCGTTTCTCATTTGCAATTTGTTCTCGCTTTATTTGTTGGCGTTATCGTTGAAGCACGGAGAAAAAAGAGAGGGAACCCCGACTCTTCTATCTATCTCTTGATGAATGGGGATGCGGGGACAGAAGAAAACCAAAGAGACAATCTAATATTGGGATGGATGGATGGATGGAGGGAGGGAGGGATGTGATCGATATGATATCATTCAGTCATCGTTCTTATCAATTGTTTTTTTGCCTTTCTTTCCTTTTATTCTTCCTCTTCTCTTCTTCCACTCGAAATTCTCACCATTATGACTACCTAGCTTGCGCGACATTACATTATTCACATATATCTCTTTTCATTCCAAACCCCCCACAACCAAAAAAAAAAAAAAAAAAAAAAAAAAAAGGCTCATCCATTCAAAAAATGTTCTGGCTGGTTTTGGCAACTGGTATTACATTGTCTCACTTATTCCCCTTTCCCCCTATTTTCCCCCTTACTTTTTTTTTATCTTGCTTCCATCGCTGTTTTGCTTTACTTTGCCCCCCCTTTTTTTTTCCTCTTTTCCCTACAAAAGATAACCCTATAAGCTATTTTTTTTTTCTGTTCCGCTTATTCCCATTTTTTCCTCTCACTTTCTCCTCCTTTTCTTTTCTCTTTTTCAATTAAAATTTTATCTTTCAGCATATCCATTTAAAGCAAGCATCTTGTTTGCTTCTTGTTTTGCTATCAATCAATCAGCTCTCTCCTTTGCTGGGACTTAATATTAACTTAACTTAAGTAATTAAAACAAAATCGTATCTGTTTTTTGAAGCTGCTTCATTCAACTTTTCCACCCTAGTTCTCCTATTTTTCTATCAGAACCCAAGTGTGGCATTAACTACAGAGCAAAATTTCAGCGGTGTTTATATCCATCGGCTGGCCAATCAAAGCCATCTAATACCTAATAATTACCCAGCCATTAACTCCAGTTCGCGAAAGTCCACGTTTTTATGAAATACCACTCCCGTGGCTCAATTTGTTGGTCTAGATCAATCATCCTAAAGGGGGCAAGTTCTATGGCAACTTTAATGCACGTGACTTCCCGTTTGGAAGAGCCGCACTAGTCCAAATATGGGCTCCCGCCAAAAATCCTCTCATCCAGAACTCCCGAGGTCGTCAAATTATCTTCATCGTTTTCTTCGCTTCACGTACAGCAAGGGATTTCACCAAAAAACCGGGTTTCTGCGTGAATATCAGATCAATTCCTTGGGCAACTTCAAAGGAAAGAAAAAAAAATTACGCCTTCCACTCCCTCCATCCCAGTAGAACTCCACGAAGAACAGAAAAAGCAACCACCCAAAAACAAACCGAAAAAATGACAACTTCCTCTTCCACGGTCCTCCCAGATCCCACGCATCGAAAACGCGAACTGCCCCAGAACGAACTAGAAGCGACTTCGCAACTGAAGCTCGGTGAATTCCAAAACGTGCCGACGCTTTCGTTATCGGAGGCGCGGTTGGTCATTAATAAGGTGCTAGATCTGAGGAGGAAGGGGGATCATAAGTTTGAGGAGAGGGAGTACGTTAATTTTTTTAATTTTTAATTTCACTTCTTTCGCGTGGTCTCCTGTGTTTTACGATTGCGGTTTTGGGGTTTTGGGAAGTTGAAGGCCGAAAGTCGTGTGCGGATATGGATGGAGCAGCATGAACTGGAGTTGAGATGACTCGCTGAGAGGAGGGAGAGCAGAAAACCACGACATTGGTTGGTTTTGCTAATACTTAATTTCTTCTATTCAGGACCCTGGTAAAAACGCAAGATTACCTCGAGCTCTTCGCGCGGTTCAAGGAGAAGGAAAACATCGAAGCTGTCGAACGGCTTCTGTCCGCGCATACTGAGCTGGAGCTTTTTGAGCGGTCGCAATTGGGTATGTGTCTTTGCACATGCATATATGTATATTGCCGCAGCATACCTCTAACATTACTACAGGAAGCCTCTGCTGTAATGATGCTGAAGAAGCCAAGTCACTGATTCCCAGCATCGGGAATAAGATCTCTGACACCGAGCTCCAAGAGCTACTAGATGAATTGACGAAGCTTCGGAACTTTGTGGAGTGAAAAGCTAGAGACACCGCGCTGCGTTTACCTTAACAAAACGTTAATGCGTACATCCCGCCCCTTGGCTTTTGGCTCCCTGCATGAAATAAAAGATAAAAAAGCGACGGAGCGCGTGCATATGATGGATGGAACTCAGTCGAATTAGCGTTTATGATGACCCATGATGAATATATATGATGGCTACTTTCCTTATGGGGATGAAAAAGCAAACTGCAAGGAAATCGAATACGAATATGCTCTACGTTCCCTAGTGCAACTGGGTATTCCGACTGTTGAAAATGGGTGGAAGGTGTGGTATTGCAACGGGCGCCGTGTACCATAATATGGCAATACCAGTACCTACAATCCACCCACCTGCTATTTTGCTTTCATCTTGCTAACAGATATAATTCGAATTCCGGCATGGAGGTTGTCCACCCACCCACCCATGGTG
This sequence comes from Emergomyces orientalis, assembly GCA_002110485.1. Lineage (NCBI taxonomy): Eukaryota > Fungi > Ascomycota > Eurotiomycetes > Onygenales > Ajellomycetaceae > Emergomyces > Emergomyces orientalis. The sequence continues at coordinate 160,569 of MOWL01000006.1, forward strand.
AACTACCTCGACCGCCCAAATTTTACACTGAATGCCCACCTTGATTGACCGAACACAGTCTCTAAATAACGGATGCTAGTATTTTGGATACGTTCGCCATGTAATTCGGACTGAAGGGTTTCCTCTATACTAATTGAAATCTTAGAGCAAGGAAACGGATGGCATGAAACAGAGGGGGCAAATGTTAATGAAGTAATAGACAAATAAACTACAAATGAATGAAGGTTGCAAAACTTATTTTTATTTTTCCTTTTTCTTTTCTCCTTTCTGATTATGCGGTAGTTCTTGCTATCTTGTTACCAAAGTATCCAGCAGAGATGCTTCATATTAATCTGAACAAACGACGTGGTGGACTTTCGCCCAAAAACGGAGTTTAATGTGGGATATTAACTATAAACGAAAGGAGTAAAAAGGTCCCTCTAAATCGCCATCTATGTACTACAAATACAAGTACTGAGTATAAAATTATAAAATGAACAAAATATATGGAACAGAAGTTACGTCCCAAATTTCAGAAATGCCAAAACAAATAAATACGACAAATATGAAAGGTAATTCTCCCTAGAATACTTTCCGGTCGATTCCTAAACCCCGTATGTCCACTTCTATCACAACGTCTCACTCAACTCTTTTTAAATGCTACTTCAGCAGGTAACCTAAAAGTGGCACAGAACATCTTCTTAGTCGGCGACACAAGTCTCACGCTCCGAATCTCCAACTCTCGCCCCGTATCCTCCGGCGTAATCGTAAAACCAATCCGTTCGGAAATGCGCTCGCATATATCCTTGCGCTCAACCGCCTCATCTTCACTATTCGTCGAGAAGCAATACACATGGATGAGAGGTAGTTTACGGTCGGTGTATGGCTCGAACAGCTCTTCCATGCCAGCGTAGAGGCCGCTAAAAGCGTCCAGGAACTCGATGGCAGTGGCAGGCAGGTTCATGACGTAGTGGTCAAAGGTTCGCGGGCATGTCAAGTATTCAGTGGTGAACGCTTTTGGTCTCCGTTGGCGGATTTCACTATCTTCGCGATCCGCTTTGGGAATCCTGGTGCGGTGGACGACGTTTCTGGGGTTATTTTTGTGTAGTTGCTCGGTGGCGAAACGGATAAAATCGCGGCCGCCCATGTTGTAGGCTTGCACGTATTCCCTAACTTTGTTCTTTGCGATGCCGTGCTCCATGCGCTCGTAGCCGTACGGGTTCAGATCGTTGGCCCAGACGAACACCTGCTTCTTTCCCGCGGGGATTGAAAAGGGGCCCACGCCGGCCATCACATCGCAAACAGCCTCGCCCTTTTTGAATCTGCTGACCATCCGCTCATGTTCGGTGGCAAGACGTGTGTTCCAATATACTTTCGAGTAGTCAAAGGAGAATTCGCAGTCTTGCTCGTGTAAGGTGACAAACATGTCGTCCTCACCTGCAAGTACTTCGTATGAGAAAGTGCGGAATTCGCTGTGGGATCCAACGTCATCGGTTTTGTTAATAACTGTCCGGGCTTTCGGGTGTTTGTCTTTCAGAATTTCTCCGAGTAGGTATTTATATGGTAGGTATTGTTCCCGAAGATTGAAATGCGCTGTAGGTAGAAGTTAAGATTTAGACTTAAGGAAGAGCTCAAATTGACATCGGCAGTTCGAGGACGTACCAACGTGTCCAACTTGAGTAAAGCCAACAGGCATTTCATTCAACTCTTCATCCGGAAGTATAGAATCGACGATATCCTCTGTACATCAAAAGAAGTGTTAGTAATCGCGTCTTCCCCGCCCTTCATCCATCACGGCCAAGGACAGACGTACTATAAGTGAAATAATCATAATCGAGCAATAGATTGAACGGACGCACGTCCACCGATTTAGCCTCAACCAGCCGCTGGATAGTAGGAGACCACGTCGTCGCATCTATAATTTAGGGAGTGGACAGTTAGCACATCATGTATTCAACATAGTATTAGTGGCCAAGCCTCCAACCCTAGCGTGAACGGTCAGAGTAGAGAAAAATAAAACGGCGCGACATACCATCAGCCTTGATATCCTCTCTAAGTAACAAACATTTCCTGCCTCCCTGCCTCCCGTCCTTTGTCCCATACCAGTGATCAGCAACATTCTCCAACGAGCCCTCCCGCGCTGCGCGCACGGGTATAATGCGATTCGCCAGCAACAAGTCCTGGTTCTGGATCAGTTCGTTTTTGATGGCACCAATGGATTTCTTGTCAAATACGGTAGCAGCGGACAGGGGGACCGTTTTTTTGAAAAAGGAGCGGTCGAGGGTCCGCATCATGCGGTTAACCGGTGCGCGGAACATGTCTGATTCGGAGGTGGGATTGGTGGTCGCGTTTGGTGTTTTGCTGGCTTTAGGAGGATTTGCGACGGAATTAGGAGTGGGAGAGGAAGCGGATACGGAGGGGGATTGTAAAGTGGCAGTCTCTTCCATCTAATCGCCTTCCTATACTATGTTGGGTATAAAGGTGACAAAGAAGAGGCCGCAGATGGTCGAAAGTCTTGCGCCTCTCCAGATTGGACACGGGGGAACTGTGCCTGTGAGTAATCTTGGATTGTAATTTGTTAGACCATTATATGAAAATATATATGCGCTGGTAAAATCACATATGCATCTGGCCTTCGAATATAAGAAGCACAATTTCAAGCGATGGTCAACAACGTATGTATGTTCTAATCTTCGAGCTGTACGGGGTTTGTTCATCGAGCTTCTGGACGCGGGAAAATTTTGATGCTTTTTGATATCACGTGGTTTATCTTATCAATCTCCAGATCGCGATAAGCCTTGGAGGAGTATGAAAAGATGTGACAACGAATAATAGAATACTCCTCAAGGTATAATGACCGCGGAATCGACCCAGCATATTTAACAAGAAAACTATAACCTATCTCAAAAAAAAAAAACCTTGTGGCTACCAAAACAAAAGAGCGGGGTATCATCAATCCATAAAACCCACTTCAACAAAAATAAACACAATTACCTATATATACAGATCCAACTGGAGCAAAGAAGCAGGGGGGGGGAAATATGTATATATAATATAACAACAATAAATACACTCATCCAGTGGATCTACCCCTCATCCCTCTCCTCCATTCCCTCCAGCATATTGTATCTGGCCGAATCCCTACTCAACCTCCCAAGCCTAAACCCCTCCCTCTCCGCCTCCAACACCTCAATCCTCCCCCTTAGCCTCTGTATCTGCGCATCCCTACTCTGAACCGCGGCTCGCGAGATATCTCTTGCCTTGACAATTCCCTGCGTACGTAGGTATTCCATGTTCAGGAATGAGACAAGCTCCCGCTTCGCGGCGGGAGGCATGAGGATGTCGTGTTTGGAGAGGAAAGCGAGGGTTTGGGAAACGATTGTGCCGGTCTTTTGGGGGCTGCTGGTGGATGTGATTGTAGAAGAGACTATGGTAGGGGCGGTGGCGGGGGATTCCTTTTCGTTATCGCGAGGAAAAAGAGGTGTTGAGTTGAAGCGGATTTGTGTTGGTGTCGACGGGGCCGCATGGACAAAGGGGTCCGCTATGGTTGTGCGAGATGGGGTTGTGACGGTATTCTGCCCGTATGTAAAAGTGCTGTGCGTGGTTTGTGGTGTCGAAAAGCGGGATGGGGTTGCGGAAGGTGAATCGTTGGGCGGCTGATATGGAGCAAATAATCTGGATGAGGTTATGGCAGGGCCAAAAGGATCATCTAACCCTGTTGGATCTCTATCGCGCTGGCCATGCGCTCTAGCATCCACACCATCGCCATGGGCCCCCTCGCCCTCATCCTCACTCGCGAATAAGCCTTGCCCATCTCGAAACCACCCAGGGCTTCTACGCGGCGTACTCGGCCGGAAATTATCCTGTCCCGTCTGCTGTTGCTGTGAATCCACCCGACTAACCAACTGTTCCACAACGCTCCCCTCTAAATCATCGTCCCAACCAAATAAGTCATCATCAGCCTCTTCTTCGTCTTCTCTCTTAACAAAGACACCCTCCACTCTACTCTTCTTACTCGGGGATCCCATCCCGCTCACGCTATTCACCCCATACCCATAACCCCTCTCATCATCACGGTTCCTCTTCGTCCCGGTCTTGGGTGTCAGCAACCCGGTCCTAACATCGATGGAGGCCTGGGCCATAGGTCGTGACGGGGTTCTGCTTATGAAACCACCACCAATCGATGAAATATCTGAATTCGTATTCGTATTCGAAGTGGCGCCACCGGTCGCTCCCGTCCCTTCCAGCACCTTCATCATATTACTCTCCCTAACCTCCGCCTCATCCTCCCAAAGAAAGAAATTGCACCGTTTCCCCTGCGGCTTCGGACATGAATAAACTGCATGTATTAAAAAGGTAAGAATAAATATTAGCATTCAATCATCCATCTAGCAAATCCAAAAAAAAAAAAAAAAAAAAAGAAAAGAAAAAAGAAAAAAGAAAAAAGAGCGCAGTTCGACGTTATAGCCAAACAACGGCCATATTGAAGAATGGGCACAAACTTACACCACCGCCCATGATTCCTGCCCCCATTCTTCGTCTGAAAGTGATCCGCCTGCCGGCGCGGCTCGCAGTTACAATGCCATACACCGTTGACGAATAGGCCACGAAGCGGGACGGCAGTTGAGCGGCTCGGGGTGGAAAAGCCTTGCGAGGCAGAAGCCGGTTGGTTATTTCTGTTTCGGGTAGACGGGGTGGTGGGCGCGGGATTGTGGCGGGTGAACATCTTTGTCCATGCGATGGGCGGTTATGAGGTGCTGGGAGGATGATTAATCGAATGATTAAGGCTTTCGGACGAGGTGTTTATCGGTGTCAAGTAACGGACAGCGGAGCTAAAAGTGGGCACAGGCTGGAATGTTGCCCGAAGAGGCTATGATTATCTATCTGCTATCCCGCTACCCTCAAACATGCATCCTCCATAAAGTTGAAATAAATATATAAAAGCAAAGAATATATCAGAGAGGGCGAGGCACTAATCCGCACAAACGTTTCAAGGTTGAGTGTTGGCCTGTTGGCTTGGTATCGTCGTTGGCTGATAGTAAATGGTGGTGGTCGCCATGGGAAACCAATAAACCAAGCAAAACGTCATCCAGATCAAAATCTCGGCTCCGCTTTGAGGCCCAGCCATCGGTGAAGGAACGAGATCAAATTAAGGTTATTTTAGCGTAACTTTAAATGAGCCTCCGCCCACATCATACGGTCTTGGCAATGTGGAACGCATCACGTGATATAAATATGGGGGACGCGGTGAAGCAGATTTAAAAAACACTCCAATTTGAACCCGAATCAACAGATGTTTTTTAAGTCTAATGCAATAAAGGTAGGATAATTGGGACCGGGACACTGAACGTATACCCAGCATTCGGAAACTGGGGTGTAATCATTAAGAGTAAAACAACAAAGAAGCGAAAAAGAGAAGAAAAAACGAAACAGAAAAGAGGAGCAGCAGCAGCCAAGCAGCTAAGTAACAAATCATAAAAATGTCAGGCGTTTAGAAGAATTCAGACACCGAAAAAGTTAGAGGGCCTTGGGCAATCCAAAAATTAAAAATAAAAATAAAAATGAAAAAGGAAGAAGAAGAAGAACAAGACACATCAATCCAAGAATGGTTGGATCTAAAGGAGGGAGCATAAACGGGGAATAAACCAGACGCCCGCAAGTGGCCCAAACCCAATAAACCAAAAGAAAGAAGCCCAAACCAAAACCAAAAAAAAAAAAAAAAGAAAAGAAAAGAAAAGAAAAGAAAGGAAGAAAGAAAGGAAGAAACCTCCGCATTCCTAATCCGCCAGCACCGTCCTCAACATCGCCCCAAACGACTCTCTCAACTTCAAAATCTCCTTGATCTCCGGCTTGACAGGTTCACCCGCAGTGCGGCGCAGTCTATCCTGGCGCTTCGAGCGGCGTTTGCGCTCGAGTGAGATGGGATCTAGATCGTCGTCGGCGGAGTCTTCATCGTCGGAGTTAGATGCTTCGTCGTCGATTGCGAGGTCTTCGAGGTCGGCCTGTTTATGTTTAAAAAAACAATTTCGTGGATGGTTAGTTGGGGGTGTTACAACCAAGTACAATGATATTCCACAATGCAGGAAAAAACAAAAGTAAAGAAAGATGGGAAAATATATATTTTTCTTGCTCACCTCATCCAACCCAAAATCACTCCCCTTAAACGTCGCACTACCCGGCATTTCTGCCTCCGCCGACCCACCTATCCCAGACCCCTCCGCCGCCATCTTCTGCCTCGTTTTATCATGATGCCACTTCTTCCGATCCGCATGCCACTTAACCAACGAATCAATCTCCTTCATCGCCACATCCGCATCAATCCTCCCAACCCCCACCGCTCCACGGAACAACGCATTCATATCCAACTTCCCCCCACTCCACGGCCCATGGCGCAGGAAATGCAGGATATCCTCCAACCAGCCCATCAGTGCGTCGAAGAGGCCATTGTCGTGCAGATGCACCTCGTGGACGAATTTGTAGAAACTGTGCTGGTGGCGGGCGCAGAGGTCGATGAAGGCCTGCACGGTCTGGTTGGGGTCTGCGGAGACGTCTTGGCGCTGTGCGCGCTCGATGACGGCGATGGCATCGTCGGCGAATTCGGCGAAGTCGGTTATGCTGCTGTAGACGTTTGCGGATTTGTAGACGCGGACGAGGGGTTCGTAGAAGATTGTGAAGAGGTCGCGGAATAGTTGGAGGGTTACAGGCTGGTGGAATTAGTATAAAAACCATAATGCCCAAGCGATTTGGATTTTCATACCTCTTCAATAATGCTCAACATCATGGCCTTATCACGTTGTCGAGTTAACATTTTCAACAGCTGCTTCAAGTACGCAAACCATTGCGCCCCATGCTGCATCTCCATATCAAGCTGCGTGTGAAATATATTAGCATCTACCCAAAAAAAAACAAAAAAAAAAAACCCCCCAGGAGGGGAAGAACGCAAACCGACATTTTCAACCGTATTAACCCACGCAACATACGCATTAAAAACCTTCTCAATTTGCCCCGGGTTAAGCTCCGGCTCAATATAATCCGACCTCAAAATCGTAACCACAATGTCAACATCATCTTCTTTTGCCTCCCGTCTCAGCTCATCCTTCACCTCCTCGTCCGCTGCCGTGAAAGCCCGCAGCTTATTAACAAGCACGGGATCGTCAATCTTAGCACTAAGCCCATCTATTGAGCGCTGGAAGGTCTTGATTCCGTCGTGGATGGCAAGGGAGAAGATGCGTTGGAGTAACGAGCGGGAGCCGAAGGGTTGGGCAAGGAAGAGGTCTAGCACGCCGGACATGACGGCGGCTGGGTTGGCGATGCGGATTACGTTTTTCATGATGGTGTAGGGGACAAGGGAGTGGATGCGCTTTGCTTGGGCGAAGAGTTCGGGAGAGTTGTCCTCGGCTAGGAAGAGGTGATAGATCGTCGCAGCAACCCTGGGAGATAGTTAGGTATCATTGGGATTGTAAGATATGGAATGTAAGATAAAACATACTCAATTCGCAGCCATTCCGCGAACTTCTGATATTGTGGACTTAACTCCTCAACAGAATGCTTCGCGCGGATCTCCTGGAACAGTTTCGTCAAGCCGTCTATTTCGAAAAAGTTACCATAGTTAGCTCGTGATCTGCATACCATTATCGTTTAAGAAGCGCACTTACTATTCTCAACAATATCCTGCCGAAACTGCTCCATATAAACATCCAACTCTTGCGCCCTCTTCCTCGCAATTTCATAAAACTGCCTCTGCTCCTCAATCCGCTTCGCATCCAAATCCTTCCTGCGCTGAATATCGGTAAGTTCCTCCTCGTTCAGCGTGATGGGATCCGCTGTGAGAAATTCCTCCAGCGCCTTCGATTCCGCAATCCGCTGGTTTTGCAGCAGCGTGCGCAGGAACGCACGGAGAGATACCCGCTGTTCCTCGCGGTATAGGGATACCGTCGTTTCCGGGACGAGTTCGCCTGAAGCGCGCGGGGTAGTGGTTGTTTTCAGTTTCCGGGTGAGTGAGGAGCGGGATGAGGAGCGTTTGTCGTCCGGGTTGCTGACGGTGAGGGTACGCGAGGAGCGAGAGTCATCTGCGAAATTGACGTCTTGGGTTGAGATGGATGAGATGGATGAAGCATCATCGTCGCCGCCTCCCAGAATCGCAGAGGAAACGGAACTCTTGTTCTTCCTTGGCAGAGGTGGGAGGATTTTACCGGGCATTTCGGTACGGAGGCGTTTGTGGAGTTTGGCAAATTCACCGAACCGTCGACCAACGTAGTGATCAGGCTTGCCGTGCTGTCTCACTCTGAGAATGAATTCCTAAACGAAAAAGAAAACAAGAAAACGAGAATATTAGTATCCCTCCCAGCCAAGCTCTTACAAAATTTAAAAGAAGGTTCCATTTGAACATACCGCATGCTGATGATACCTAACCGTCCGCTTAACCAACGTAGTCCGGGCACCAGCAACATTCACATCCCAGCCGTGTATAGCGTGGCCCTCCGGAATATTAACAAGCAAACCCTGTTCATTAGCGCTGCGATCCACCACTTCCATTTCCGAGAAGCGGATGCGTTCCTCATAACCGGACGCAGTGGGAATGCCAGAGACCATCATGAGCTCGACCAGCTTTTCGCATTTCAGCGCCAACTTGCGCCGCTTCGTCTCTTCATGCCTGTCTTCGCTGGAGGAGATGTGTTTGTTCGCGAAGGACTCGAGGAACTATTTTTGGCCATCATATGGATGATAAGCATTACGTCTTTCTCTTTTGTATTAGCATAAGATAAGAGTCAAGACATACCATCTGCAACTTATCCTGCCAAAACTCCTTCTCCTTGGCCTGGTCGAGGAACGGGAACTTGCGCACATGCTGGACGAAAATGAACCTGAGGATGGGCAGCTCGGAGTCTATAGGTGCAATCTCTCCGAATTCCGACTTGAAGGGGGCTCCGAAGCGACGGAGGGCGGTGGGGGAGTTGAGTTCTGCAATCTCATCGCGGACTTGAAGGGAGATCAATTCGCGCTTGAGGTCTATTGTTTTGAGTTTTTTATTCCCCTCCCGGGTAAGTCGGTTAGGATTTCGTCAACCAAAAAATAAAAAAAGAGAGAGAGGGGAAATTTCCCGAAAACTAAATTAAATTGAAATCGCAAGTGACATATATTGCGTGAAGGGGAGTAAAAAGGTGCTAATTGGCGGGGTAATTTGGGGATTTGATATGTGACTTACAATGTTCCTGTTTGCCAGTCAAGATCTGGCCTGGGGGAGGCGCGGGCGCAGGAGCAGGAGTGCCATTTTCCATATTCTGATAAACGGCTGGGTGTATCCTTTCGTGAGGAGTGCGTGTAGTTAACTGTTGTGTTGTCGAGAGATGGAGGCTCAATCAAAGCACTGAGCGAAAAAAATTAAAACTTGTTGGTGCAACCTTAAGTTGAATCAGTTAGTTAGTTCGAGGCACAACAGCAGTAACTTAGCACCGCGGAATAAATAATAATGAACTGCGTGTAGAGATAAGATAACTCCTATCTTTCTATATAAAAGGAGTGTAATAGTAGTTGCAATAGTAGTGATGGTTGGGTAATTATATGCAAGAAGAAAGGAAGAATAAGAACGATGGAAGAACAGCAGCCAAGCCGGCAATTGTAGTGTGATGGTTGGTGGATGTTTAGTGGGTGATGATGAAGATGATGATGATGATGATGATTGATGCTGGTAGTGGTGGTTGAGTTGCGGCTGGAGCTGAGGGACACCGGCCAACCAAAGCCAACCAAAGCCAACCACCACCAACCATTTTGCCCACCACGAAGAGTCCAAGAGTTCAACGCCCCCCCAAGTGCGGGGCATGAAAGGAGACCCAAGAGATACTCAGCCACAGCCAGCAGAGAAAACTATCTCATTTAATTATTCTACATCGGGGTATTAATTACCGAATTATCCAACACGAGCGTGTAGCCTGTAGCCGTACGAGTGGATAGGATATTAACTACGGAGTACCCCTCAAAATATTATTATTTATTATCCCCCCCCCCTATTGCCCAACATACGCAACATGCGCAATAGCCACAATATCTCTCTCGCCTTTGAAAAATCGGGCTATATTCCGCTTAACCCCCAGTTTTTCCAGCCTGTAACATGAAGGGGAAAGGGGTGGTGGGGAATGGGCATGACTGTGGATACAACTAAGTAATTACAATTACAATTAGGATTAGAATGAGAATTAGAATAAGAATAAAGTGGATGATACCAAGAATAGTAGCAAATAGAACCCAGCACGATGACGTATTCGTTATGTACTGCACCCAACACAACAGGCGTACATACATCATACCTGCACATCATCGCCGGGGGCTGGCTGGCTGTGGCTGGACTGTGGTAGATACAAGAGATTTATTTTCGATGAGATTGATCTATATGTATATAACCCCCCCTTCTCCTCGCCTCCTCCTCTCCCGTCATCTAAAAACAGAATTCCATCATTTACTTTAAAAAAAAAAGAAAAAAGAAAAAGCTTCTACCGAACCTCACATCTCACCACACACACCGCGCCCGCAACATAAACATATCCGCCTACGCACCCCCGCCCGCCTACTCACCAGACATGATGCATTCACCTATATTTTAGAAAATAGGGATTCCTACGTTTTTGTAGATGCCTAGGCTAAAACACAAAACAAAAGTAACAACCTAAACGTTAAATCCCCAATCCACACAACTCCTAACACGACAGAACGGCAGAAATTGATGGAACCGCGCGAACTTGGACGATTCAAACCATGGGAAAGTACTCACAAAAAAGGCACCAGCATTTTTTTTTTTTTTTTTGCTTTACCCATCCATCCAAAATCCAAAACCCCTCAAAACCCCTCCCTCCCACAAAAAAAAAACCAAAGTCAAATCGTGCTTAACAAATTATGTTTTGAAAAACAAAACATCACGAAGAATGCTTACGACTTGCTGACTTTAATCAACTATGAACACGTTGGCCGAATTTCTCATTTTACTAGGAGTAATTTAATGGGATTTCTACAAGTGGTGGAATCATCACAGGAACGAAACTCGCTCGCACCAGAGCAAAAGAAGAATTATAAATAATAATAATAATAAATAAATAAAATCGTTTCGTATATTCTATCTATATTTCCCTTTCGCCTTCCCCTTTCACATCTCACATCCAACAGCCATTAAACCAAACAACCCCCAGGGGGTTAATAACAACCGACACCAACAATAACCCCATGTTGGAGAAACGAAAAAAAAAGGGGTTTGGCTGCACCATCACCACCATCATCATCTTAAAATCAATGAACAGATATCATGTCTGAATAAACAAGTAGAAAAGGAAAAAAATAAAAATAAAACAAGAAAAAATTCATCCATCTGTCATTCATCACGTCGCAAAGGGCCGAGGAAAAACATGCGGTAAGCTAAGTAACGCGGATATCACACTGTATTAGAGGGGTGGGGTGAGCTGAGATTTAAATCAAAATCAAATCGAATAAAAAAATCTTGAAATGGAAGAGGAGAAACAATAGTAATATTTAACAAAGGCAGAGAGAGATTGGGGGGGTTGTGTTAAACGAAGACTGATGATGGTTTTTGAAAAAACAGGGGGTTGGGTCGGGTGTTAGAAGCGGTGAGCGGAGAGATCGGATCAGATCAGATAGATAAGTCAGATGGGGATTAAGAATTCGAAAATATAAAATAAAAGCCTGACATCGAGAGAGAAAAAAAGATTCCAGGCCACCAATCCTTCTTCGCGTTCGAACCTAGCTACCAAAAAATCTGCCCTTAACAAAAACACGGCCCCTTTAGAAACCACCCATAATAAACTCATCAACATCCCTATGTAAATGCATCGGATCAATCTGATCAACAACCCACTCGTCGTTGGCGAAATTGTCCAGCGCGGGGAAATTGTCCACTCGCTGTCTTCCTCCCAAGCTGTGGCTGTGTCCGTAATTCGCCTGTCTACCATTGACAGTTGCAGCAGAGGTACTAGTGGTATCCACGGGACTCTCAAACAGCGTGAAATCACCACTCGGCTTCCCCATGCCCATATGCATCTGGTTGTTGTTGTTGTTATTATTATTATAACCATCATGAAACCCTTCATCCATATCCATATCTATATCCAAATCCAAATTACGCTCCTGCTCCTGCGAATTTGGCGAGTACAGCATCAAATTCCCCTGGCCGGCAGGGGAGAGGTTATGGTTGATGTTGAGCTTCTGGTGCTGCTGCGATGGCTTCGGTTCTGGGCAAGTCGGGGACGGATTCCGTGAGAAGGAATTCAATCCGTGCACCTCGACGGAGCGCGCGGGCGTGAGTAGCTGCATGTTCATGACTGTGTACTCGTTGTCGAGGGTATCGAAGTCGAAATCAAAGTCCGGGGTTGTATGTGTTGGGTCGAAGGGGGTTTCATCCATAAGCCCGGATCCGATGGGTCCCAGTCCATTGGGTGTGTTTGCGCTGGATGCTATGGAGGGAACATGCATGTCCAAGCTTGGGACGTATTCATTGGGATCACTCGCTGCCAAGCTGGCTTGAAAAGCGCCAAAATCCAACTGTGGTGCGAACGGGTTGTTGGTATTGAAGTCATCAAACGGGTTGTTATTTGTGACTGTGTCGGGGAAGAGTTGGAAATCCTGATTGTGAGGATCCATCATCTCATCCAGTGGGTAGCCAACGGAGGGGCCGGTATATTGCAGGCTCTGCTCGTAAGGAGAGACACTCCGCAAATAAGGGGATGGGGCTGCATGGCTCTGAGGAGTGGGAATATCCATAGTTCCCGAGTTGGGAGTTTGGATATGAGGAGTCTGGGGAGTGGGGTGGCCTGACACCGACCCTGACACACGGCTGCCGCTTTTGCCGTTGTTTTTGGATCGAATGTACACCCATCCGTGAGCTTTCTCCATATGCTGCTTGCAATTGCTGTGACGCTTGGACTGATAAGTGCAAGGCGCAAAGTGGCATTTGAAGAGTGGCGGAGATTTGGAGTGTTTATCATTAACATGACGGTCTCTCTCTTTCTCGGTTGGCCAGCCGATTTCGAAATACTTGCAGGAGCGTTCTGCGCATTTCCATGGTCTCGAATGGGTTTTCTCGTGTTTACTATTATACATATATCAGCAAAACGAAATACGTAAAACAGAAAGAAAGGAGAAGAGGAACATACGTAAGATCACAAGGCCTCTTAAACACCTTATCGCAGTCCTTGCATTTCTGGTTAATGTCAAGGGGTGGCGCATTCTTCTTCCGTCGAGCCATCGAACGAGTCACGCTGTCGTCGCACGACTCCATGCTGAGCGAGCGTTTCATCATGGGGATGACGGGAGAAGCCTTTTCTCCATAAGGTTCTCCAGTGCGTAGCGAAATGGTCTTGCTGTCCTTCTTTCGTCGAACCAATTCTGCAGGGCGTCCAGTTGCACCCAAGCCACCTTCAAGGGTAACTTCCTCGTCACTAAGAAGAATATATTGTGAGCCAAATGGAATGCTAGTGGTGTTATCACCCAGAAGTTGCACATACGATGAATACTCTGCGTTACTTTCGGCCGATCTCGAGCGGGGGCGAGGGCCCTGCCTTTCTCGGGCGGCACCGATCATAGCAGCGTACTGACGTATCTGTTCGACTAGATCGAGGAAATAACCGTTGGTATAAGGACGATCAGACGGTCGTCGCTGGTCGCGTTCATTCAGATACCCAACAGTGGTATGGAGGCACTGGATGGTAAATTCACAGAATCCAATATAGGCTGCTTTGGATGGGGTGAACCGCTTTAAATAGTCATGTATCGTATGAGCATTGTACGGTATATTCTCGAGGCTGCGAATCTGACTCACCGGTGCTAGGAAAAGAAGAGTCTTTTCAAGATCCCGAAGACACGAGATCTCTTTGCTCTCAATCCGCTTAGGCACGCCCCGAACCAGAGAATGGAATGGGGATAGTCGTTTTTCTCGAAGAATGGGGACGAGGATGAAACGATCGATGTGCTTGCGAGCAGTAACGCCAAAACTGGGGATCTGAGGGGTGGTGGTGGTAGATGAGATAGATTTAGTAATGGCTGATTGTGTTGAGGCACTTTTAGCCTCCTGCTCTTCAAGTGAATGATTAGATTTGCGAACTACGGTCGAGGTATAATAGTTAGCTTGTGAGCGGCGTCATTCTCAGTTTTGTCGAATGAGCGGGTTCAAGAGAGAAGATTTCATACCTTGTTCGCGTGGGTCAATAGAGGGCGACATACTGGAACCACCGACGGAAGAACCAATACCACTATCACAGGAATGGCGATGATGGGAATCCAGAGGGCGGACTGGCTTGCAATCTTTTTCTGTTTTGATTGAATCTGGGTCGGTATTCATAGGGTCAGTGTGGATAATTTGGGCCTGAAGAATTCCACGCGGAACGGGCGAGTCGTTATCAAACAACGACGATCTGTTCGAAGAAGAGGAAGAAGCAGAAGAATCGCCTCCAAGACCAGAGAGGTTACGCTCGAACTTGTCTAGGAACACGGCCATGCGTTTTTCACCGGCAGCAATGACATCCTCCAGGGACCTGGGGCAGGTAGGAGAGCGTCGCAGCAGCGAGTGGATGTTGAGGATTGGATCAGAGTCCTCGGACGGTGGAGTCGTTGGAGAATGGAACGTGGCACCTTTCCTCAACTTCATGCTATGGGGTGTTGAGCGACGACATATTGGGTCGGATGATTGATCTGAAGGAGAGGGAGAAGAGGAGGCACAAGAAGAAGAAGAAGAGGAAGAAGAAGTAGTCGTCGAGAGATGGGGGAGGGGGCTCTTATTATAAAGAGGTCGACGGCGTGGGTGAACCTGGGGTGCGGACATACTTGCGACCGGGAGCGAGTCACTCTGGCTTTATGTAGGAGAACAGAAGGAGTTAGAACAGGAACGAACAACAAGACAAGGCCCCCTCCTGTCCGGCATCCCAAAAGGAAAACAGGTAATTGCAGTGACTTACTGCTATGACTCACTTTGAAAAGAGTAGAGGGAGTTTGGAATTGAGGACACTATTCAGAATCGAGGACCGGGATCTGCAATATGAAGGGTCGGTCGGTCTGGCTGTCACAACAGCGATATCTCAGCGGGGTTGTTCATGAAAGTAATGTTATAAAAACTAGCCAGCTGGCCATATCAATTGACTTCCCAGTGGTCATCAAGAGTATTTTATATATACTGACCGTCAGTTCAAAATAGACCAAGGAAGTCCAGATAATATGGCAGTCAATGGCAGTATACAACAAGTCCGCTGGATCCAATTTGCTGATTTCCCCAGGATAGAACCATACAACCAAGGGATGAGTTTCAATATAGAGAAGAAACTAGATCGAGAAAAGTTATTTTTTTAAAAAGAAAAAAACAGAGCCAAAAATTTAAAAAAAGAAGTCGTGTCTTGAGTTGAGCAAAGCCAAAAAACAAAAAAAAGGTGTCAACCAAAAGCAAACAGGCGCTGGATGACGACACTAAGTAGGGCAGACTACTAGTTGGATAATATCAGGACGAAAGGCAGACAGCAGGAGTTCAGGAGGAGTTCAAGTACTCCAGAGGATTCGATGACTGAGGATAGATAGTTTCTTAGAAGAGAGAATGACAGAACGACAGGAGGGAGAGATAGAAAATGAGAAAAAGAAGAGGAAGCGGAGGACACGAGGTTAAGAGAAGTGCAACGTTGGAGGGCTTTTGACTGCGCCAACATTTTTTCCCAGCAAAGTATCCCCAGCCAGTCAGTAGTTAACCACCGGCCCTGAGGCCAGCCTTGAACCAATGACCGCGCAGTTTGCCAGCGCGAGCCAAGGCGAAGCTTTCGTGTCTGCCTGATAGACGAGGGAGGACGCCTGCTGATTGGCTGTGAATTCAACAAATACGGGGGGGGACCCCGGAGTGCGCTAGGCTGCTTTGGGCGTCGGAGTTGTGTTCAGGAAAACCTCCGATGGGGCCTTTGTCAGCGGGTATGTGACAGTACGGTCAGATACAAATACAGATAAAGATAGATAGGTATGTAGCTCCTCCGCATCTGCTCACATTTGGTTAACTATCATAATATAGAAAGTCTGCCTGCGGAGTTCATCCATTCCCCCTCTCTAGCTAAAAAAAAAACAATAGATAAAACGAAGAAAAGAAAAGAAAAGAAAAGAAAAGAAAAACCTGAACCCCCGCAAATTAGGTAGCAGTATTCCCGAAAACGAAAAAGCAAAAAACAAAAAACAACAAAAAGGGACACACAGATGCACCCGTAGATAAAGTATATCTGTCAGTTAGACATACCAGCTGGATACTCTGGACCTAACTAGTTGGAACATGGAATACCGCGCTCTGTCTCCTTCCATCCACTTCCAAGGCCAGCGCTCTCCACTCTTCTTCCCGAGGTCAGTCCAGGTCCCCCCGCCCACAGCCCACAGCCACAAACTAAAACATTACCCAAATACCAAATACCACGCTCATACCATCCATCCACTCCCATCCAGCCGCTGGTTCAGGCCTCATTTTGGTGCATTCCCATCCCTTTCCCATACCAAAATCTCGGTGACCCAGCGCGGTTTGGCGCTAGTCGTTTCCATACCATACAAGACATTCCAAGTGTTCCCTATGATTCCCCCCTCCCCCCCAAAATATCATACTCCAGAGCTGAGGCTCGCCTGGGGCTTTTGACTGGTCTCTGCGATTCAAAGCCTGGAACATTATTTTGTTTATTTATGTAACTCTGTATGTTTTTATTTTTCTTTGACTTTTGGAATAATGAAAACAAAAAACAAAAACAAAACAAAAAACCGGCCCCAAATTTTGTTAGCGTGATGCCATAAATTAATAATTAGGTACTCTGTGCGGAGTAAGCCGCTCTCGTTTCTAAAAGTAGGAGTAAAGCACTTTTTGTTCTGATCCAGAGGGAGTTAGTTACATTTAAACGAGCTGCGTAATCGAGTGTTCGTCACCCATATATTTTTAATTTCCAGCGGACTGGGTAAATGAAGGTACCTAGGTACCTAGGTATGAAATGATGTGAGATCCCATTATCCACGAATAGAAAAAATACAGTTTTTCCCTTTTTTTCTCTCTCCCACGGGTTTGGGATTTACGTATGTAGGTACGGGAACGGGCCGGGGAAGGGAAACAGATAAAATAAAAATAAAAAGTAAAATAAAATAAAAATGTCATATCCAACTATCCACCACCCCCACTGGCACACCCAGCCCAGGGTTTGACAGAACTCCCTAGAGGGTTTGCCAAGAAATATCCCACAGAAGCGGGGGGCCAGATTTTAGGGTTTGATGCGGCTCAAAAAAAACTGCCCAAGGGTTACATTTTCTCGCCGCCCAGATTCAACGCTACCTAGGG
The DNA here is from genome assembly GCA_002110485.1 of Emergomyces orientalis. Lineage (NCBI taxonomy): Eukaryota > Fungi > Ascomycota > Eurotiomycetes > Onygenales > Ajellomycetaceae > Emergomyces > Emergomyces orientalis. Next base: position 177,868 of record MOWL01000006.1, read on the forward strand.
CTGGAGGTCCTCGTTCACACTATGGAGCAGTTATCACGAAAGTTAGTTTTGCACGGCCACACCGTTCTAGCCCCCATTTTCTCCAGCCACTCAATGTCACGAGCTGGGGCGCATGCCCATTTTGTGATTTTTGACAAACATGCATGTTCGCAAGCTAGATTTCGAGGTTTATCTTTCTTAGATGGTTGGGCTTTTTTTTTTTTTTTTGGGGGGGGCGGGGGGGGGATGGATGGATGAATACGGAGTAGGCTAAATGAAAATTGAAAATAAAATAAAATTTTTTTAAAAAAAAAAAAAAATACATATACATAACATCCCGAGAATTCAAGCAAAAGAGAGTAAAACAATCCATGTAGGATTGGTTTCGCACATACCACATACACAACAACTACATACATAAACACCCCCACCCTACCAAACAACACAGTCACGCATGGAGAAGGACGATGGCCATGGACATCGACGTGGAACGGACGCAAACTCCTGCACACTGTCGTTTCATCAAGCCATCAGGGCTCGGGGAGAAGTCGTGTCTCCTCCCTTCCCGTCATCGTCGTTAGCAAAACCACCCGATATAAACACCTATTGGCCGAAATACCTGGACCAGGAACTCCTGCACAAGCCAATCAATGATTCAAATGGATAGATGAATGAGTTTGAATGAACTGGAAAAGTTGAACATGAACAAGAAATAAACACCCCTCTTCCCCCTCCCCTCTCTCTCCTCGCAGGAACCCGCATCTGTAGGTAGCATTCCATTTTGCCTTTTGCATCGTCATCATAATGGCCTGCATTATTTACAAGTTCGCTTCGTCAGGTCTGGTCAGGCTGGTTGGGTTGAGTTTAGTTTAGTTTATCTTTCATTCTTTTTTTTTCTTCTTTTTTTTACCTTCGATGAAGCGAAACGAAACCTTGGAACCTAGAAATGTACTGCATAACCCGCTCACGATCATTAACTACACAACTTTATGTACCCCTTTCACAGTTAGTTTTTACCAGGCTTCTTCAATTTCAGTTTTTGCACCCTTGCGAGTGAGACCCCGGCCTTGAAATCCATATTATTATTTCTTTAGCCCGACCCACCAAGCGCTTGGAGGATTTATTACTAGACTGCATGTATGAACACCCTTTCTTACTGGTCCCTGACGAGAGGATGGTTGGCTGAGGTGACGCCATGGATCACGGGCTTGAAAAAGATGGAAAATGGAAAATGGAAAAAAATAAACAAGAAAGGAGGAACGGGAATGCGGTTTCATCATGGTCCAACTCTTGTCAACAAGCCAACGAACGGCTCTGATGCATGAATTCTCCACCAGCCCCTGGTCGCAAAGCTCTCTCCGCCCTCCGTATTCCTGCAAAGTTGGCAATCATTTTCAGCCGCATCCCCTACGGCCCTGGTAAGCTCGAACCACAACTTGCTGACAGCATATCAGGATCGAAACGAAACAAAAGGGAAAAAAAAAAAAAAGAAAAGGGAGAAAACAGAATCTGAAGGTAAAAGCGTGAAACATATCCGTGAAGGATATCGCATTCCATAATTTCTCTCTGTCATGCCTATTTTTCAAAATAACGCAAGGTTAAACTTCCGTACCTATAGTTACCCGCCCTTCTTCCTTCTACCAATTCCCTCTCCACACATTGATACCAACAACCAAGCACAAGGAGCCTTAGGTACCAAGTAACTTATAAGCAAATCATCATCATCATCATCATCATCATCGTTTTCTTTCTTTCTTACAAATGACGGGAATTTTGAAAACAAAACCTGAACCCTTCCAGGTTCGTCTTAGAAGTCCAAAAAAGAAAAGGAAAAAACAACCTTCTCACCCTTTCTTGCGCTCCTCAAACTTTGGTCGCGGGGAGTTTTAACGGAAAAACTAACCAACCCCCGTCCGCCATCGGGCCTCGAAAAATCGATACCCAACAACAGAGAAACTGCTTGCGGCCCCTGTCCCGTGTCACATACACCCCGTTGAACTCATTCATTTTTTGACTGAAACAAGCTGAAACGAAAACCATCTATCCCTCCATCTCTCCTGGGTGAGTGTTGTGACTGGCTGACTGTCTGACCGACTCCTCCCCCCGCCGCACCTATCATGATATGACATACCTAGTAGTTTCATCCTTTTGATAACAAAAAGAAGAAAAAAACAGAAAAAAAGCTTTTAAAGCGTGTTCATTCGTATAGGTTATTTGTCAAATGCTCAAAGTTAAGAGACTTTGATGATAATTTTTTTTCACCCTGAATGATTACTTTGGGTAAGTTTGAGACATCTATTCATGCACACATACATACATACATACATATACCCATATCTGCAGAGAGAGGAGGTGGGGCGCGTATGGGTTGACGTGGTGATGTAGAGGTTTTCCTTCAAATCATAATCGAACTCCAGGTTTTCTTTTCTTGCCCGATTTCCCAAATCGGGATTCCGTTGATCACCCCCGCCGTCTCCAGTGGATCCCATCATTTAAGTTTTCTATGGCGGGGTTTTGTTATCTTGTGGTCGGCCACCTTAACAACTATTAATGATACAAATATTCGCAATAATAACTTTGAAAGTCATATGCTAGAAATGAGAGTCAAGGGGGGTGTAGAGGGAAGTAGTGTTATATTTTTTTAGTAACTATACAAACATATATTCATAGAGACGGAGTGGCTCCGAATAATATGTTAGCTATGGATAGATATGCATCTTGTAGTCAACGTTTTTAAAATATACTGCAATGACGAACATATATATAGTTCAACTGCTCATCTAATTCACGGATATACTTGTATTGATGAAATAAAGCTTCTTTTTCTTTAAGTAATGATTCGTGACCCCTTTTTTGAGCCCTAGGATGACTATTAGTGAAATAAACCATCCCTGAGTACTGATTAGATATTGAGTCTTTGTTTAACTGAAAGGCCATGATTCTGCTTCGTATTATTAGAGGGTGACTGCATAATAGGTAATTCAGAAGACTTAAAGCAGAAAAAAAAAAAGGAAGAATAACATGAATTTAACGAGATTAGAACTGTGACGTCGTCGTTAACAGACATTAAGTAGCCTCGTGATTGCCGCTGCGATTTTGGAGTGCACTAGCTTTTATCTATGCTAGAGAGGCAAGCCACCATGCAAATTGGATGTGCCGCTCATTTAAAATCAATTGGCTTGCGTTCCCAATTCAGTTGTGGCCTCGGTCTCACTAGCGGAGCAGTTTCAGCTGGACCTTGGGAGCTCTGGTAGGGGCTTATTTCGGTGATAAGCCGTTGCCGCCTCCTCTCTGGGGTCCAAACGGTTCTGCTCTTGTGCTTCTTGCCCTTGTCCCTGCTGAGGATCGATGGGGCCTAAGGGTATATTATTTATATTGAAGGTGGGATCCCCTTCCAGAAAGTAAATGGGGATCATCTGGGATTCGCCACTTTCCCATCATCTGTGTTCTTATCACGGAAACGGAGAAAGGAGAGAACACGGCGCGGGATGGCGCGCAAAGAGGAAGGATTGTCGTCAAGGTGAAGCTGCTCTCCTGAATTTTGTTTATCTTGTACCTTGAGATTTTCCTTCCGGAGCCGTTTTTCTTTGTATTTCGGAATGCCGTATTTTGAAGAATTTCTTCCAGGCTGGCAAAGAAGCGCAGATTAGGGCTGTAGTTGTCTCGATTTGGCCGTTAATGACTGCGTCGGCATTGGTCGCTGTGGTTCGGTGCATTTGTTTTTTCAAGTAAGCGGGATTTCTCTTCATAAAAATCAGGCAGTTGCAGGGGTATAGAAGGGGAACCGAAACTCACTAGTAAAATCAAGACTTGTTCCTATCTTACCAACAAATTTCATTCGCACCCCTGATGCCACCACAGCGCTATGGTGAATATATCAGATGAATTATTCCCTCCTCGAGCCGTTTACGTTTTGCTAGGATACAGGGGATTATACTAACAGAGCTCCAGCAAAAAACATAGCGCTAACAGCAAGTCGATCTTTAATGCTTCGCCGTAGCGTATACACCCTCGGGATGGGCAGGAGAGGGATAAATAAGACGACAGTGATGTGGATCGCGGACAAGGCGCGAAATACCACTGGGAACGGCAGACATTGTGCGCCAGAGAAACGAGCCGAAAGGCTAAAAACTGCTTGCGGTGGACTGCAAAAGAAAAAAAATGGTATGACAACTACTGCTAGCCATACTGTCAAAAAGCCGATAGTCCAGTTGACGATCGTTTGCATGCCTGGAGTTGGCACCACGCGGCGGATGAAGATGAGGATGGATATCTTCGTGGCGAACATGGCAAATGGATATATCGCAAGATGGGCGAACAAGACCTGGCCTTTGTCAACAAGAGTAAGGTCTACAAAAGGATGTTAAACGGGTGGCGAAGATGATACATACTGCGAATGCCAGCTCACGCTGTCGGGATGTTAATTCTAATATCGACATGCCAACATCACCAATGATAGCACCAGTAGAGGCTGTCAGTAAACTCCTATCTCCCGGGAACGGATCAGTGCCTTACTGAGAAGTTGAATAATCGTAAATATCACGTTGAGAATCTATTGCACAGGTTAGTTAGTTCTGTCACGGTAGGACAAATGCTTAAGTACTCACATAGGAGATAAAAATAAAGATATCTTCGAGATGAAAATGCCCGCCGAAGCGCCATATTATAACTAGCCTCCCTAATGTGATGATCGAAGCCACCGAGATGGTAACAATTAACACGATTATGAGGGTCTGAGTTGTGTGATTAACACCGTCAGATTTGGGAGTTGTCGCGCGTATGGTGTATACATTTTCGAGAGGCAACATTTCAAAAGAAATAACTGCCGAACAAGGATAGTCCCAGTTCCGCGTTTATAGTAGCGACAAATATGTCAACCCTGACATTGTTCCGGAGGAGACCTTGTCGGGAGCGGTTTACCCTTATTAACCCTCGGAATGAAGAAAGAAGAAAAGAAGTCGAAGCAAAAGAGGGGCCACTATAGTGTACCATGTGGATACAACGTATTATTCATGCATAGCACATTTTGTAATCTTAAACGGGTATTTGCTTTATACTTCGTTCAGTATGACCGCAAAGCACGTTCATTATTGAAGTTCTCAAGCCTCCAATCAAACTTCCAATCAAACACCTATAGACGGATAGACCTGGAAAGGTTGAAACCCTCTGTTAAACATCATCTGGGGCATATAGCTCTAGAAGTTCCCACCAAGTTTGATGAATGCTCACTCGGCATGTCATGTTGAGCTGTTATGGTGATGTGTGTTTTCTGATAGGGGTGCCCCAGCCCAACTCGAAAGGGGGTTGTTTGGGATTTTGCCACATACATTAACACCATGTCTAGTAATATACCACACTCCATCACGGTAGGTAATGGAATGAAATGCATGACGGATATTTGGACCTGGTATGGGGGATGTTGCAAGTTGTGTGCGACTTGGCTCAGGGATCATCCCAGAGAAAGCTAATACGAGGTATAATAGACCTTGACAGGGACGTATGACCATGAGGAAGTGATTCCCTGTGCATCGAGATCCCCTTCATTACTCGCAGCCTGCAGTTCGGTATTGAAGAACATGATTCCTGATCTCTAAGATATCTGTGCCTGGATATTCGTGGAGGTAGCTGAGTTGGCAAGATAGATAAAACACTCCTGATACTCAGCAGGGTCCAAAATGGGTTGAGGGTCGAAGGCTTCCCAAAATAGAGAATATGCCTTTCCACGTGCCATTCTAGTACCCCTACCTGTCCAAGTTGGGGCATGGGCGTGGTAGAAAGATGGAATGTTTAGTTCCTCTTTTTTGAGAGGTGAAATGTCGTCTTCATGGAGAATGTTGTAGAGGCCGGCTAAATCGGGGAGATTTCTCGGCAAACATTTGATGCTAGGTTGGCTAGCTCAACTTGCCCGCCGCCATGTCAGTACCATTTACCAAGATGCTATTGTTAATTCAAGAGTATTTAATATTATGGTCCTGTTCTCACCCTGCTTCGGAAAAAGAGTGTTTGATTTGTTTACCAATATTTAGACATAATTAATCACATCACTCACCAATAAATCGACTGCCCGATTGCCTGTGGCCTTGAACCTCTGCAGCAGAGCTCTATATAGCATCATCGAGAAACCGAACCACGAGCCATTTGTCTTTGTGTCTTCTTGGACGATACTTTTGAAACCACCCCACTCCGCGGTGTCAAAATACGGACAGGGCTTACCTTTGTAAGCCGCAAAGGGAAGAGAAGAAGAAGATAGAGGACCAACTATGAATCAAGGACAGGTTAGCTTGCCGATACCTTCTCTAATTTTCAAGACTCTGGTCTCTGACCTTTTGTGTGGGCGTTGTTTGAAGCCAATATTGAAACCGTTCAGGCCATTAAAACGGATCCTAGGTAGTCTATGAGTTCTTTATCGCCTGGTTCCCTCTACACCCTAAAGAGAGCATGTGGGGTATGAGGGATGGAGGATTCAGCTGTCGCACCAGGTAAGTGACGTGCTTTGACCCCTGTTTTAAAATAGTCATATTCACACACCCGTTATGGGTTCGCGGAGTCATGGTACACTCAGCCCAACAGATAATCAATTCGCTTGGCCTGCAAATCGTCTGCCTTGGAGACTTCATGAAAACTGCAGAGAACAACGAACATGTGGGGCATGACAATCGTTTCCCGTTCGGGGTTGAGTTCATATTACAATGATAGATCTATTTCCTTCCGTTTTACACACCGAAGATCATGTCAGAATATTTGCCATTAAGTCACCGGACCATGAATGCTTCTTCATTAGAATGTATTATTTTACAGGCGGCATATATACTTATACGATACATCTACAACATTTAAATCGAGGCTATCTTCAATGGCCTTCGACGAGACAAAATTAAGATGGAGTTCCTATTTCCTCCCCGACCAAGGGTCCAGGAGCACGCGTACTGCTTGTTGATTATATGAACGGGCTAGGAGAGGCCTCAAAAACGTTTCAGAGTGTGTGAAATATAAATAAACGCCAAACGTGACACGCCAATGGCCTATTTCGTCCCCCGATTCTGCCCAACAACAGAACTCGATTCGAGGAGGACCCTATTTGCGTTACAGCGTAGGCAGGGGTGGCCGATGTTGGAACTCAACATATTTTCCCGTTCCCTCGTTTTCCCCGCTTTTTGTCCGTCCTGTGTTTTAAGCTCTGACATATGTTGTACACGCTGGGGCATTCGACTACATACTCCTAGATCGAGAGAGTAATTCAGCCTATTTGCACGATTTTTACCCCCTTCTGAGGCCTAAATTCGCCGAACTGGTTCTGACCATTAGGTCCCAGGAAACAATGAAACTGGACCTGTTTTTGAGGGTGGAGAAGGTTTAATACAGAGGCCTTGAATCACGTACGGTGCAGATATCACGTCTCAAAGTTAGTTGTGGCGGACAACTTGCATTTTACACCATGTGATGGATGGCGATTATGTATAAATACGGAAATTTTCTCTATTTCTGCTCATGACACCACTCTCGACATTATCATAATTTACCTTTGCGGATTCACCTCTAATATAACCTGATTTTTGAGTCATGTATACCAAAACTCTCTTTGCACCGTTTCCCTTTCCTTGCACCTGGCTGCCGCCAATGGGACTATCACCCAAGCTACGGGTGACCAAGGAGGCAGTGGCTCTGCCATTGGAAGTGAGTTTTCCCTTACGACTACTTTGTTTATCAAGAAAGAACCTACTCCTGACAATAAGGAATAGTTGACAGCCAACGGCTCCCGTTTCAGCAAGACACCACAATATTCGGAGGGGACCAGGCAGGTATATGTGGCGAAACCCTATTAGTCAGTATTTCTCCGGCCCAATCACTGATCCTTGACTGACAAATTATAGGGAGGTGATGATGACATTGAAACTGGGACTCAACCTCTGATGGCGCAATCCGGAGACATATTGCCACAGGTATCTGCTGGCGGCGAATTGCAAATGACACTCCGTCAAGCCAGCACCGATGGTGGTGGTCCATACACATGCATGATTGACTCGAATGGGACTGGAACCCAATGGGAACCTATCCAAGTGACCGAGCAAGTATCTGGAAACGTTGGCCTCAATACTGACAGCCAAGCAGCTGATTTTGTAAGTCCTCCGCCATGCCATCAACGACCGAGACTGGCTCGTGCTAACATCCAATTTAAGCCCCTGACTGCAGCCATTCCGCCAGACCAGACTTGCACTGGAACAATTGCCGGGCAGGAGAATGTCTGTATAGTTCGCTGTCAGAATGCAGTCAGGGCTGGCCCCTTTGGTGGCTGCGTACCAGTCCAAATGATAAATCGGCAGGTGCCAGTAGCGGCAACAAGAAGCTTAAGCGCAGTATGGGACGCAGAGATGGCAATGGCAACGGGAATACGGGAAACTTCAACAGCGCTATGGGGAAAGGCAATGGTAATACCAGGAACTTCAACAATGTAATGGGGAACAGTAACAGGAATACAGGGAACTTCAACAATAGCGCAATTGAGAACAGCAATGTCAATAAAAATTTTGATAATGGCAACAATAACGGCAACGGCAACAACGGAAACAACGCCGCGAACAACAACAGTGCTGGTGGCCCATTGCTTAACCTCCTGGGCGGCCTCCGTGGCGTCGTAGGAAATGTCATCGATAAGATACGGGGTGCGCTTGGTCTCGCGGGCGCAGCCAAGAAGCGGAGTTTCAACCCCGACTGGAATTCTCGCGTGCTTGGGCACCGGGGAGAATAGGCGGGGAGAATAGGTCTGGACATGTGCGTTTGTGGTTTGACTGTATGATTGGAGACTGCGGACGGTCTTAATAGAACCCCTCGGTTGATTTTTGATTTATTGCAATCTTCCCCTTTTCTTTGTTGGATTTTCGCTCGTCATTAACCTTTTCTTTGTTTGTTATTTTATTTAGCATCAAGGTGAAAGACTCTAGAATTAGCGCATGTAACATATGGACAGAGAAATAGATGAGATATCTTTCTTTTTTAATAAATAAAATCTGGGCCATAGAGCGGAGACAGGATTTTTTTCAAACCAAGCACAAACACGACCTTAAACCCCCAGATTGGGTTCTGACGGCTGTTGATAAGCCTAGCGTCAAAACTAGCACAGAGGCTCCGCGCTTCTGCCAAGAAAAGGAAATCGAGGGGCAAAGCTTAGTAAAATCCAACGAATTTCATTGTCGGGTTGAACAATGGATGTAACCTCATCTGAGCCATTATCTTTTTACATGAATGAATATTTGCAAATAGGATAGCGGGGCCAGAATTTTACTGCCCTGGATGATATTCATGGAAGCGCAGCGAGTAAAGCTTCAACGTCAATTGTTTCAATTAAAAAAGTTGCCAGTTAATATCTCCATATACGCCATTGTTATCACAAGTTGATTGAGGAACAATGCGGACCGTTGGTAATCGTCTTGGATCTCCTCTGGAAACAGTGGCTAGCATGTTAACAGACAGGAATCTCACCCATAGCACCCTGTTCCAGAAAACTGAGGCCTACTTCAAAAACTTCATCGAACTGGGCTTTGGAAAAATTACCCAGGCATCAGACCCGGTCTCATCTCCCGATGGGAAACTGATCGCGTTCGTGGGACAAACATGGCGCAAAATGGAAGGTCGGCCTGAGTCCCGCATTTGCTTGATTGAAGCGGCTGTGGGCGCTACACTGCGCATTGTTGGCGAAGCCTCGCAGACCGAACCGTACCAAGATGCCCAACCCCAATTTTCTCCCGACGGAACGCGTCTTTCCTTCTTATCTAATCGGGGAAGCAACAGTGGATACCAATGTTATTTGCTTAGCGGAGATAATTTTAAAGAACTGGTGGCAATACCTGGTAAAGAAACTGTATCTGTCGAGTACGCGAGGTGGCATTCGGACAGCGCCAAGTTGCTACTTGGGATTGCTGGTCCCAGACGGCGCGACGAAGACATCCCTTCTTGGGCACCGGAGGTGCAAGCAGACAACTGTGATGGAACTTTGCGTTCGCTGGTGACATGACTGTGGGAGAGAAACGGAACTCCACGCCGCCCGCTTTCTCCATTTAGCGTGTGGGAGGCTGTGTGGTGCGGACCGAATCATGCTGTTGCTATTGTTTCAAATGGATTTAGTGAATCGGCATGGTACTCAAGCCGCGTTTCTGTACTCGACTTGCCTCAGGGGACTGAACGCATTATATATAACCCGTCGTCACCATGCCAAGTCGGGGGCGTCGTATCATCAAGGTCTGGGAAGTATGCCGCTTTTATCGAGGCTTTAAGTAATTCTCGAGGAGGGGTTGTAGGGAATGTGATATTTGTGGACGTTGACAGCTCTAAAGTCCAGAAATTGCAACTAGGGTCTGTGGACGTTACCAGCGTGTCTTGGGTGGATGAAACTAGATTTTTCTACCACGGATTGAATGGCCTTCATACGGTCGTCTGGGAAGTCGACATGGTCACAAGGTCAAGTACTGAACAGTGGACGACAGAAGCAGCAACTTACGGAGCGGCGCCTATATCTAGCGTGCATTTGCCATTATTACAGGAAGTTGGATCCAATACCCGCGAATATCGATGGTGGAGAAGGGAAATGAAAAAATAGTCCACTCGTTCGTGGACTCAGGAAAAATCTGGCTCAAGTCTGATTTGGGTGAAGGCAGCACATTGACTTGGAAATCCCCAGATGGGGTAGAAATCCAAGGCTTTCTACGCCTCCCGAAGCTGGGTCGAGCCCCCTATCCACTCATAATGCATTGTCACGGCGGACCTGTCTCTTGCTTCAAGAATATATGGCCAGACATTGACATTAGCGCCTTCTTCACCGCAAACGGGTACGCCGTGTTCTGCCCAAATCCCCGTGGCTCGACAGGTCGGAGCCAGGATTTCATCGGCCAGATATTCGGCAATATGGGCGGAGTGGATTGCCAGGACCTGCTAAGCGGGATCGAGCATCTAGTTCACGCCGGGGTGGCATCCAGGTCTTGCATTGGCGTAACAGGCGGGTGTTACGGAGGATTCATGACGAATTGGATAGTGACACAAACAGACATATTTGCAGCCGGGGTCACCCTCGCGCCCATTTCAGATTGGGTATCACTCCACGGTACATCCAATATTCCAAGCTGTGACCGCATGTTGCTCGCCGCAGATCCGTACTGTATGGGCGGAGAGTATCAAAAAAGGGGCCCGCTGACGTTTGCAGGGAGATACCGGACTCCCGTCCTGCAAATTGCAGGAAAGGATGATCCTTGCACTCCGCCCACGCAGGCGGAGATGTATCATCGGGCAATGGTGGAAAGGGGGTGGAGTCTGCGTGCGCACTGTATCTTGGTGAGGGACACGGCATCCGAAAGTTCCCGGCGTATATTGACTATTGTGCGAGGTTGCTGGGTTGGTTTGAGCTGTATATGCCTGTGAAAAGGTGTTCGCCAGGTGAGTGTCGTGAAGATAATGTACGTAATTGATTCTCTCTTTTTCCGTTTCAAGGTTTTCGGTTAAAATAATCCTCGCCTTTCTTTTTTCTTATTTTTGGTGTCAAGCGACGGAGAGCTTTACTGCTGGGGTTAATCCAAGAGAAGCAAAGATATTGCGTTCCATATTTAGAGGGCAAATGTTCATTTTCTGGGATAGTTGGTCTATGTATTTAAATCACGCCTTTGCTGACTTGTTATTTCCAAAAAAATGTGTTGAGGATAATAATGATGGACCACGCCGCTGAGTGGTTTTGGGCAGAAGGATCAATTTCTGCTTGGAACCCGTTTAAAGACGTAGAAGCGTCTTAGGCTAACCGCCAATAATATCTTCGACCCCTCTTAGTCCCTCATTGTTGTACACACAGAATACTGTTGTCTTCCCATTTTTCAGTTTTTCATCGGCTACAAGTTATCCCAGAAGTTCTTGTGGGAAAAACGTAACCCAGCTCGTTCACTGGCCCTCGCTTTCCCTCGCTTTCGCCAAGTTTTCTTTTTTTTTTTTTTTTTTTTTTTTTTTTTGGAGATTCTTTCATAGATTCTTCAAGTTTCTGAGAGGAAATCCTCGGCTCGGTATTCACTGTCGACAACAGACAACAATTTCAGGATTTGGATCCATCCTCGCAACAGAGTCTTCGGAGAGAGCGCGCCAACCTGAGCTGGCGCATTGATTTCCCCGCAGAATCTGCTGGAATGGCTTTGATTAAAGCGTAAGAGCTAGCTCGCCTTAGGTTCAACGCCAGCATGTGAATATGCGCTGAATATGTTCTGCCAATTTACCTTGTAATTCCCATGACAACCCCACGAGACTGCCGTTTTTAACCTTCTGTGTCATTTGTAAAAGAACAAATATTCTCGGAGCTGGATTGGCCGTGATTTATACTTGATTGTGAAGTGGTGTTCAGTTCTCGACCTTGGTTTCACTCTTGGCTTAGCTAGCGGGGTTGTTGTTACTGGGTTAGAGTATCGTATTCCAATGCCATCCAATGCAATTCGGATAGCGGTTAAAGATCGAAACTAGATTTTGAGCACTGGAGCAATATGACAAGAGAGCCAAATTAAGTGTATATGCAGTTCGCTGCCATTGTAGTTAGCGATATGAAGCTGTTATCGTTTGGAAATGCAACAAATCACGGCCATTCAAAAATGAAGCAGGCCGTTCGCCGTTTTAATATGTCATGACACTGAACGCATCCAACACTTATACAAAGTAAACAACATCCCGGGCTCAGCAGCCTAGAGTAAATGCTGATGGAAGGTGGACGGGCAGCTCCGATTTGCTAGGGGGCCATCGTTTTGGGGTCACTTAAACCCGGGATGTTAGCACGAGAGAATGAAATAAATAGGCGTGCGGGAGTAACTCAATAGTCTTCGAATTTGGAGCAGTAATATTGTTGAAAATGGTAACATCGCACCAGTTTCATATCCAACCTTTTTTCCGTCCTTTGCATCCCCAAGACCGGCAATGCTCGTCTATTTAATAAATAAATTAGCTGCAGAGTCTAAACCGGTATAAGGTTTTTTGTCTGTTGTTGACCGGCAACTGGACCTCGGCATCGGGGCCGGGACAATTTAGGTGTGGGAATGCGGCTCGATCTTCGGCCACCGTCACAAGCAACAACTCCGCCGCAACAATTCTTGCGCCCAGAAACGCCAACACTCTGCTTCGTCCTTCCTGTGTACGGACTATTTTCGTTGATCATACCAATCGTATATATCTGCGTCGTGCTTTTTTGAATTACAAGTGTCCTTTTCAACCTATGGTGACGGGAGACAGGACAGTGCAATGGAGCCAATCTCGCCTGCTACTGAACCCTTGAAGCATCGGCGACGGACGGAGGGCCCGCGACGACGACGACGACGAGTGAATAACAAAAACCCTATATCTGCTAGACTGGTGCTCGATCACCATCTACGAGGAGATGTTGGAATCTTATCTGATGATCTGGCGATTGATTTGTTTCCAAGGTCGAGTGTCGAAGGTATGTCTACATTTCTTGTCCTCTCGTTTGTAACTACCTGAAGCAAGTTTTTTGCGGAGGGAATTTACTTCGAATATGGTATGAATATTTTATACTGATCGTTCCACAGCTCTAGCAGAATCTCAGGAAGTGCGATATATTGCCATCTCTCCATGGTCGCCGCATAATCTCCCTGTGGAGGATATAACGTGGACGTTTATCCCGGTGCGCCTCCAATCAACCGCTAAATCCCAGGCTTCGCCGATATCGCATTCGACTGCCCATTTCCCGGCATCTAGCGGGTCAATCCAGTCATTTGTTCAAGCTCTCGAGACGTTTGATCCCACTCGCAACTCAATATCGAGCCAACGAGCAATCGAAATTCATTTGTTGGACGTGGTCCCCCTTTACTTGGATACCGTCTATGTGACGGTTGAACGCCATCTGCTCAGCACAGTTGACGAGATTCAAAATAAGTTCGGCGGAGGTTTCAGTCCAAGAACACAAGGAATTAATGGCCTATGGGCCAAAGGACGGGGCCCAGCGAATCTGGCAGCAAAGTCTTCCAAGGGAACGAAGGAGACTGCTGCTGAAAGGGAAGAGCGTTTAATTGGGGTTATTCGCGAGGCGATTTCCACGCAGAGGATATTACATGCAGGAGATTTGCTACCTCTGCCGCTACCTTCGCATCCTATCACACATGCACCACCTCCACCTGCCAAAATTTCCTTCTGTGAGCCGGTGTCTCAAGGGTTAGTTAAACCGACCACTAGAATTGTACTCGTCCAAACCAAATCGCATCAGCAATCCCGGATATCCAAGGGTCTACCATCCCCCGCGCGGGGGCTGTTAAAAGAGGTGGCCGAAGACGAGGGAGATGATACCTCGAATGAACAGTTTTATTCAGCTGCAGAAGAGAAATCGAGCAGCACGGATATGGAAAGCGCATCACCACCGGACGAATACGATACAGAAGCTTCCGTTCAGAGCTTCAGTGATGCTTCTGACGATTCTTTGGATGATATGATCTCGTTAACAGCTCCGGAGCTCCCACAGCAACCATCGGGGACAATGTCGGCAATGACATCCGCGACCCCGCGCCCCGGCAGCAAGAGATTCGATGTACATACCCCAGGGTCAATGCTCTCAAGTTTCACAAGCGCTACTGCGCGTGCAGGAAGAAATTCCGGTAAAACATTCCGAGCGGAAGGACTGCTGGAGAGAATACCTAATGAGATTTTACACCCTAAGCCGCGAGACTCTGAAGATTCAGACTCCTTTGTCTATGTGGATATTCACACTCTTGCCAAAATCGGTTGCTTCTCCGGTGACTGGGTCAGAGTCGAAGCTACCGAGGAGCCTCAACTTAACATGCTCTCATCTCTAAAATTTGATAGTCTAAACAACCTGATGGATAATGCTGCTGATGATATGACATGGAGGGCTGCAAAGGTCTACGGGCTCCCAGGGCTGACATCTCCCAAACCTCGATATTCGATGAATCAGTCTTCTACGAGGCGACATACCATCTCGCAGATGCCTTCCCACAGGCTTACCCCTACGGTTCTCGTGCCTCCAATTCTATTAAACAATCTGGAAAACCCTAAATATTTAAAGCTTTCTCCGATATTGGTTCATGGGTCTCAACATGCGAGCTCAAGACCTGGGATTGTACAACCGAAATCGAGTTCACCCAAGACCCCTCCTGTTGCCAAGGAAGTCACACTGTTGAAAATTTCCACTCCGCTTTCTATGGACAGGCTTCTACAGCCTGCCCTTTTTGCCGGGTTGAAGCGCCATTTTGAATCAAAACAGCGACTGGTGAAAAGTGGTGACCTTATTGGCATAAGTGTTGACGAGGGGCTAGGGAAAACAATATTCCCTTCTACCAAGGGGCCCGATGCTGCTGACGACGACGACGTAGCCGCTCAGCTTGGGTTCTCTCCAGATTCGCAATCGGAATCCCAAAATGTATTGAGGAAGGTAGGTGTCGCATGGTTCCGTGTTAGTCAGGTTGTCTCAGCCCCTGTGGATGAATTAGAAGACGGCTCTGAAAATGAAATATGGGGCGGAGTGGCTGTCATTGATACTTCCTCGACGAGGATGGTACAGGCCGGGAGTGAAATAAGTGCCGTGCCCGGAACACTACATAATGGATGGGAGTATTGGTTGGGTGTGAAGCCTTTACCCAAACTGAGCAATAAGGTAGGAAAGCCACGTGTTTTCGTCACCGAGACTCCTAAAATATTTGTCCCTCCAGTACAAAAACGACTTCGGGAGCTCATTTCTGCGTCGACAAGCCCTCGAGCGATCCAACTGGGCATGAAACCGGTCGTTATCTTGCTTACATCTACTCAGCGGAGCATCGGGAAATCCACAGTTGCACGCCGCGCATGTGCCGAGGTTGGTCTTCATACCTTTGCAATCGATTCCTACGATATTCTGGCGGAAGGAGGCGCAAATGGAGGAGATGTGAAAACCGAGGCATTTCTTAAAGCTAGAGCGGATCGGGCATTTACCTGTGGAGCAAACTGCACTGCTTTACTGATCCAGCATATTGACGTTTTAACGGCTGATAGAATGGTTACCGCAATGAAGGAGATTGTAGCAGACTCGAGAGTTATAATCGCTACAACCACGGACGTCGAGAAAGTGCCTGAGGGTATTCGAAGCCTCTTCACTCATGAACTTGAAATGACGGCTCCAGAGGAGAAAGAAAGAGAGGGTATCCTGCGTAACGTGATCTATGACCAAGGAATTAAAATTTCGGCGGATGTTGACCTGGCCTCTGTCGCCGTGAAAACCGCCGCCCTCGTTGCGGGTGATTTAGTCGACGTGGTTGAGCGTGCAGTCGCGGTTAAATCTCTTCGTCTTCAAAAGTTAGCAGAGAATGCTACAACTACAGATGAAAGGTTAAACGTCACGGTGCGAGACATCCAAGCCGCGGGTGGAGATGCTGCCCGATGTGTAACGAAGGATGATTTCGATGCTGCCGTAGATGCTGCTAGGAAGAACTTCGCAGACGCTATAGGTGCACCAAAGATCCCTAATGTTGGCTGGGATGACGTTGGAGGCCTTACTAACGTCAAGGATGCTGTTATGGAGACTATTCAACTCCCCCTCGAACGACCAGAGCTTTTTGCAAAAGGCATGAAAAAGCGAAGCGGCATCTTGTTTTATGGCCCCCCTGGAACCGGAAAGACTCTGCTTGCTAAAGCTATCGCTACAGAATTCTCTCTCAATTTCTTCTCGGTCAAAGGCCCCGAGTTGCTCAATATGTATATCGGCGAATCTGAAGCAAACGTTCGACGTGTCTTCCAGCGCGCCCGCGATGCGAGACCTTGTGTGGTATTTTTTGATGAATTGGATTCCGTCGCACCGAAACGTGGTAACCAAGGCGACAGCGGTGGTGTCATGGATCGTATCGTCTCCCAGCTTCTTGCTGAGCTTGATGGGATGAGCGGTGGAGATGAAAATGGCGGAGGGGTTTTCGTAATTGGTGCTACTAATCGTCCTGATCTCCTGGATGCTGCATTGCTCCGGCCTGGCCGATTCGACAAAATGCTCTATCTTGGTGTGTCGGATACGCACGAGAAACAAGTTACTATTCTAGAAGCCCTCACGCGGAAATTCAACTTACATCCGGACCTTTCGCTTTGGCGGATTGCTCAGCAGTTGCCATTTACATACACGGGTGCTGATTTGTACGCCTTGTGCTCGGATGCCATGCTCAAGGCCATCACACGCCAAGCTACAGCTGTGGATGAGAAAATTAAAGCATTACCCGGCGGGCCAGTTACGACGGCTTATTTCTTCGATCATTTTGCGACACCAGAAGATATTGCAGTCATGGTAACGGAAGAAGATTTTATTGCGGCGAAGGGTGAACTTGTTGCTAGCGTCAGGTATTTAAGAGCCCCTTTTCACTTCCCCCGTACCCACCTCGACTTTTCGAGCAAAGATGCTAACCATGATGCCCCACCAACAGTGCCAAAGAACTTGAACATTTTGAACGAGTCCGTCGCACCTTCGAATCGGTGGATGATGCAAAGAAACCAGCGCCACATATAAAAGGTGTCCAAGAAACCTCCTCCCGCGCCCCCTTAACGGTTGGCGAAGCCGTCAATGGGCTTACGCCAGGAACACCCCTAGAAAACGCCCCACCGACCGCGCTGGAAAACATTACAAACCACGCGAACAAAACAACGCCTTCATCGACGTTGCCACATCGAGCCAAACACGGCAATAAGACCTCACGGGGAAAGGGCAAAAATAACATCGGCGGTGCCAAGGGGAAGACTGTAGCGCCATCCTCCATTCTATATTCGGAGCCTGATGAGGAAGATAACCTTGATGGGCAAGTTGGAGATGAGAACGTTGTGAATGTGAATGGGACAGCTGTCCGCAGATGGAAAGGGAAGGGCAAAGCTGCTGTTGTTGACCGCGCAACCATCGCAGTCAATGGTGATGAGGCAGAAGAGGACGATGAATATGTAATCCGGACGGACCACTTGGTGGGGACTGATAAACGGGCGTGATTTTTGTTTCTCCTGAGAGTGGGATGGTCTGGGTGTGTTGTAATATCTGATCCATAGTTATGTACGCGCATATCATGTACCGATATTTTCTTTGGGGCATGATATTGAGGTGCATGCCTAGCATTTTGTTATGCATTTTACTTGCCTTTCCTTTATTTGCTTGCATACTGTGTTGCTATTTATATAGATGTCTATTTCCATTATTTATCCTCATTACTGTTTCTTCCCCATTTCAGAGGTCTAGGTGTATCGTCAACGGGTCTATCAGCACACCAGACATCTGGTTATGAGAGAATCGATTGCAAACCGATTGTTTTACAGGGTTATGGCAAGCTACCTGTCACATTACAAAGATAGACAGATGATAGATGCTAACACGTGGGAGATAGCTATACATATATGGCTTTTTAGCTAGCTACATATACGGCAGTATAAAATCTTCCTTATAATGAATGTATCTGGGCTCAGCCAGTCCAAGAAACGTCATCAGTACCCAGTGCGTTTGGTTTGGGGACACAATTCCTTCCGATATTCCCCATCGTCCCGGATCCGTTCAAGTTCCTCCTTAAACCCATCTGGTAACTCCTCCACCTCGTCGGGGTATTCCAGTAAGAATTTGGCATAAATCCGTAACTGGTCCCGAGTCCACTCGATTGCAGCGTCGTGGAACTCCTCATAGAAGTCCTTATGGACCTTTTGGAAAGAGGTACCGGCTTCTTTCATGTTCGCATCGTTGTCCGCAATCCCCCTAATCAAACTGTGAGTACACAACTGGTTCGTGGACAGAAGGAAAAGTGATTAGGGCACGGAAAGATTGCTTACAGGACTTCTTCAATGCCTACGATGGACTTTTTCAAGGCTTCTTGGGCTGCGGAATGGGCGTAGTACTTGCATGTTGCGGAAATGCGAGCTAGCTCACAAACAAATCTGCCATGGTTGTTGATTACCTTTCTTCGACCTTCTATACCATCGCGGCCTGCAATAAGGTTCTTCTTCGCAAACATCTGCAAGGAAGTTAGCTGGTTGTACTATTTCCCCTTGTGGGAAGGATCAGCTAGGTTTAACTCACCAGGTATTTTAGATTGTTCAGTCTCTGCTGGATAATGGCCATGCGAGGTTCGTTCGCAGTGTTAACGGTGCCCAAATGCTGCGTCAATGCCTCCACATATGATGCTTTCGCGGGTGCTCCCCCTGGAGCAGGGTAACTGGGGTTCAACTTGTCCCAAAATCTCAGAACGGCAGGATGACAAGGCTTGTCTGCGGAGCCGGTGAGTTTTTTTTGGAGGAAGTCCAGATAGTCTCGGACCCAGTTGGCCTCATACACATGTTCGGCTGTGTTGCATTATGTGTTACTTGGCATCCCTATAAATACTTTGGAAAGATAATAAAAGCTGGCACTTACAGGCCCATTTCTCTTGGTCTAGTAAACCAGTCTGGTCGACGATGGCACGTTCCTCAAGAGGTTCGGTTATCACGCTGATATTTGCATTTGGCCAGCAATCTTCCGAAGCTTCACCACACGGAATGTTTGGGACGAAAATTGGTACGACAGGGTCTTTTGCCAGGTCTACTGGGCCTGGATATTTCAATATCTGAACGGTCTTACTCTTATCGCACTTCAACGGAATGGGATCCCTTCCCGTGTCTGGATCTTGACGTCGTGATACACCGTTAGAAAGAGTCCGGGGGATTCGGGCTCTTCGTCCGCGGACGTAATGGCCTGGGTCATCATCGTCGTCTTCGTCGTCCTCTTCCTTCTTTCCGCCGAGACAATACCCCGGAGCCACGTCACCGAAAGCGAGACATACTTGCGGGAAAACAAAAATATCTGGCTTCTCATAGATGTCCACGTCGAAGAGAGTTTTCCTATCACCATCGATTTCTATCCAACCCTCTAGGTCTAGATCGGCTCCTACCATGACATCAAGCTTGATTCCAAAAATGTTTGACTCGTTGGGGCAGAAACCCTCAGTATCTTAAACGCATGTCAGCTTGTCAAGTATTTTACATCACTATAGAGTGGGGGACCTACTGAAACCAGCGCTTAATGTGGCTGTCACCTCTGGCACCTTCAGGGCTAGATCTACGCCAAATCCATTGTCGTCTTTAGAGCTCTTGTCAGCCTAGCTTCTATCAGATAGTGATGAGGGGATCTTACCAAAAACTTTGATGCTAACTGATAATGCGATTTCGGTGTAAATAGATGCCTCGGCATCAACTTGAGCTTGTACTTGCAGAGGCCGTGTCTCAATCACTGGTGCCCATCCAGAAACTTGCACGGAATCCTCAGCCAAAAGATCTAGTTTTGCAATAGCACTATCTGGAATACGGGCAGTAATTCCAGCTGTTGCGGAAGCGGTTCCTGAGATATAGCTGATCTCATACCCGGCATTCAATTGAATGCGCGGGCCAAATTCAAAGATACCAGGGATGTTCCATCCTGAGATAGGAATCTCTACCAAATTGATCTCCTGTGAAGGTTTAGTGAAACGGCGGAAATCAAGGTGAGCGTCAAATAGCAATTCCAGCTCAACATTCACCGCAACTCCCTCGGGCTTGACGGAAATTTCAAACTTGTCGATATCAAAACCGCCCCAACCTAGGCTGGCCTCAATATGACCAGCGAAGACTAAAGCGCCTTGGGTACCGCACTCGTTGCAATTGGCAGTAAGGTTACCTTTGAGTGCGCCTTTGTTAATCTCCCATCCAAAAATCCGAGTTGGCAATGTCACTCCAATGCCGAGTCTGAATTTCTCGTCGAGGTCCGGAATGATATCGCGTTTGACAAGACCTTTTGATCCAAGAACAACTTCGCCAAAATCCAAGGTATAGGTTTGCATAACCTTTTTCCAGGTGCTCTTGGTAGCTTCCAGGCGAACTCTCTGGTTTTTGTCATCGAAGATGACACGGCGGGCCACCCATGGTTGTTGCTCTCTGTCCTTCCCGCATTTCTTCGAGTTAGGGATTACAACGAAAGTATTCATTTCGTTGAAGTTAACCCAATCCCAATAAATCTTGACCGCAGCATAGACAAAGGGATGAATGAATTTGAAAGACATGTCCTTGGCATTGCAGCTGGCGGACTGGATTAGAAAATCAATCTTATCTAAAGAAATGATACGCTCGGTTGCCTTGGACCAAGACACCATACTGACGACCACGGCCTTCGATCCCGGTTCTTCACATATGTATTAGCAGAGAATATGAGATGGAATTACAGCGAGCAACTTACTATCAGTTGAAGCCCAGAAGAATTCCTCTTTGTCAACCGGTTTTATGGCTTCTTCTGCGGCCGCTTGGTTGACTGCTCTCGCTGAGTTACCTAGCTTTGGTGCTGACTTTCCGTCCCATATATCCCGGGGCAGAGGCTGCAATTCTGGCCTAGGAATTGCAGCCGCAAGTTGCGCCAAAAGCCACAAGGTGGCAATGATGCGCGCGAATTGAGCCATATTTCCTTGGTGTTGAAATAATTTGGGAATGGAAATGTTAATGAATGAATGGATAAATCCCCTCCAGGCAATGGAGATTGAAAAGAACAATTTCTATTCGGACAAGAGCAACCAAGTCGGTGGAGTTCGCGGCTTTTAAGTATTAAAAAAAAGCCTGCTAATTACCGTCACTGATAGCTGCCGGGGATTATACGACCAGTTTGATGAACACGGCAAATAAAATACATTTCCATGATCAGCTCAGGGAATAACTCATCAATGCGCCGCTCATGCCGCCCAAAAGGGCAGGGACACCTTCACCCGAGAATCTATTTACTCTCATACAAAATATTGGGTTGCAGCTGCAAGGTATTCCAAACGGAAACCTGGTCACTTGAGCGTACACATGACCAATTGTACCCCCTAAAAAGTTAAAGTCTGATGACGGTTGAAGAACAAGACCGGACCGAAGGGGATAAGAATCCTAGATCAGTTTGTTCCTGTTGAAGGCAATCGTACGGGGAACCGGCACATCTGTTTTATGAAGAGACGGTTCTAGACACCGAAAACAAGGAGCAGCTCACAATAGCCAGTCCCAAGAAGGTGCCCCTGATAGAGTAGAGCGCGGAGCTGAAGATCCCTGTACGCTGGAAATCACCCGCTTTCGCGATCATTTAAGGTAG
This sequence comes from Emergomyces orientalis, assembly GCA_002110485.1. Lineage (NCBI taxonomy): Eukaryota > Fungi > Ascomycota > Eurotiomycetes > Onygenales > Ajellomycetaceae > Emergomyces > Emergomyces orientalis. The sequence goes on from MOWL01000006.1 coordinate 199,916, forward strand.
AATTTAGCCTTGGTGATTGTGCTTCCTTTGCATTGACCAGTTTAGCTCCTCTGGTTCCTTAATAGTTCCATGAGCTCGAGCCTTCCACCTGGATTTAGCCTCCTGTGGTCCTGATGATCATCGCTCAACAATCGCGATGCACAATTCCAACATTTCACGAATATGACAATGAAAAAGGAAGTCAGTTAGGATGTACCATAGTTTACTCACGAATGAAGAACTCCGAGCTCCGGTTTGACATGCAAATTGCAGGCGGCAGGTGGGGGTGAATAAACCTTGGTTTGCTCGTATATGCAGCCATAGAAACGGCCAACCCTTGCGAGTGAAGAAATCTAAGACATTGATTTATCAAAATACAAACTTCAGTAAGCAAAAATGTTACTTTTGATAATGAAACATGGTGAACATTTTGAGGGCCTGAAAAAACATTTTGGGGTCGCGTATGGGAAGTATGGAAACATAGCGCACTTTGACCATGTAACGTCCGTGCCGGATACTCGGTTCGAATAATGAAGCCGGGCCTCTCATTTCAGATGGAGGGTTCTTTATTCTCTAAAGTCCAAAAGATCAGACCCATTGCTTCTCATTGGGTAGGAAGCGTATGCCGTTGTCATAGAAATTGTATTCTAGGGGTTTTCAGAACCTAGTTATGCCGCATTCCTCTTGTTCGGGCCATACTGTATGGTGCGCGGCAATTGGATGTGGTAAATGAGCCCATTGTTACCCCAAAACTCGGGCAAAGAAGAACAACCGGCAAATTAGAATCCGTATTGTTATTATAAAGAGTGAGTCAGGAAACTCGCTCCTAAGTCGCTACCATGAACTCCCTGAAGGGTGGCAAAAGACTGGATGCTTCCTGGTTCATCTTAGTTGCGGTGAAGAATCAGAGGGACGGGGTCCGAGCCGCCCCCGCAAGAGTAGACAGAAGGGAGGGGGAAACTGACAACGTTCACATGGCAAACTGCAGGAATATCATGTTTCGGAGGGGTCTAGGCAATCGGCGGCTCTGATATCGCAAATGCCTGTTCTGGTTCCCAGGGCCATGAAAATTTATTGGGGTTGAGGGAGGTCAAAAGAAGAACGGCAGCCAGCCCGTCGCCAAGTTTAACCTCACTCGCCATCGGATGACTGCTTGCGCCCACTCCGGCTTTAGTCTTTAGACCAGAAATTAAAAGCACATTGCAGTTCGAAATACGGAGCCTTGAGACTTAAACTTCCATAGGTAAGTTGGGTTATGGACATTACGGACCTAATTCCGAATGCCATGTCAATATCAATATGTAGTATACCTAACAGAGTTGTTCATTCCCCTGAATAATTTCCCCTGCTCGAGGGCTGATTGATATATCCCGTAATAGCGGGGCTCTTCACTTATCTGCTCGCGGCGTTTCGGCTTTTCCACCGCTGGCATTCGGGGGCACCGTCTTGGACAACATGAGAATTATCATTGGTGAGGACCTGTCTCCCTTGGCACATTGGCAAATTGTGAAGAATATGAAGGACTAAATTAAGTTTTTTATCGTTTGGGTGATTTATGGATCTTGCTTGGCGGTTGATTGGATTTTGTCGCTCATGGTTTAAAGCCAAGCCACCAGGATGATGTGCTGGGGCGGTTCCAGTTGAATTTGAACGAGCCTTGGCGTGCGTTCAAGGTATTTAATTGCATGAGGATGATGCAGCTGTGGCCCAACCTGCCCAATTAATTATTATTTATGATTGAAAGGGTTTGTGCAGGAAGTGAAGCCTCGTATATCAACGCCACCATGCTCGGCCTGCATCTATTTCTCTCATTGACGAAATGAGCAAGAACTTACGAGGAGAATTATAAGGCTACATTTCCCGTAGTAAGATTTTACTCCGCCAATTACCTAAAGTAAGGTAAAAATTTGGGCTGACCAATAAGCCACTCCTTGTGGGAAGAAAAAGGTCTCCCTCTGCTAAACTCTAGTCAATTGAAGAGATTGAGGCTCCGGGTAAGGGACGATCCCGTCGACTCTCTCGGAATTTTGAGCCATGCATCTAGCGAGTTAGAGAGCTAGTTTCTCGATTGACCGGAGGAGGGGCTGCTTGTTTTCTTCCTTCGTTTTCCCCACGCTCTTTTTGCCCCCATTCAGGTGTCAGGGCAAGCAGGGTTCGTACTGATGGCAAGGCGTGATGTCTGGGATCATGTCACTTGGTCTGGCTAGGCCTCTCCCCGCACCCTCTCGCATGGTTTTCCCAGCCCCAGGCCCATCCCGTGCCTGGGATCACTAGCTGGCTGAGGAGCTGAACCCTGCAGCTCAGATCCAACGTTTCTGGTTGAGCCATCAGCAATGTGATGAAGTCCATTCGTAGTGCCGGGAATCCCATCATCGGTTTCTCGTACCCGTTGTTTCTAGCCGAACCAGAATGACTGCATCGAACCAATCAAAGCACGTCGCCCTTTCTAAACGAAGTGCCTGGGGTTTGAATGACTTTCTTTATCAGTTTCGACATCCACAAGGGAAATAGTATACTTTCGTATGGTAAGAGTGAAATAGAATAAATCAACTGAATACTATGGTTGTAGAACTGAATAGGAGGATACAGTTCAATTAAAAGCTGTGCCGTCCGAACCTAACCGACGTAACGCCCGAAGATCTAAAAGAGCGTTAGAGAGATGAACAGAAATAATTCAACCCGTAATTTTGCCCTATACATAGTAAAGAGAGAATCAAAGGTCGCGATATAAGGTGAGGATGCAACCGCGAGAGAGCACCTAGTGCCCTGGAGAAACTGCGTGTTAGTTAATAGCCCCATGCGAATTCTATATGCTTTTAGCGGCATTGAAAAATCATTAAAAAAAGTGAGTCAAAAATTAATTCCTCCATTCCTCCTTATTGCGGATGGAAAGAAGGGGGTGTTTCTCACCCCTTTCGAGACCAAGGCGAGCTCCAAAAAGTGATGTGGTCACATGACCTCAAACCCCGTCTGCCAAGCCCTAGTTAACCCCAAACATCGTCATTCTCAACATGTTCGGTGATATCATCAACTCCAAATCTCCTAACTAGTATGCACTATTTTACTGGATATCAAAGAGTGAAGAACAAATTTTGACCTGGTTGTCGCTATTTCGATTTAGTTACCGTGATTCTTGTCTGCACTGAATTTGATAAACATCAGTTCAAACTAGTACCGTGCCCCAGGCAATCCATACAGCTTGATTGCACGTACTAGTACTAATTACATTTTGGCAACCCGTTTTCGGCCCATCTCGAACTTCACTCCCCGGTCCCTTCGAAGTGAACTGATAAAGAAAAATAAAAATACCTTTAAAGAAATAGCAGATAGAGCTTACCATAACCGTCATTTTTCAACAATGTTTTCGCAGTTTTCTTTTTCGCTCCCCTCCGTCAAAGAGCTTTTCTCTTCAGTCACGGCAGACGCAAACGCTATTCACATAGATTCCGTCGAGATCCACGATGTCGAGACGGGGAAGCAAAAACCTGCCCGAGCGTTGAAACATCTGTTAAAGCTGAACCATGCCAATTATTCGATTCTATATCATAACGACCGCTTCCATAATCATACGCCGCATGTGAGATTACCAGAAGGCTTGTTGACATGCATACCACATATTAGCTGGATGAGCGTATTGCTAATTGTTACCTTTTGCTACCAGTTGTTATCTTCGGCGTATTTATTTGGAAGTGATGCAGACCATCTGAACCGTCTCTACGAGATGGAGGAAAAGGTGTTGGAGCCGTGGCGGGATTCGCCTGGAGAGATTGTAGCAGATGACTGGAGGGACTTTTTGGGGAAGGCAGAGTAAGTGCACCGGGTTACTTCTTTTGTTTTGGTTTCCTTCTAGGCCATCATCATGTTCGTACGTATAACTGACTGCAGCAGATATCAGAGAGCATATCTCGACTTTTTCGAGGACGAACTTGTTCATCATTCCTATGACTGGAAAAAAGTTGTTGAAATCTATCTCTATTCCGGTAAAAAGCCATTGATAAATTGTCTTGTTGCAGGACGTAAGTTGATCAACACGAATGCACAACCATGACGTTGCCATACAGCAGCCTAACAATCTTGAGTAGTTGGGCACCCGCTCATCCACCTGGGATACGCATACGAAATGTCGAGTCGAGACGTAGCTATTGAAGCACTCGCAATGACAGCAACATGCTATAATTACCTGCACAAGTATATCGACGATCCATCTTACATAGAAGCACCACCCACGTACGAAACCACTTCACCCCTAGAAATCCTACATAAAATCCGCACGGACAAACGTTTTGACAACCTCTTCGAACAACCCGGTGGCGGCAATCTCGAAGTCCTCTTCGAACACCACGAGGAGGCAATTCTCGAACATTGGCGTGCATGGGCCATCACACCAAACCCCATCAAACAACTTGAAATTTCACAAGAAGCAGCAGCGGCCATCTTTGTTGCCGCAGACACACAAAAGCACGACTTCTTCCTCGTCCACCTACTTACCACTAGCCACGCAATGCGCATTTTACTCCCCTTCGTACCAGGCAAATACCATGTCTCGCTCGTCCGGCAGTGGTGGCTAATTGTCGTGGGAATTTATGTCTCACAGCTACGGCCTAAAATAGAACCTGACACGATTAAAAATTATGATATAAAGGGGCGGAACTGGGATTGGATTGGTGACCAGGCCGTCAATGGTAAGTGGGCGGAAGAGACACATTTTATTAAGGCACTTCGGGCACTCAAGGAGGCAGCAAGGACGTGGGGTGATAGCGACGAATTCTACATTCAGGCTGCAGTTAAGCTTGTTGATGAATTCAAGGGGTTTGGAGGGTTCGGCGACCAGTCAGTCTGAGTCTCACAGGAGCAAAATATTTTTGGTAATGAACGTAGGGGCTTCGATGGATATCAAATTGTGCCTGGCTTCTAACCTTGTTTGCGGAACTTGAAGTGGTTTTTGGCTTGTTCACGGTAAAAGTTGGCCGAAAATTTGTTGCTGCTTGCATATTTTTGTATATACGGAATAGTACGCATATAAATTGTCTGAGAAACAATTTCATGGATGCATGCATAGCAGTTCATACTCTACATATTTCGTGTCCTTTGAGATATATATAGTATTCCTATATATGTTTCATCCTGCACGTAGAGCCAGATCCTGTTCAAGGGCACGAGAATGATGTCATAACAAAAGCGCAAAGCTCAGTAGATTTGCACTGTTTGCATTGCTTGGCGCGTTGAGATAAAAACTTCAATAATAACAGTTCAGCGGAAGTGATGAGCGCAAACAACGCTTTAGAGGATAACTACTACAGCTGCGCGAAAATACTGCCACATTGTTAACTAATCCTCCAGATTTACCTTCGTCTCGCGTACCTCGTCCGCCAGCATCCAACTATGTCATCCAGAACGGAGCATGGACCGCTTCTCTATGCAGAGCTACTGCCGAATATCCGTCAAATAACGTTGCATGTCTCTTTGCCCCATTCCTCGTCTTTAACCCAGAATTCTATCACATCCGGTACTCCCGTGAATCTGAATCTCGCCAGCGGCAAATACTCCCTTTCTCTTTTGCCCTCCCGCCGCGCTGTTAATCTTTCCAGCCCGGGCACGGTAAGAACGCTCAAACTGCCCGCTCGCGTTTCGGAATCAGCACACGCAATTCTCGCCACGCAGCCGGCGCCTACTCCTTCGGGTGCCGGGCATGGTGAACTGTTGTTCCGACTGCCAGTTGACGCTGAGACCGGACTCTCAGGGGTTTCCCAAGCTACAAACTGCCAACCCGGCCACAATAACAATGAAGTGCAGGTTCCGTGGACTGCGAAGGATATGTGTGCTGAGTCCCGCATTCGGTGTCGGCAGTGCAAGAGCGTTCTTTTTATCCCGTCGAAAAAAGGTGAGGTTGTATGGAAAGACTTGCCAAGTACTGATTGGGCTGAAATGATGGATTTATGGCATTGCCATAAACCTGACACACACGCAGATGACCATGGGGACGCAGCAGATAGCACTGGATTACATGCCCATGATGTTAATGAAGCAGTTAAAGGGTACGGTGCTGCTAATCAGGTCGTCTGCTCCCCCGGGACTGTGTTGATTGACGTTTTGTCCTTTGTGATGACTGAAGGAGACTGCCAGGGATTAGAAAAGTCGGTAAGTTGAATTTCGTTCTCTTTTTTCGTCTTTTTGCCTCCCGTGAATTACTTGGCGGTACATACATCCATATACCAATATGTCCGGTCACTGGCCATTGGCCCTTGAATTCCTCCGGTACTCGATGGGTGCTCCATGAAGCACATCTGAATACAACATTGCGTCTTCTTTTCCATTATTTGCTTTTTTCCCTTGCTTGTATCCGCCTATAATCCCCCCATCTTCGGGTTGCAAAGAAGGAGATGAGATTGCAACGTGGATTTCTACTGGATTCCATATTCTCACGATCTTACTTCCGATACAACTGCCCAATATCAAATTTCGACCAGAAAGCATTGTTGGAATTTCCCGCAAGGGATTCCGCACCTCCGATTACTTGGTACTTGCGCCGATAAAAGCTAGATCCATCGTGATGAAGGGAGTAGCAAGATAAGAGAAAAGAGGGTCACATCAAGTGCAGTGCTTGAAAGAAGGAATCCTCACCAACTCTTGATTCTGCCGAATCAGGGGTTGGTAGATGGACTCCCTTTCCCTGAACTTGATATAGCTTTTGATTCACTTATATACTTTACTTCCTTTCTTACCGTGGATATAGGCTTTACCGGAGATATTTTCACGAGAACTAGGAAGAGAGGAGGACTTATCGAAACATGAAGATTTATATAGCCTGAGATGTATTTCGCCGCGAAGTTTTGACTACACTATCCGAATATTTTCTCGCTGTTTTTCTTGGAAACCCAGAAAACGCAAGACAATATCTGGTGGTGGTATTTACTCCGAGGTTTTGTGGGATTCGCGGGATATAATCTGAGGTACACATCCGCAGAAATATATGCTAGTATGTATGATCGTTGAAGTTGGGGAATAAGATATGGACTTTTTACCTGTTTGATTTTTTTTTATGACAAGTCCCAGTGTATATCATGAAGATTATAGTGGCTAGTGTTGGTCTCTTTGCTATTCTCCAATATTTTATGCGCATGTATTACCTTCCTCGTTTTTTCATTGTACTTTGTAATGTCATTGTTCCCTATTTCGACCAACTTAAACACAGACATTTTCTTTGCATGTAAACCGCTACTTTAATGCCATATTTACTGATATGGACGTTGTGGGTGTCTGCAAAGCTCCCACCGTCGTCTGCCCCTCTAGACATTGAAAACGGGAATGAATCCAAATCCCAGCCCGTGGTCGACCTGTCGTGTTCTCGCTGCGGCGTCATAGTTGGAGAAGAGCACGCGGCTCTCTCTGGCCTGAGACTATACAAAGCCAACGTTTCCTTGCTCCGAAAACCCAAGGACGGAATCAACCCTGACGACGATGTGTGGGAGACGTACCCCGTGGATATGATCGTTGGAACGCAGTTGTTGGAGCTGGCTGAGAGGATTGGAGCAAGGAGATTTGCGGTTCACAGCACAGAATATACAGGTGCAAACAGTCGAGACAATAAAAGTGGATTACTTGTGAGTTTACTTTTATGGCCCCATTTTACCTTCCTCACCTGCGAACTTGCGCAGGTTGATTTCTATGAAAATTTCTATGAAGACACGAGGCAACAACGATACACTAATTCATCTCTATACACAGCTTTGGGTGTTCAATCCAGATCTCCGCTATTCCAGCTCGCCGTCAGACTCCTCTACCGATGACGAAGTATCTATTACTTCCCAGCGGGCGATGAAAATATTCTACCAAGAAGTCCCAGATATCCAAGCGATGCTCCACCCAGAGCAAGGCGCACCCTCGCCCACTGCGCTGGAAGATGTCAACCTTCCTCTCAATATCTATGACGGCATGAAACAGGCTCTCGAGAGAAGTGGTGAGATTCTACCCATCTCCGCCCGCCAGTTTCGGGAGTGGCGAGTAGGCTTATTCTCTCGGTTTGAGGAAATGGGATGAATGGCCCGCGGCAAGTGCGACCTGCTTAACTGACGAAGAAACTCGAAGAGGAGACATCTGTGGTACAAAAAGCGTCAAGGTCCCCGGGAAAGCAGTTTTTGAAACTCTACGGCGACCAGCCTCCTGTTTAAATTTAACATCCGAAAACATGAGCGTACAGTGTTTACTCTACCAACTAGTTCGCTCCGATATCCTCGTCGACTTTGCGCTGGCCTGATCGTGAAATTTATTCATATAATGCCCGATATCCCTTTTTACTCCGCTTTTTCTCCTACACGTTCCCTCTTCTCACAGTCCTACCACCGTCCAAAACTTTGGTGATGACTTGTGTGCCCATTTTTAGATCTGGGTCTCCTTCGGCATATCCAGTTCCGTATTGAAGCGACTTACATTCCTTCCTAAATCAACGTATTGGCTGTTTCTTCGTTCTTTACTGTTATGGATATTGACCAAGATGAGAGTTGCGACATCGAATGGTCTCACGTGGAAGACATTGACGAAGAGATGCCCGACGCTACCAGCCCAAACAACAGTGGTAACAGCGATCATTATACTAGGGATATCAATGACACCTTTGAGAACGACTCCCTTATGGCCGACTCCGTGGAAGACAATAATGCTCAGGATGATTGTGGATACGACGCGGAGAGTGATTCGTTGGTTCCAAATTTGGCCTCGAGCCATGCTCCAGTTTCCACTTCATCCCCGATGCAAGTCCAACAAACCATTCTGATTCCTGCCATGGAAGCTTCGTTCCCTGTCTTCGTTTCTAGAAGCCATATAAATAGCGGTAGCCCATGTTATCAAACCGCAAGCGCTTCGCCTGCCTTGAAGCGCCCCAGACTTTACCGCTCATCTTGTCTCCAAACGATTGTCCCCCAGCACGATGCACTCGTGGCCTCGCAACGCACTTTTGGTGAGAGTTTCTCTTGGCATGACAAAAGCTTGCATGTTCAACATTTGACCGCGGCCGGATTACGTCAGGACTGGACGACAATACCGCTGTCTCTTGACAATTATCCAATTCCTCTAGACGAACACGGCACTCTGAAGTTTCCACTGGTGCCTCCCCCAAGCCCAGTTTCTGAGCCGGATCCGACCCCATCGCCCACTATCAAGTAATTATTTCTATACTGGCGATGGAGCCCTTCTTCGTTTAACTGATTTTAGAGCATGAAATTATTGCAACCTACTAATGGTTGATCAAAGGGATTGAAACTTAGTTCGGTTTCATTCCAGTTTCGTTGATATATTGCTTCTCTGAAATTCACTAGAACAATATACCAGAGGTGGCCCTGTCGGATTGGTCTGGTAATGAAACATTGAGTGGGGGTTTTGTTTTGTTTGTTTTTTTTACGTTACTCTTCTACAGGTTTTCGGTCGTCAGTTCACTTTGTCTCGTCACCAACTGTCATACGCATCCATAAAAACCAAGGGAGACAGACCTTCGTCAGGATAATTTGGAAAAGCGGATAAGCTGATCTGACATCGCACATTTTTGTGGAACAGTAGGCAAAGAGATCGGTTATTGTTCAATTGAATGGATTTGAAAATGCTGCTTTAGGCTGGTGCACACCGGTAGAATAGCTACAGGATATTGGGCCACCAGTCACCCATGAAAAAATTCGAAGTGAAAAGTGCAAATCTCAATAAAATATCGCATAATTAATACACCTCTGACGTTCAAGATCTACACAATCAAATCCCCAGAAATGCGATCATAGATTCATGGTGACGCATCTACTCGTATATGCCCTTTCATTCTCCAATCACATACTCACATCCTTCGGGTCCAATCCATACCTCGTGGACTTTTCCAGCAGGGAACGTCGACTCTCGCGCCAGGTCCGAAATTCTCCTTTTGCTAGTAGTGTCATGGGGATACCTAATGGCTAAAGAGCCATGTCGTATTAAATGGATAGTACTACCCTTATGGGGATGGGGTGCATAGTATGCATTTCTGAGAGCATAATTAACAGCTGATAAAATAAAATTTCAGAAATACAGTGGAAACGCAGCAGGTTCCTTACGGGCTATCAGTCCGGGTGAATACGCTTTGAAAACCCCATGACTGAACTAGCTGTTCACACTCTGATCGGCTAGAAGAGCTCTTTTTTTTTCGTGCAAAGCCTCAAAAAGGAGGGAGTTACGGTTCTTGATTATAAGGAATACTGAATTCCAATTTTAAACCTTACAAGGCTTCAAAGCACGGAATTTTGCAGTAATTTGCCGAAGCTTTGAAAACCTGCGTCTTCTCAAACCTTTTAGAGCTGGTCATGACGTTTGCTGGCTCCACTTGGAAGTGGGGCTGGGATCCCCCCAAGGCCATCGATCCATGGTAATACCACCCACGAAGTCGGACACAACTTAAGCTTATTTGAGCCTCCTCCCATCTTATTTGAGCGACGTGTACTCCGTAACTGAGAGCCTGGCTATGATTACGACACCTCCAGAGTGGGTGGAAAGGGGCAGATGGAATTAGGTGGATCAAGCTATTGGAATAATAGCCATGTGTTCAATCCTCCTGCCAACTCCAACCCTCTCGAGATTTTAATCATACCCAATCGCCACGTTAGAGGAACAAATCGTAGCAGAGGATGGCCTTATTTGAGCCAATCACCCCCTTCGCTCCAAACAATCGCCTCCCAAAACCCTGTTCAGGGGCTCAAAAATGCATTCACGTGATTGTTATTGACGCGGGTTTAGGGGCATTCTTACGCCAAGAGTTTGTCGGTTTTATTTTTTGTTTTCAATGTTTCTCTTCAAAATGAGGAGAAACTGCGTAATTCGCCCCATAACATTAATAGAGGAAAGGAGTGAAATCACGTTCATCTGATCGCAAATTCCATCCTTTCCGCAACAACATATTTCAAAGTTCTTTTCATTTACCGTGCTTTCAGTGATTTGTTAGAGATATTTCTAACCTGGGATCTCCAAACCCTTGGGTCTTGTCCACTGGGGTTTTTTTTTTCTTTTCCATTTCGGCGTGATGCGATGAAATTTCCAGGTAAATAGATTCAACATGTTCACACGTGGCTTATTAAATAACACCGTACAGGGCCAATTTCCAACCCCCAGTCGCCCAGTAACACCAGACGACCACCACGTTTAAAATATCCGGCCACCGAGATATGCACTGTACTCTTCCGGACAGTTTACTGGAGAAGCGTTTCGAGGCTTTTAACCTGAACTACACTATGATGATGGGTTATCAAGAGGTTCGAGATGGAGCCCAGGATATTTGTTTTCTGCCCTGGATTTTATTTTTGTCCACAAGTGTAGAGCTACCGATTTTTACGAGGAGCTCCACTGCTACCCCATGTAAAATATTAGCTCCTATTCCGCGATTTCGGGATTTGCTTCAATTTTTACAAACTCCATCACAATTTTGTGCTGTTGTGATCGTCAGAGGCGAATTCGCAAAGGGTCCGTGTGTCGGGAATCCTCTTTCCAAACGCCTGTGGCTCTTCGAGTTGAGCCTAGTTTTCACCCTCCAAGATCCAGAGCCGAGGATCAGCCGCCTTTCGGCACTCTACTTCCTTGTTGGAATTTTGGTCTTCTTATGCCTATTGGCTATTATCAGTAGCCAGTATGCGAATATTTACTTTGTTGGGAGTTCAGCGCTCCTGGAAGAGAATATATAGGTAATGGCGGATATCCCGACTCCGAGGTCTTATTATTATGAGAAAATATGAGTACCACTCACTTTCTGTGATCTCGTTGTTTTCTGTCTGAATTATGCTTTCGTTTACATATATCCGTCGTCATATCTGCTCGTATTATTAACCTTTAGATACCTTCACCTAAGAGCGAGCAAGGAAACCATACTCCATATGAACAGACAGGTTAAGAGTATTATTTCTCATCGGGACTGATTTAGGCAACGTTTAGTTGCTAGTTTCGTATTTCTGGAAAGAAAAACTACCAAATTTGAGGCACAACCTGCTTTCACCCAGACATTCTTCCATTTCTGGCACATGCTTTCACGACAAACACTTCTATCCTTTTGGTAGGTAAGTGAAAAGGGTTCCTAGAGTTAAACCGAAAAGTCTTCCCTCATGTCGCTTATTCCTCTTATCTACCTAACTAACTGTTTCCATCCTATATTTTCTTCCAAGACAACGGGGCTCATCATTTCGTAGGACTGCTGTACCAAGCCAAAGAAAAACCGAAAGCCGAATACACTTCAACTCAGGCCAAGTTAAGGTATCTTAATTGGCCTGTGACGCATCCCTAACCGTTGTTTCGCACTGTTTGGCAGAGCATCTGTCAACACGAAGTTATAATGTTTGTGTGATTTCATGATCTACCATTCTTACCGCCAAGCACTCAGCACTCCGTACCACAAACATGACAACTTTTCCCCGGAATTACCCACGTTTCCGTACCGTTCGCGTCGCACGTTGGGCACTTGACACCAGGCATCTTGATCAATGGCGTTAGCTCGTTTAATTGTTCCAATTATCGAATAGTTTTATCCTCACCGGTGACATTTCGTTTCCTACAGCTGCCCAACCACGCGACCATGTCCAGGACATGCCAGGTTTGAAAAGCCCAAAGCCCATCTTCGTTGATATTGGGTGTCCTGATTGGATTTAGAAGCGGTATGAAAGGCTTGTTTTGAACGTTTGCTCCCTCCTGTTACATCGTTATAGGGCAACGTTTGAGGGGTCAGGTGGAATGGATGACTATCCTTAATGAATTGCCTTACTTACTAATGATAGAAAGGAATGTTCTTGCGTGTAACAGCGTCGATTTATTCACGTGTTTGATGAAGGAATTGGGTCGTTCGTCTCACAGTTTATAATCTACGCACAACAATCCGGGTGGGATTGACGTCTTATTTATGATACATCGGCAAATTGTGAACCTTTCCTGGAATTAATACGATCTCCACGATCGACAAAGATGTCATAAAGAAGCCGTCACATGGACCTCTGTCTCTCGAAGTAAATGCGCGAAAATTGGTGGATCAACAACTTAAGATGTCAATCCAGTAACAACACACTTCGACGCAAGAAGTTCGATTCGGGACACCGTACGCCCAGGACAAGCCAATTATCTCTGTCTCATTTTGCCGTGATGTGGTGGAAATCTGCTCAACCCGATCACATTCTCCAGCATCGTTTGAAATATAGCCTTCATGAGAGTGGGGATCATTCCAGTGGTGCGTCCAACGCGCTGAATGACGGTGTTGGTAATTCTGTTATGTGTTTACATTTGAAAATAAATGGCGCTTAGTCTGTGCTCTCCTACATTCATTGCACATCCCACTTATGGAAGAAAGAAGTTTATTGGATTATTTGACAAATCATCTGGATCAGCCAATCGTACCCTCTTCTTGAAGCCCGTCAATTCTACTGAAAATATTACGACGGGGATAGCGCATTTCCCCAGATGTTTGTTTATCTACGCTGTGGAGCCTGGCCCGACAGTTTTCACTAGGTGGCTTGCCCGTAACACAGCATCAACTTCGGCGGAATTCCGTTACACCGCCTACCTGCACACTGTCAATTTTATAATTCGCTGAAAATACCCCACCACGCATAACGCCATTACAAATATTCATATGATTGGATTGGATAGGTTTGGCGCCATATAAAAGAAAGCCGAGTTTAAATGGAAAACCCGGCAATAATTCATCTCTTAGCAACAGAACGTGGACAGGGAAAACTACTGCGTCTGGAGATGTCCAGGAGCCCAGATTGTGAGTTTTTAGATCGGCCATGGAGCCTATGTTTCCATGAAAGATACTACAACGAATTCTCGTTCACAAACGTCACGGTTAGATCGAGGTCCACCTCGCCAGGAGAGGGTCCTCGCTGGGCGGACCGATTGAAATAAGCGACTTTCATATCATCTCATTTGGTAGATAACCAGTGCCCTTTCTTGGGCGCTGCAGCAAAACCCCTGATTTTCTGATTGGCAATGGACCTAGCTTATTAAGATCGTTCCAGCCTGTCGAAACTTATTTATCTCTTAAGTTTAATCATTGAAAAGGGAATCACCTCATCGCCGTCGTTACGCGGAACATTGCCAAATACAAGTTCTAAGTATTCCTAAGGCTACTTGTTCCACACCCCCACGCTTCGATATCATTATCGCTTTTTGCCTGCCCCACTAGGAAACTGGCCAGATAGTGAACCCAAGCGGTGAAGCTACCAGTTTTAAGAGTTTTGAACTCTAGTTCCTCCATCCCAAGAGTTAGCCCCATCAAGGCGATTCGAGCCACTCTGTTCCACTCATTGGGCGCTTCCCCTCAGCAGGCGAGAGAAGCAATCCAAAATGTTGCTGCTGGACAAGCCACTAAAATGGGTGTCTAAAAAATAGCCCCTCGAAATGGCCCTTCGACATGAGGAGCGAGATAATTCCGCAGAAGAACGTTCAGGCGATCATATTTCCAAATTCACGGGACAGAGCATCAGTCGAAAAAATCAACCAATGAGGATATGAGATTAGAAAAGGAAAACAGACCTGTCACAATTTGATGTGTGCATGAACTATGCATGCGCCTGTGAATACGGGCAGCATAAAAACTTTATTTCTACAGCCAGACAGGTGGATTAGACCGAAAAAAAGGAATGAGGAGGGAAAGGAAAACAAGAAAAAGGAAAGAAAGGGAAACCGGAAATTTACAAATTCAGCCACTACCCTTCCATACATACTTGCATCGATCGGCAGATTTGCAAGAACGCGATCATTACCTCCCCGCTTGAAGAACCACTCGTTTCGGTGAAACTTTACATTTCTGAAGAGACAGACTGACAAGCCTATCACCCGACCATGAGGGCTATCCCCCAGGAAACATCCGGCTGATCCCCAACGTCATTATTTAACAGTGGAAGGTATTTCCCAAGACCAAGCAACAGCTGCTGGTGCCTGAGATTTACTTTCTAAAATATACACGGGAAATTCAAAAACAGTTATCAGATTGAATTGTCTCATGCATCAGATAAACTCTATTCATCCTGGCAGTGGTGTACAGGGGAAACACACGACCACTGAGAAAAAGGAGATTTCAATAATCAAAAATATTGCTAGAGCATGCTAGCTACCCTGCCAGCCCAAGGACGATAACGGAGTCAGAAATTCGTTCTACTGCAAAAACATAACCCGCGGACAGATCTCGCATAACTACATACTACCTCAGTAAGCTGAAGAAATGTGTGTGGATGCCCAGGAGAAAGGACACGAAGCGCTTTTTCAATAGAACAATTAACAACGTACTTTAAGAGACCTGCATCGAGATTTTGACAAGCAGAACGCCTCGAGATTCCTTGCCAGCTGTGTCAAATAACCGTATAAATCGGAATCCCTGGCGAAGCCGGTCGAGTCTGATGCAAGCCCACGCCGCTAAATCATCTCTTCCAATCTCACGGTCCTTAACTTTGAACCTGTCGATTCACTATTGAATTAGTGTCATTTCCTGCTAGTAAGAGAAGGCATAAATAATATGCATGAGGAATCACAATGAAAGCGGAGAGATCAATAGGCCTACGCAACCGCATTTACGTGGGTTTGGCAGATGTGGAGAATTTGATTCTTTTTTCATTCAGGCTTTCTTATTAATGCGTTGTGTTCTTTTCCCCTCTTTGTTGCAAAAGCAATGGCAGGAAATACACTTTATTTCGATATCCTCTGGCTGACGTGGCACTAATCGGCCCGTGTGGGATATCCGGAACCATCAATGATGGCAAGGGGAATGTATTGACGTGGGTTAAAATATCAAAATACCGCAGAATAAATTCGAGTGAGGGGGGAAAAAGAAGGAGATTATGTGTGAAGGCAACGGAACCATCAAGTATGGAATTAACTGACCTCAGAAAACTTAATTCCTCCAAAGTAACTGGTGCGCTTGGGAAATGCAAGATTTGGCCTCCAAAATCGGGATCTGTACCAATAGAGGATTTCGTTTGCCGTTTGTACTTTGCAGTGACAGTACCGTCTTTTACATTTTCGGTGGCGTGGATGCTATCTCTGAGTCGTTCGAGATAGAGCTGACATGCCACATAAGGGCGGAAGCTTTTGGCATGATCGTCACCGGCTGGAAGGGGAATGTTTTGCCCCGCATAAACTTCAATGGATAAATTCAGGATGTGACATTTTGCAATACTCCGGAAGCAATTTTCACTTCGTTGTGCTGCCCCAATGGCCCATGCCTTTCCTCTGTACGTCTCCGGTTTAAGCACCCAACCTTTATGGCCTGCAAACATTGCTTGGTTCATCATCATGCCTTTGTCACAGTTCTGCCAGTTTAACGCGACGATTTGAATTCCTTGTCTCCAGTAAAAAGACGGGTCTAAATTAGACGAATTTACGCGCAGGCCGGACGGATACGTTCGCATCATATATTCCCGATTATGCTCAAAGAGAGCCCGGCGTTCATTCTCATGGGCATCTTTCACAGCGCTCTCTGAGAGTGAAAATATGTGGCCCGGGTGTGTTGCCTCTGTTGACACATCGTGGTGAGCCTATTTCTTTGTCTTTATAACTCAATATGACTTTATCTCCTTCGCTCCTTTTGGTTTCGTGTAAATATTTTTGGACGCCAATATCTTTGGCAATACCTAGAGATTTTGACATTGATAACGTACCTTGTTGTGAAAACTTACTAAAGGTATATCCACGCGTGTAGATACCGAGTCGACTTAGAGAATGCAAAATCTTTGACGGTTTTTTCTTAGTCTGAGCCGCTCCGTTGTTCTCACTTGCGTCAATACCTCCGCCAGTGCCATCCTCAGCTACTGATCCTGACTTAGCTTTCCCAATTTCAATGGAGACTCTGGATTCGTCCATGACTTTTGTCTGATCGGCCACTGTTTGGGGTGGTGCCCATTTCACTTTGATCAAAATCTTGTTTCGCAACTCCCCCGGGCTTGGCAATTGTCCGATTTCACCTTTTTCCAATTTAGCTTCGATGTCGGCGGGTATCTCCAAGAGCATTCCTTTCCATGCCTGCATAATAATTTCTACCATCACTTCTTGTTGCTCAAGACACGCGTGGACCTCCAGGCTCACTATGACAGGTAGATCACTGGTGACGAATGCGTAATCTCTAATTGCATAGCACACATCACGGAATGTTACGTCTTTCGTCAAAGTATAACCATGCAAAACGCGAGGTTCAAGCCGCAGGGGAACACCTGACGCTGCCGTTCCCGCACCTATAGCTGCAGTCGTAGCTGCAGCTGTAGGTACCACGGTAGCTTCAGCGCTGGCAACTTGCGGCTGTGTTGTCGATCCTTTAGATAGCCGGTCCAAGCGGTTTGACAAGGATGACAGATTAAAACGACCACGTTTGCGGTCTTTACGATTCTTAGCCGTCTTCTTTTGAGACGTTTTATGTTCACCATGGTCAACTTCTGAACCCAACGAATCGGAGCTGCTCTCAGAATCTGATTCACCATCCCACACATCAATTTCAAGGCACCTACATCCCTTCAAAAGAACCTAGCAGGGCATATTAAGTTAGCTCGTTGGTGCTTCGTCAACTAGGAGTTATATCTTCAGGAGAAACAATGGTATCTATAGTCATTGTGAAGGTCACACCTTCCGGGACGGCCAATGATACGATGCATACCCGGTCGTGAATAGAATCAGAGGCCGCCGAGTTCCCATACGTCTATAGGGGTGCATGCTCACGGATTGGCCGCCAAAACTCTCCCAATGACCTTCTGAATTAACATTAGGGTATATGGCAAACCATGGGTTGTTTCTCACTCTGAGAATTCCCGATTGTAAGAGAGAGAGAGGGGGAATTAAAATCATCCAGTCCCTGGAGAATTGCATGCGCCACCACGAACAAAAACACATACTCCGGAGCAACTCGCAATTTTTTAATCAAGACAGAACGGGCATTGAGAAGGAAGAGGGGGGGAAATGAAAAAGAAGGCGGGGCAGCATACATTTTTGTAAACCTTTGTACTGGATTCGCTATATAGTTGATTGCCGGTCAGATACGTATTATGGCTCGAACTGATAAAGTAATTGTTCATAGGCAATGATAGGTCCTGCCGTTCGGGGGGCGCCTGAGCATATGCAGATGACATGTATACCATGAAATCGTCATAAGTGCTGATACCATGTTGTTTCTCTGGTGGTTCGTGCTGGATGGCTTCAAGAAATGGTTCCTTATTCATGGTCATGCTCGTTGATTCGAAAATGCGCTTTATATGGGCTTGGATATGGGGCGAGAAAGCTGAAACTTTGGTGTCATCAAGCAGCAACCCAGCACCAGCTTGGGCGAGTGAAGACATCGTGAGACACGAAACGGGACGTTAATTCAACGAGCGGTTCGAGCGGCCCCCCGATATAGGTTCCGGGTGTTGTAGTACAGATAAGTAAAGGGAAAGAACACTGGGATAATATTTCTTAAATTTGCAATTGTACATTTAGCATCATAATCGATCAGAATGATACTCTTTTCAAAACACGCTAAGTTTTGTTTCGCTTCTTTGAATTAAATGGTGGATGGCGGGGTAGGAGTTTCAGGAGTAGCTTCGGTGGTGGATAATTTTTGGCGAATGCTTGGCTTGATGTTTAGACCCAGAGACACAATCAGCCTAGAAAACGATATGTAAAGAGAAATATTGCAAATATAGTAATAGCTAGTTCTGGCGAGGAGTGGCAAGCAAAGAAATATCTTGCTTAGTGAATTCTGCTCATCATGAAAATGAATACATCGTGAACAGCGGCAACGCAGCTCGAAAATTTTGTTTCCTCCTTCCACCGCAGGACTCCAGCAAAGAAATACTTAAACGACGTCCCTTTTTTTACTTATCTTTCGTTTTGCTTAAGGGGATATATATATACCCATCTCACCATTATATATGTACCTGCCAGTGCAGCCAAGCAATGTCGGAGTATTTGCGGGGTAAATCGAGCAATGGTGGGGGATCAATATGCTGTTCCATAATACAGAAATGATGCTTCCACGACAGGAAGCACAGGCTTAAATGCGAACATCCCCTGAAATTAGAAAGATCATATAGTCAGGGACAAATGATTTCGGTAAAAGCGAATATATAGGCATTAAATTCAAGGCGCAGAGTATTAGATACTATCCAACCCAATTCCAAGAATAAGAGTTTCTGTTTGGAGTGGGCTGGGGTTATCTGAATAGTGTGACCATTGTATATGGCGTGAAAATGGCTACTCGTTGAAACCTCCCAAAAAGTATAACGATGTTGAGTGTCTGACATAAAATATAACAGGAATATGTATATGAATCAAGGAAAAGAAACCCGCAAAAGGAAAGGCATGCGGTTCTAAGCCCATATTCGATGCAAGAATACCGGATTCTCACCCTAGGTGCAGAAGTTCAATTAATACAAAACCCATGAATAAATACCTACTACCAAGACCCCAAAAGTCCCTGAGCGAAACAAAGACCAAAATTCCAGGGAAAGAACAGGTGATGGTATTAAATGGAAAGGAGGAGTAACAACACAATTAGGTTCAAATTGAGATCTTGCATTGTAGGTTTTGCCCATGATTCTGAAAGCGAAAGAGGAGCTTTGAGATACAGTCATGTTGATGGAAATTCATCCCTTAACACCAAGCCCATATCGGAGTCTGGACATTTTACATAGATCTTCTCTCTTCGTAATCATAGGGACCAATGGCTTTCGACGAAAAGTTTCCCAGGAGGAAAACGGAAGAGCGCTTGACGCGTGACTGAAGGCTAGACGGTGTATGGGTAAATTGCAAGGAAAAATATGTTTCGGTAGGCATTTTGCTTAGCATGGATACGATGGATGCGACTGGCATTTCGTCAGACCGGTTGTTAGACGTTCTGTTCAAACAGCCTGTGCGGTATCATAATAATCTCATTTGCACATCAGGGAAATTTTCACAACAATAGCTTGATGATATCCATTAGTTCTTCCTCGCATTTGGCCATTATCATTTGGGATTTACCAATCCGTCACATTTGTTTATGCACTCAAAAATAGCAATCGCAGCTGCGGCGATCTGAACAATTGATCTGGTCAAGGGCTGAGAATTCTTCGCCGTTTACTTCCTCCATGTCTGGGACCAAATAATACTATCGTCTTCCGAAAAAGGGAGGAGGGAGGAGGGAGGAGGGAGGAGGCGCAAGTGATGGGAATGTATCAATGATGTAGAAAGCATTTTGAGACGGCCTATTGGTGAACTGTTAAAGTCAGCAGATCCATCGTCAGTGGGCAAGAATGTTTTTGGACCATGGAATGTTATCCGGATGACTTAGTGCATGAAAGGGAAGGTCTGTTAATCATGCAGGCAAAGGTCTCTACCAGCATTCGAAGCCTTTTAGTTGAGAACGCAGTTTCTCAAAGCGAAGTTTTTTTTCTCGCAGGCCTAGGGTGCGGGTTTGTCTTCTCCAGCGCACCAGGTATGTCAAGGTGACAGTAATTGAATCTCCATTGATAGCAACATCTGGCTTCAATATATTTAGCTTACCAAACAGGCGAAGCCATCATCGCTGTATGACACAGGGTTAACATCTGTGACCAAAGCAAGTTTCTCAATATCTGTGATTCCGGTGATGAGGATGAAGGCCCATCCGAATGTGGGCCCTGCTCGGCGGTGCTAGCTGGCCAGGATAAGTTTTGGGAATCGTAGCCCTCTAGGAAGCCTCGGGGAATGTGTAGGTATCATCCTATCCGGGCACGTATCGCGCCTAAACCACCAAGCAGGAGGATCCAATCTAGGTAGTGTGTGGAGAATGTTTCCGTCAATTACTATTAAAACAATTCCCGCCAAAGGATGAGAGGACAGGCGATGTTGTTGGCCTAGAGTCGTCGCATGACCTGGGTCTGCGCCACCGCGCTTCAATATGGGTTGATATGGTATTGCTTGGTTGCCAGAAAGCATTATCATGACAAAACACTTGATAGCAAGGTTATCGAATGATACCCCAGATCGCTGGGAAAATGCAAAGATAAAAATATTTATCCTCTCTTCGTCCGCAATGATATAGGACCTGAAAACCTTCTTAAGTGGCTGTGTCAACAGGATAACAATATGTCCATACCTAGATCGAGGACGCCACAAAAGGTGAACGATATTGCTCAAAATAATACCCGAGGTGCAATGCGATGCAATGAACCTGGTCTCAAGCGCATAATATTAATGAACCCTTGTTAGGCCTGCGCGCTTTTCATATGCATATGGGAACCGAGAATTAAGATGTTGCAGAAGCTAATCAGTAAAAATATGGGGCCACTTGTTAATGGGATCCAAAATTATGAAATCTAGGGCAGCCAAAATATGCTGATGTCCGAAACTTGTATACTGTGCCCAAACGCCAATACCATATCATTCTCTCATAAAACGATATTAAAGGAGAAGCGGTAAAAAATAAGGGGAAAAGAAATTGAGCCTAGAATACTCCAACCTCCACAATTGTGTAGACAATAAAAAAATATGCCGATGTAATCTTCCATACATGAACAAGACAGTGTGAAATCCCCGCAACAAAGCAAAAGAAAGAAAAGAAAGAAAAACAAGGTATCCGGGTATATGGCAATGTGTATTAATGCAGGTGTTTGAATTTATATAGACAGACCAACCCGCGTAGCGGCACGTCGAAATAGAGAATCATTCGGTGTTGGATTATAGGTCTTCAACCATTCACCGTTGAAAGCGTTGATGAGCCAGTCGGAAAGGCCTATATGGGCGGAAATTGAGTTAGTCAGAAACGTTACGCACAATCGAAAATAAACGTAGAAGGTCAAACGAAGAACTTACGGCCATAGACCATTATATGCGCATTATGGAAATAGATGCTGTGGTCAGAGTCTGGAAAGACGTGGACATCGTAATTATCAACGTTGTTCACATCAAGTTTATCGATAAGGGTTAGGGAGTTTTGTATATGGACGTTATCATCAGCGGTCCCATGCATAACCAGAAAGCGAACGTTGCTTGCTAACGCGGAGGTGTTGGAAATGGCAGAGCTGTCATAACCCCCCTGGTTGTGTTGTGGGGTGTGCATATAACGTTCGGTATAAATGGAATCTAAATAAATGTTAGTTTGGCCTAAATATGGCAATGGATACCACAATGGTGGTGCATACCGTAATACCGCCAATCCGTCACCGGTGCTACAGCCATTCCGTACTGGAATGTTCGTCCACCGTCCTGCTCGAGCGTCTTCAGAGTCATGAAGCCTCCATAACTCCAGCCCCATATAGCCATCCGGGACTCATCAACGTATGGCTTTGCTGCCCATTTTTTAGCAGTTTCTATTTGATCCCGAGCTTCGTAGTGCCCAAGATTACCCCGAATTACGCAACGGGCCCCCCGGCCAATATATCCGGTGCCTCGACCATCCACTGTCACGACAATATATCCCAAAGTCGACGCAACGTAAGTCTGGAAATCGACACTGAACTTTTTGTTGACTGTTTGCGACCCCGGTCCGCCATATAAATGGAAAAGCACGGGATATTTTTTTGTCGGGTCGAAGTTTGGCGGGCGTCGTTCCAACACCGGCAAAGAGAAACCATCAACGCTTATATTTTGGTACACTTTCGACTCCAGTGAATATAGACGGAGCTTTCTAGACAGGTGGTCATTCTGCTCTATGATTTCTTCAAACGAATTTTCGTTTGCAGGGGTACTAATAACCTTCTGCCATGGAACCTTTGGGCCCTGGTAATTTAACAAGGCGTATCCGGCGCCGTTTGAAAAGGAGACACCATAGTAGCTGCTTTCTGACACGTTCGTCACTGGCTGAAGTGAACTTCCATCAAAGTTTACACTATAGACATGGCGCTCCCACGGTTCATTTCCGGCAAGAACGAAATAAACCAATCCTCTCTTCAGGTCAACCCCAGACGGCGCATTCACGACCTCGGAGTGGCCTTTTGTGAGCATAATAGGTTTAGGATTATCAACCGGCGTAAAATAGGCTAGCTGATCACGTCCTTCGTAAATGACCGTATCAATGTAGCCGTCCTCGAGCCGGCCATGATCCGGGTCCGCAGGAACAAACCGTGTAGATTGTGAAGGCTCTACCCAACCGCCATCCAAAGCATTGACATCTTCTCTTCGGACGATCTTTCCAGTCCTCGATGATACGTCGATAACGGCAATGCTAAGAACATCACTTTCTCGATTAGTCTCCCTGACCAGGACCTTTCCGCTCGAAACCCACAGAACCTCAATTATGAGGCGATCATCGTCTGCAAAGCCATTTGCGACGTCCACCGAGAAGACTTCGCCCTTTTCAACATCATAGAATTGGAGATCTACGATGGGATTTGGGGCACCGGCTTTGGGATACTTAATCTCTCGGGTTTCAGGATAGTTCTCTTCGGCGGGTTTGGGGTCCTCCCCACTTGGTCGAGACGCAAAGTACTGGACAGGATAGTCTGGGACTGAGGACTCGTTGGTGCGAAGGAATGCAATATAGTTGCCATCATCTGCCCACCAAGTCACGCTGTTGCCTGAAAAAACTTCCTCCTCGTAAACCCAGTCTGGCACTCCGTAAAACAAGTCAACCCCGCCATCAGTGGTTATTGTCGTAACATTCTTTGAAATTAATTTCCTAAGGAACATGTTATTATCCCTTGTGAACACAACAGCATCGGAGCGAGGAGACCAAGAAGCAAGTTGGATCCTCTGATCTGGCGCACCAGGATCGAGTGGCTGTCCCGTTTGAGTCTCGACGTCAAACAACCAATACTTGCCGGTAAACGAATGGCGCCAGTTTTTCTCCTGATCAGATATCACCAACACCGTCTTTAAATCCGGGCTCGGCCAAACCTGAGAGGGGAAGACAAGTTTTCCTCCCACTGTAAAAAACTGTTTCTGCATCAATACAATGGATTTCTTAGACGCCTTGGGGTCCTTGCGGCTAACAATATCTTCTACCCGCAAGTATCCGAGAGAACTGGAGTCATCTTTCTCCAGAAGCAACCCGTCCTCGCCATTCGGACCCGGGAACCACGATATAGAATGGCCGCGCGGCCTCCAGTCTCCCCCCAAAACCTCATCCAATGTGACCCTATCCCCTCTAGGGCCTCCGGTCGATATGTTATCCTCGGACGCGACAGATGTCTGGTACGAGTCGTGGCCATTAAATAAAAACAGGACAAACGCAAGAGACCACCCGCCCAGGGAGAGAAATACAAGCGTCCATAACGCAATCTTGACCCTTTTATGCACCGGCTTGCCTCCAGACGGGATATAGTCTGCATCCTCGACTTCATATTCCTCCTCGTCTTTGTATTCGTCATCGTCATCACCATGGCGGTCTTTCTCGCCCAGTCTAGCATCTTGTGTCGAGCCATTGATCCTATCTATGACGGCGAGGGACAACGAAGCAGTGGAGGAGGAGTAATCGAACGAATTTATCGAGTCACGGAATTCTGTACTGCCTCTAGTTAACGGCTCCCTTTCCTCGTCGCTAATACTACCTTTCTCTCCAGCCATTGTGTCAACAATTTTTCAGAGAAATCTTGGCTCCAAATTCGTTTGAGGCATGTCATTCCACAAAACGATGGACAGCACAGTGAATCACATCCAGACGTCTCTATGTGAAGTCAGTGAAAAAAATATTGTAAGGAGACAAAGAGATGCGATTGTGATGAGACAAAGGGACCTTGAAGCTCCAGGCCAGACCAATGCGGAAAGACGAAACACCACATCCGCGCCAATCGCGTTTAGTTAAGCGGCCTTGGCATCGAACTCTGTTCTCGTCGTGTGCACAAGTTCTGATATAATGCGGCTGGATAAAAACACAAGTCTAAGAATTATGATAAATGTCCTACAATTGTATACGCGGACCAACGCATGCTCAAAAATCACATAAATTTAACTTAGATATTAGATGTACCTCGCTCACTAAGAATCGCCCACCACATCCAGGCGGCGGTCCGCCTGGTTCCAGTGCTCTATCTCACAACCATTCCTTCTCATTTTGCTTTTACGCTAGTCAATAGAATATGGTACAATCAGTAGTAGTGTAGGACTGAAAGAGAAAATGGATGACCAAAAATTTTTGAGAAATTAATATACGCTTAAATATTCACAGGAAAAAGCAATAGGAAAGGACACGAGGGAAATGAAGGACAAATAAAGGGAAAAAGGAACCAATAACTCAAGCGAAAAGCACTAGTAGACCTAAAATAAGAAAAAAAAGGAAGTGTTTATATAATGAAACCTGTAGGGAAAAAAAAAATTTCCCGCGTGATTTTTCCATAGGGCGCCATAGGCGATCCTGGCCATGCAAATTCAGTCCCACAAGACTTACATTGCCAAAACTATTGGCGGATAGAAAGCAACACTAATACGTCCGTTTGAAAGGCGGGACAGGTTTGCACTCGTTCTCATCGAGCGTGTTGGGGTTAACAGCGCGGTAGGTGAGCTCGACTTTGCCATGAGGCTCCTTTTGGAAGGTCAAGGTGTGCTTCATCCAGTTTTCGTCATCACGGTCGGGGAAGTCTTCACGGGCATGTGCGCCACGCGATTCCTTGCGGTTGGCAGCTGCGATAGCGGTTTGTGTACTATAATTTGTTAGTATGCAAGACGACCATTTTGTTTAAAGGGAAAATGGATATCAGTATAAGCTTACGCGCAAGTCAACAAGTTTCTTAGTTCGAGCGTCTCAACAAGATCGGAGTTCCAAATCATGCTGCGGTCCTTGGTTGCGACATCATCAAACATTTGGTCAACCTCCTTAATCTTGCGGACACCCTCATCTAAACTTTCTTGGGTTCGGAAAACGCTGACATCGGTTTGCATGGTCTTCTGCATAGCATTTCTAATGTCGAATGTCGACTTAGATCCGTCTGCAGTTCTGGTCTTGTCAAGAACAGCAATCGATTCAGCACCAGCATCGGCGCTAATCTCTTTATGTGGCTGACCAGGTGATGACTTGTCACGAATGCTATGGGAGACTGCCCGGCCGAACACGATAAGATCAAGTAGCGAGTTGGCACCCAGTCTGTTGGCACCGTGAACAGAAACACAGGCGGCTTCCCCACAAGCATACAGACCCGGAACAATCTTATCTTCGCCCTTCTCATCGATCGTGATGACTTCGCCAGTATAGCGAGTTGGGATACCGCCCATGTTATAGTGAACAGTTGGGAGGACGGGAATAGGCTGCTTGGTGACATCAACGCCAGCGAAAATTGATGCGGTCTCCGAGATACCAGGCAATCGCTCGTGGAGGATTTCGGCAGGAAGATGGCTGAGCTGCAAGTAGATATGGTCCTTATCGGGGCCAACACCGCGTCCCTCGCGGATCTCGAGCGTCATCGATCGAGAAACGACATCTCGACTAGCCAGATCCTTGGCAGTTGGGGCATACCGTTCCATAAATCTCTCACCCTCGGAGTTCAAGAGATAACCACCTTCACCTCGGGATCCTTCCGTAATGAGACATCCAGCACCATAGATACCCGTAGGGTGGAATTGGACGAATTCGAGATCCTGGTTGGGCAAACCAGCACGGGCAACCATGGCCATACCGTCACCAGTACAAGTGTGGGCGGATGTGCAGCTGAAGTAAGCACGGCCGTATCCTCCTGTTGCCAGTACGGTGTGGTGTGCGCGGAAACGATGGATGGTGCCATCCTCTTGATTATAAGCAATAACACCTTTGCATTCGCCATCTTCCATTAGAAGATCCATGGCGAAATATTCGATGAAATAATTAGTGTTGTGTCGGAGGGATTGGCCATAAAGAGTGTGAAGAAGAGCATGGCCGGTTCTGTCAGCAGCAGCGCAACATCTGTAAGCCTGGCCACCCTTGCCGTATTTCTGTGACTGTCCACCGAAAGCACGTTGATAGATTCTGCCGTCCTCGGTTCTTGAAAATGGACATCCATATCCTTCGAGTTCGATGACGCTCTGTGGTGCCTCTCTCGTCATGTAATGGATAGCATCCTGATCACCCAGCCAGTCGGATCCCTTGACGGTATCGTACATGTGCCATCTCCAGTCGTCCTCGTGCATACTAGATACTCAGAATTAGCACACAATTTCTTTTCATATTTTTGCAATGGACATCACTCAATCGAAACAACATACTTTCCAAGAGCCGCATTAATACCTCCCTGGGCTGCTACTGTGTGACTTCGTGTAGGAAAGAGTTTCGAAACGCAGGCTGTGTTGAATCCCGCCTCTGCGAGACCGAAGGCGGCGCGGAGGCCAGCACCACCAGCACCAACAACGACGGCATCGTATTCGTGGTCCTATAAATCGTCAGACAAATGTTCCTTTTCGTAGTTTATAGAAATTCGGGGATTCGTAAGGAGACTACGTACGATTACAGGATAATTCTTCGAGACGATTGGGGAGGCTTCGTTCGCACGGAGAGGTTGGTTCGCGAATATCCGGGCTATTGGGTTTGACACGGGTCAATTGGCAACGCTTCCAATGATAGCAGGGGCTTATGACATACCTGCAGGGCGCGAAGAAGAAAATAGACGTCTTTGATCCCTTAAAGCTCTAGAGAACTGCATTGCAAAAAGATGTCAGTTCAGGTGCAGCCAATGGCGTGTCGAAGGGAATGGAGATTTGCATATGGGTATATATGTACCTTTGTCGCGGGAGCCAGGCTCCGCAAGCCGGTAAAGTTCATGATGCCTCGAATCAACACAAAACACTAGGAGATCCAATTAATTCAAGCACTAACTGAACGTGATGTTGAGACAGGAATGACGGGGCTGCGGACATCCAAGCTGGTTTGTTTCTTTGGGTGAGGAAGTTAGGACGCTTGGTTGCTGGTTAACGGCGCCTTACATAAGCAGGCATTTCTTCCAGTTCCGAGGCAAAATGCCGGGCCAGCAGCCAATCACAGCGTGTGTAGAGGTAATCCTTCCGAGTTGGCCCGTGTATGTGGAAGAGGCACGTGATACTTGATGGTTTCAACTTGCCGTTATGGATACAATCCATAGTAGATGAAATGTCCTATTGAAAATGATTTATAGTATATTGATGGTGGGTTTATACTCCATTGCTCTAACAGACGAGAATCTAAAAACGCGGGGTTTCTTGAACTGGTATTATCATATGTCTTGCTCAACCATCGTACAGTACAAAGACCCCCATTGCTCCCCTTCACGATGCCATCCCTCCCGAAAAATGTGTTGGCTTAGTTATACTGCATGTATGTTGCAGTCGAATTGAACTTTAAGTTTCCCTTGATCACCTTGTCAACTGCAGCTAGGAAATCTTTCTCCGTCGCAACCTTTCTCCGTGCACGGATAGCAAACATCCCTGCTTCAGTTGCCACGCTCCGAAGCTCTGCTCCCGTCGAGTTCGGGCAGAGTCGAGAAATAAGTTCCCATCTGATATCTCGTTCGACTGACATGCTCTTGGCATGGATGCGGAGGATGTTAGCCCGTCCTTCCAGGTCTGGTAGGGAGAACTCGATCTTTCGGTCAATACGTCCAGGTCTCATCAAAGCTGGATCAAGAGTAGATGGCCTGTTGGTAGCAAACATGACTTTGATGTTTCCTCGGGAATCGAAACCATCCAATTGGGTAATCAGTTCCAGCATGGTCCTCTGGACTTCATTGTCTCCTCCGGCACCATCATCGAAACGCGCCCCTCCGATGGCATCGATTTCGTCGAAGAAGATGATGCACGCTTTCTTTGCCCTGGCCATTTCAAAGAGTTCCCGCACCATCCGGGCTCCCTCTCCAACATATTTCTGGACAAGTTCACTACCAATAACGCGAATGAATGTTGCATCCGTTCGGTTGGCCACAGCCCGAGCGCAGAGCGTCTTTCCTGTACCGGGTGGACCGTACAATAGAGCTCCCTTGGGCGGGTCGATTCCTAGACTGACGAATCGTTCTGGTGAAAGTAGTGGCATTTCAACGACTTCTCGAAGCTTCTCTATCTGTTCTTTGCATCCTCCAACGTCTCCATATGTCACATCAGGTTTGTCTTCGACCGTCATCATTGTAACGCTTGGGTCGATCTTGGGAGGCAAAGGAAGAAGTATCTGGTATTTATTTCGGTCCACGCTAAACCAATATATGTCATCAGTTCATAGTCCACCGATTGTAGTCAGAAGGATAGATATGTCTTACCCAACTCGCATGCCCTCTTCAATATCTGTAGGACTAACTCGCTCCCCAAGGTTCACGACGAACTTGGCTATCTGTTTGACGTTGATAACATATTTGCTTTTTTCCGGATCCTTTTCATCTTGTATAATCTTCGTACAGCGTGCAACTTGTAATGGCTGTTCTTCTTGCATCCGTTGTCTATCTGCAGCAACATCCCAGAGATGCGGTGGCGCAAGTCCAGTGTCAGATTCCTAAGAATGGTGAGCTTCATCGTCGTCCCAACAAAATAGACGCAATGGGACTTATATACCTTCACGCCAATCTTCTCGTTGACGCTTGTTTGTTTCTCTTTTATTTGTTTTTCGAGCTTTTTCAAGGCGGCCGCGTATGGGGCTGCGCCATAGGTCTTGAGTACTTGTATGTCCCTGGGAGGTAGGTTAACCGCAAATTCCCAGCAACAGTACAGGATCAACGATGGGATGGCATACTCGTCTGTTAGCGGTGTGATCTTCTTCTCTGGCTCCTCATCATCTGCGAAGTTCTTCTTATACTTCTCCCAGTTCTGGCCCGTCGCGCTGGGCATGATGGCGGATGGCAAAGCGGGTAGTGAGAGCTAGTGTGGAAGTCAACGGTCGTAAAATTTCAACGTATGATAATTAACTCTACTCTAGTTTCGTAACTAGTAGAGGCAAGTTAGGTGTACGGAATGATGGTTGTTGTTTGCTGAGAAGAGCGTTGATAATTCGAAGGTTTCGTTGACGTTGGTCGTGAAGCTCAGATGGTTATGTAAGGTTGGCTGGAGCTGTCAACCGCGCTAGTGGGAGGGATCGCCAAGCATTTCAGTGTGAAATTCGATGAGTCCGTGGTTTTGACAATTCCTCAACCCTCCACTTATCAACGCCCTTTTCTCATTGTATAGCATCATTTACATAGAGAATCAAAATGGCGTCTACTATGAGCGCCTCCGGCAATGTCGGGAACCACAGCTTCAAGGTTCGCGTGCCCACATACCACTTGTTTTGCCCCCATATTTTGCTCACTCGTACAATAGGACAAGGAGAAGCCCATGGCTGTACGCACCGGCAATATCATGGCAGCTAGAGGTATGTACGGCTTGCTAATTACTTATAACAACTTGCTAATTTCTCCTATAGCCGTTGCTGATGCCATAAGAACGGTATTGCGCTCCTAACCACCCTCTATCATCTCGGAACGTGGGGCTAACTTAGAAAACAGTCGTTGGGACCACGAGGCATGGATAAGATGGTAAGTTCGATTCCTGACATGGTGAATGTAGTATAGAATTACCAGGCTGATTTGAAGTAGATTCAAACTGGGAAAGGCGAAACCATAATCGTACGCTCTGCCACTCCGTACTACTTTTCATAGCTATCTAACCACACATAGACGAACGACGGAAATACCATGTTAAAGGATATGGCTGTTATGCACCCAGCCGCAAAAATGCTAGTGGACCTTAGCGCAGCACAAGATGTAGAAGCTGGTGATGGAACTACGTCGGTTGTTGTGATTGCAGGAAGTCTATTGGGAGCCGCAGATCGATTATTGGGCAAAGGTGGGATGGGATTTCTACGCATAGGGCCTCTACATTCGCCCTTACCCACTGCTGACCTCTTGAATAGGAATACACCCAACTATTATCTCTGAATCTTTCCAAAGAGCCGCTGCAGCGGCGGTTCAGATTCTCCACGACATGTCACACCCCATCTCCCTCTCAGATCGAGCAACCCTGCTTCAAGCCGCTTCAACGTCCTTGTCCTCTAAAATCGTCTCCCAATATTCAAACCTGCTTGGGCCGATCGCCGTTGACTCCGTTCTAAAAACAATAGATCTCAAAACAGCAGAGAACGTCGACCTTCGAAATATCCGGATTGTGAAGAAAGTGGGAGGCACAATTGAGGACAGCGAAATGGTGGATGGTTTGATCTTGAATCAAGGAGTCCTGAAAAGCGCTGGTGGCCCCGCCAGAGTTGAAAAGGCCAGAATCGCATTGATCCAGTTTCAATTAAGTCCTCCTAAGCCAGATGTATGTCCCTGTCGTCGCCTTATAAATTATGGGAATGCTGACCATGGCCCCAGATGGAAAACCAAATTGTCGTCAATGACTATCGACAGATGGACAAAATCATTAAAGAAGAGCGCATGTATCTCCTTAACATGGTGAAGAAGATTGCCAAAACCAAGTGCAATGTCCTTTTGATTCAGAAATCCATCCTCCGCGATGCCGTGAACGACATCTCCCTCTATTTCCTCTCCCGCGTGAAGATCCTGGCTGTAAAGGACATCGAACGTGATGAAGTCGAATTCCTGTGCAAGAGTTTGGGCTGCAAGCCCATTGCCAACATCGACTCATTCACAGAAGACAAACTCGGAACCGCAGACTTAATCGAGGAGGTACAATATGCTGGATCGCGATATACCAAAGTGACCGGCATCAAATCAGCAGCCGCAAACCAGACCGTGTCCATCGTAGCCCACGGTGCGAATAGCCTCGTTCTCGATGAAGTCGAGCGATCCCTCCACGACGCACTCTGTGTGATCCGATGCCTCGTTAAGAAACGCGCCCTCATCGCCGGCGGCGGTGCACCAGAGATCGAAATCGCGCAAGCGTTGGCGAAACAATCCCGCGCTCTGACAGGCACAGAGGCGATATGCTGGAAAGCTTTCGCCGATGCGATGGAAGTTATCCCCACAACCTTGGCAGAAAATGCCGGATTGAATAGCATAAAAGTTGTTACCGACCTCCGTCACCGTCACGCCATGGGTGAGAAGAATGCCGGGGTGAGCATCCGAAGCGGAGGGGTTAAGGACAATATTGCAGATGAGAAGGTGCTGCAGCCGCTGCTTGTGAGCACAAGTGCGATTGAGCTTGCTGCTGAAACAGTGAAGTTGATCCTACGAATTGATGATATTGCTCTCTCTAGATAAAAATCGAAAGTACACGTTCATTGATTGGCGGAATGTTTTCTGGCCTGCTATGGGAGGAAGTGCAAATGCCAATGAAAAGCAAGTAATTGGAGAACGAGATGAAAAAGCTGTGTTTAAATATCTGATTCACATAGAATAAAATATATCTCAACCCTTTTGCCATTGTTTTGGTAATTTTCATTGTAAGCTTATCTGACAACAATCGGCTTCTTGTGTTGAGTTTCGTGCCGTTGAAAATACATAGATAACTATTACAATTAAAACCAATCGCCTCCAATAACCAAAAATTTCCGGCAACAATGAAATATGCTTTATGTCCAGCACCGCTAATCATGTTGCTCCCGTAGGTAACCTTCCGTTCTTCGCTATTGTTTCGACTCCCTTACATCTTCACTACACCTGATACGCCATGATGACGAAGCCTCGCTCATGGTAGTCTCGGTGGATAATATCTCCAAGAAAATGAAGCCATCTAACCGTCCCCATACCCAATAGTCCATTCTCAGCACATTTTTCGTTTGTTGAAGCTCACAAACTAGAGGGACACTTGCTCTGCTTACTACAATTTGCCTAGAGTTGTCTGGATGAGTAGCGCCTCCACAAAGGGATGCAACATACAGTAAAACCTCCACGGCCTATAACGCACACACGATATATTGTTTTACATTTTATTCCCATTTCCCAGGATCGAGCTGCTTTCATCCTATGGTCTGGGCTCCTGCTTTGCCGACCTGTAATGAAGTACTACCCTTGGAAGCTCTGCTTGATGGCACTTAGTTACATCCCGCATGGCCTGGTCGTTAACAAAATTTAAACAACATATCGCCTAATGACAGAAGGATAAGGAAGTATAAAAATTAATGGGCAAATATTGAACGCGCGTTCGAACAGCTGGGAGAGTCAATAGCCAATACAGCCACCTTGTCCCAATGTTTGCCCATGGAGTTGTCCGCTCCGCTTGCCAACGACGGCTTTTGAGCGATCGCGATACTGAACTTGAACACAACCTTCTCTACTGGCAGAATCTTGTCGAATGGGTGGACACCGGGGAAAGTTATCCTGCAACTCGAAATATCTGCCTTTGAACCGCAGAATATATTCCATTGTTGATGCCAAACATGAGAATCTGCATTTGACGACACAGAACCGATTAATGCTGGACAGGGGCCCACGGGCCTTCCTCGAATCTCCTCGAATTGGATTGCTAGCCACCAAGGTATTCTATTTAAAAATAAGCTGGGTTATGGCCTAGGGGGCGGGTACTACTCATTAATTATTATTATAGGATGTTCACGTATCTTGACCACAAGGAATAGATTCGGAGGAGCAACATTCAGCCATCACCAAACACAGGAACCCTGTACTCGAGACTTTACTCCCTTCGCGGTCTGGAGTATTTTGAATTAACCTGGTTAGTTCTGCCCCAGTTGAGGGGTAAGTTACAGATGACAATACAACTTCGCCAGTGCCTGGGCGAACCTTTGGAAGAAAAAAGCGCGATTGTGAAGGAGGTACATGGCCGCACCACCTCATTGCCCCTTGTGCGAAGGGCGTCCCGCTGGCATAAGATGGCCATTCAACTTCCAGATGCTCCATGCTAAGTTCGAGACCTGAGATGGCAACAAGCAATGAGAGGAAATCAGCCATAAATCACCTGAAGTATCGTGGGAATAAATCCGTACCATTCTGTACTTCTTGAATCACACTATGATTAGAGCGAAAATAGCCTTCATTACGGAAGTCCAGTGTAACATCGTTTTGAAAACAATTCTGCAACAACACAACCCAAAGCTGAAGTTGGAGTTTGACTGCTGCACACTGATGCTTTGTCGCTGTCAGATGAACCCTTTCATACTTGGCTCTACCGTTTTCGGACCGTCATCCTGCAGGGCATAATTTCTGATTCATAGTTCGCAGATATATGCAACATTAGCCGTCAGCGCCTTGATGATTGGCCAGATGACCGAAAAGTTTACGGGCTCGAAACCAGGGCGACAATCGGCTCCAGCAGCTTACCTAGCCAAGTCAAAATCCCTGGATAGGTTGATCTACACATACTATCGAGTACGGAGTACTCGGCTGCTCATTGATATGGCATTTGGAGCTAGAAAATTACTCCTAGTGAATAATTAGGGCGTTGAAGGCTGTGAGATATGAATGGAATTTTGTCATCGTTGATGTGCAACATCACAAATCTATTTTTAAAAGGTTAATACTTTCTGTGTTGACTGTTGATTAAACACTGCGGGCCAGGTTGAACCCTATCGCTGCAAAGAGATGGTCGGCTATCTTTTCATTCTTTTCTAATACAACACTAGACCACTTCTCAGATGAAGAAAGAGAGGGGAGAACCCGTCTGCTTGAGCCAATCGTCAACTTCATTTGCTCTGGTAATTTAGCTTGATCGCCCCTAGTGCCGAGCTACTCCAAAGTGCAATAATCGATTAATCTCTATTGATAGCTTCTTACTGCTCCCACTCTACTTTCACGCTGTTCGACTTTGATTTTTCTTTCTATATATCTTCTTTCCTGGACCATGTTGTAACTAATCTTGTCAGCACTTGCAGCCCAATCAATTTCCCAGTCCCAAAGTGGTGGTGGTTGCACAGCCCTCAATCCACTGCCTACGTACTGCACTTTGCTAGAAAGCTACCCACCCAGGTTCTCCTTCGGCCTGATTATCTTGTCTCGTTCATTTCGCTCTCCCAACCCCAACCTCGACTCGTTCCACAGCCGATTGTCTGGTCTTGTGAATCTGTGTCGCTTTATATCTCACCTTGAACAGCGTTCGCCGCGTCTAGTAGACCCGTGGCTACGAAAGATACGATAGCCACGTCTGTATGTAGAACCTCGTCGACGTCCCCGTACAATCCTCGTATGTCGCGTAGAATGCGGTTTCACATGCAACGTGCCTCAGGAGATTGCCCATCCTCAGAATATACCTATTATGTATGTTTTGATTTTATTGGATGCTGCAAATCCAATCCGTGCTCCTCTCCGGCATCTTGCCCTCCCTCCGATACGCCAGATCCAATATCCCCCCTCGAATCACCTCTACCAAGTGAACCTCAGCCGCCAGAAACTGCCACGAGCTACCCTACCTCTCCATCTCAACCACCACCTCAAACTCTGTTTCTTCCAAGTCAATCCAAGCTGCCGGAGCTCTCAACGAGCACCCCTTTACGTCCACCCCGACCAAGTGCAACTGATAAATCAGAAATCTCAATGAGCATCTCTTTACCGACATTTCTTTCGACCCGTTCAAAGGCAGAACTAACTTCAAAGGCCCCACCTGCCACAGGCAACCCACCAGCGCCAGTGCTGGGTTTTGATTCATCTGGAAAGTCAAATGGTGGAGTGATCGGGGGGATAATTGGAGGAATTGTGACGGCAATATTTATTTTAACAATACTGCTTTGTCTTTGGACAAAACCAAAACGACGTCGATCCTCTCCGTTTGCGGGCGACGATATAATCACAGATAAGGGTTGTGAAGAAACCAACAGACTAGTCCACAAGATTTCCGTTAATAGTCCAGAGCCATACCGCCAACTACCGCAGGACGACGCAGAAGGTTAGTTAATATTGACCTCTTGATTATTGCACATCTTTTAGAGGCTTGTATCTTCGAATGTTAACTTTCATCTTCTACAGCGTACGGAAGCGAAACTTCCACCAGAGCAGGTACGCCATGTCGATTTTCGATATCTGATCTTTCGGGCAACTCCACCTTCTCTCAGGAACACAAGCCTGGTAGCCCGGGCGTATCGGTAACCATCAATGAAAACATCAGCTCAACAACGGAAGCTAGCCATCTAATACCACGCGCCGAAATGCTAGCAAGCATCCCGCCCCGTGAAAGTGTCACACCTGAACTTCCCGACATGAAGAATAATTTCCGTGTAGATCTTCCACTGGACCCGGAAAGAAATCTTATAAATAAACGGGGAAAATTCTGGGCTGTTCCCTCCATGTCTTGCGCTGCAACTGTAGAGGTTGACCACAATTTTCACCTACCAATCCTGAGGGAATCGTTTTCGGATCGAATCTAAACGTGAGCCGGTCACTATCAGGAAGAGCGGTACAACACGTGATGAGCTTTATGTCATTCATTGAAAATCGCCAATAACGATCTTCATGATTGGGCCAATCGTATAGTCCATGCATAGCCGGGTTTTCACTGCCTACACAACTACAATCCCGCACAATCCAGACGGCGCCCGAACTTGGCCAACCATTTTATGTTGATATGGCCGTCATTAGCCAAATACGATATATCCGTTCCGGTGACCTTAGAAATTGCTTTGGAGAACAAAAGACGAAAAAGAAAACAAAAAGAAAAAGAAAAAGAAAGGGAAAAAGAGAGGGAAAGAAAAATCCCACATAAGTTAAAGGATGCCGAAACCAGCGCCTTCCCTTTCCGAAAAACCCCTCGGGATTGAATCATTAATGAAAACCCAGTGCCATATCAGCAACCAGAAGCAACCACACCCTAGCATGGAGATAATAACGCATTAAATACCCACCAGTTCCTATAAATATTGTATCATTTTACATATCTACAAGCGCGATCTACAAAACATCGTTTAAACTTAAGTGTCTTTCAAGAGTTATTGTTTCTTCGTTTCCTTCTTCCCTGTTCGCTAAACCATTTTTCTTTCATTCTGGAGCATGTATTGTACATTTCTGTAACCATTTATTATCAACAGATATCCCAAAAGTTATGTCAGACACATATGTTATAGACTTTTTATTCCCTTACCCTTTTATCTCCCCCATCTTTCTGTCTCATACCATGTCTGTAAATTAAAAAAGAGAGCGGATGATAGGCACAACTAGCTACACGTTTCGTTTTCCTGTGCTTTTAGGTGTTTTTATGATTCTAGCCTGGGGTATATTTGTGACCGCCTGTAGGATTGTTTCTTGGAGATGGGTGAATTGAACTGAAAAGCCAACATAAGAATATTGAAGGGCGGAATAAGCTAGGTTGATAAAGTAATAGTATTTTACATATTCTATGCCCGTATGATGATTTTCCCCTAAGAACTCGTCAGCTTTTGCATAATATGTAAATCTACAAAGAGAAGTCAGAGAGCGAAGGGCGGGGGAAAAAAGGAGATTCATCTTGAAATTGAAGATATCTCCTGGATTTAGTTTGTACGCTACTTACATAGGAACCCTCCTTGGCTAGCCCCTTTCCACGAAATCTGACAAACGGTTGTTCCCTTTGCCAAGTAACCCGAATGAAAGGGCATTCGAAAATACAAAAGAAAGGCTAAGAAAGAGTCATACTTGACTTGTACTAGCGTACATAGTATTTTTATTGAACAAAAGGGCTTAAGCCAAGCTCAAGCTCAGGTAACTGACTGAAAGAAAATGGCCCAAAAGCAAGCAAAATCGAAGAAATAGATCTTTTTACAAAAGGGACACGAAAGGAGGGTCATTTGGCATCGTCACAAGTGACGAGGTAGGGGAGATGAGAAAAAACCATATCGAGTAGTCTGCAAGCGGACAGGTGGAAAATACTAGCTGGCGGTTGATTTCCCATATAATTCAAGGAGCATCGCTACTGGCGAAATTTACAACGACCGCAACGACACGGATAGCGGCGCGATCGACCCTGCCCCTTTGCCAGTTCCCGTGCGATACCCAAACTCATCAGATTCGGCATACCAAGGACGGTCATGGCATGGGAAATGCATTCCAGGAGCTTGAAGGAAGGCATTGAAGGCCTCACTCGAAAAAAGAACAGAAGCTTATCCAGTCATTGCAACCACATGAGACGTCATTTAACCTGATGCAGTGGGTCTGAGATAGATCTGCGCCCATGCCGTGGAAACGGATCTATCATTCTCTGGACATGGAGTTCTTGGTATTAGGGGTTGGGCTGTTGTACTGTACATGGCATGTATGTACAGTACAACCTTAACCAAAATGGAGCTTAGGTTTCCTGGAGGATCAACTCCCCTAAAATGTTCAAGGGCGAGGCCCAACCCCAACTAAAGGACGGTGTGGTCGAGTGGTAAGACGTCGCGTTGTGGCCGCGCCAGCCTGGGTTCGATTCCCAGCACCGTCACGCTACTTTCTTTTTTAAAACTAAACTTTGTATTTTCTAGTCTTTATTATTTTTTGCTTGCTGCTGAGCGTCTCCGATTTAACTTAATGCCACACTTGTCATGCGGCACTAAGTGGCGATTCAACGAGCATATTGATTTGCCAACCTGTGTCGTGTGGGCGCAAATAGCGTTTAACGCGGTTGTTTAACACCACGTGATCAAGCTACAGGCCTTGGCCTCAAAACTTCTCGAACATCTCGAACTTTTGAACGCAAAGAACGGGGAATATAACACGATATCGAATTTCCTTCTCACTTGCAATCCAATTGCCTGACTAATTGCTCTTTTTATACGCTATTGTTATTCTAATTTTAATTCCAATCTTTCTTCCCGATTACCCCAAATCACCCCGGTCAAAATGCTCTGCCAGCGCTGCAGAACGAGCCTCCTCTGCCGCTTACCTCTCCGCCAGCAAACCTCTGTCTCTCCCAAGGGGTCGCGATGCGCAACTTTCCTCCCCAACAGACAGAGTCTCCGACAGTATAGCACACCTGCTTCCGATGCTCCTGCGCCTCCTCAGCCATCGTCTGCCCCATCAATCACCCTCCCGGGAGTTGCTCCTCCGTCCTCAAATGCGCCTCCGACAGCTAAAGGCAAAGAGCCCCCGCGTGTTATTAGCGGGACGCCAGCCGGCACGAAACTAAAGGGCCTAAACTACATAAAAAATAAGCCTGACGTTTTTGCAATGGAAGACCATGAATACCCCGATTGGCTATGGGGCCTGCTTGATGAGGCGAAAGCCAAGTCGAAAGCGGACGGCGGTGTAGATGTTTCCAGTAAGTTTTATGATATTGCGTAACCCACATGTACATCTCTATATCCATACCCACCTCAATATAAACATCTAACAGCCAAAAACAAAAACAGCCATGAATAAGAAGCAACGTATACGCTACGAAAGGAAAATGGCCGCTCGCGCCGCTTCGCAACCTCGTAAAATCCCTCTGCACGAACAAGCCGTCGATATCACGCCAGCAGACGCAGTCTCCCAAACCCAATCACCCGAATACCTAGAAGCGGCTGCATCCAGCATCAATACCCGGACGCAAATCACCAAGAGCGCGAGAGATGCCCGGAGAAAGAGCATCAAGGAAGCTAACTTCCTGCGGGGAATGTAAAGAGCAGGACGAAACAGTCGTCAAAATTTATACACTATTTTATTTTCGGCATTGGCGTAATGTCGGACTTGTACCATTCCCTGTGTCGCCTTGTTTGAGTGTCACTCGATGCGTTCTAGAACCTGTATATATAGATTATGAGAGGAAGGAAATAAAGACTGAGAGATGGGCTGATTTTGCATCTTGTTGCCGATATTTGGATTGTGATACCTTAGAAGAAATGGGTATCTGAAAACCAGAAATGTGGCTGATTAGCCCATTTCTCAACTTCGTTGGTACTTTTTACGTTTCCTATTTATTTGGCAGGCCACCAAATATTTGACGATCCCTCACTCCCCGAAAAATGGCCAGATTTTTATCGTTATCGTTGTCTTTGTCATTTTTTCTTTTTTAATTTAATTTTGATTCTGTTGAATTCATATATTTGAACAGAATACCTTTGTCTCTTTCATCATGTATTT
Organism: Emergomyces orientalis; assembly: GCA_002110485.1. Lineage (NCBI taxonomy): Eukaryota > Fungi > Ascomycota > Eurotiomycetes > Onygenales > Ajellomycetaceae > Emergomyces > Emergomyces orientalis. Next base: position 239,593 of record MOWL01000006.1, read on the forward strand.
CTATTTTACTGATTCTATATTAATATTCCGTACTTGGGTTCTATTGTACAAAGATGACAAGTGTCAAGCCTCATGCTCTTTCAGTTATCATCTGAAAATCTGCACAATGTTTCATGGGTCCCCTCTCCAGGCCTGCACACCCAATCTTACATCCATCGAACGAAGGATGTCCTTTTGTGGCCCAGCACTAAAAAGCAGCAGGTTTCCAGGGTGTTCACGTACCTGTCTGTTTTGGTATCATCGAACTTGAACCGAAACACCCGTATTATTCTAATGGGGAGAAGCATACGCAGATGATCTTGTCAGCTGGACAGGAATATATCTATTGTGTGTGTGTGTGTGTGTGTGTTGAGAGGGGCCGGGGGCGCTCAGCCCATCAATCTCTGACATGATTGTGTTATCACTTCGGGCAATCCATCAATTAAGAGTTACTTCACAGGGATGCTGTGCCACGGAATATTCTGTGGAATGATACCTAGCAACATCCAATGATAGTCAATTTTGGACGGGGGTTGATTCGAATTCCTTTACCCAGCGTCTCAACGAAGACTGCGAAGAAAAAATCTCGTGGTGCACAAAGTGAAAATGACTTTCCAGACGAGCTGCAAAATGTGCAATACAGTTTCGAGAATCTTGTCCGGGCGTCAGGAATTTCAAAGATCGGGGAGAATCTATGATATTGATTGCCCTTGCTGCCAGCGAATATGCCTGGACAAAGTCAGTCAGGGAGTGTGTTTCGGGCCTGGGAAATGTGTAAAGGTATGCTTGGTTTCTAGTGCCTCATCTTGCTTGTCTTCCCTGCTCCTGCTTTCGCCCTTTCGCATTTCCACTTGCTATATGCCTCATAACTCTCTTGTGTCACTTTTGCTGCATCTCAGCCGCCCTCATTGCCTTTATTCTTTCCGCTCGCTTGTCTGTCTTCATCAATCTCAAGACTTTTCTATCCGGAACGTCAATTGCAGGAGCAAGCGGTTAGACATCACTGCCTCCAGAAGCGAAATTCATGGTTATAAATCGTAGATGTAGATATATTTTCTGGACCCACACTGGGTTGAAGAGTCTCAAGGGAGAATCCTAATGTATCAGCATATCTGTACCGTTGCACATGATACTTAAGCTCGGAGTCCACATATGCTTTTTTTGTGTTGTGCGGAATTTTAATTGTAATTTTAATTTAATCTCTAGAAAGTGTACATGGTTGGGGGCAAAACCACTGATCAAAACCATCAGCTTTGGTCTGTTGCTAACTTGCCGTGCATTGCAAATCCATACATCGAGGCACCAGGAAGCCCAGATTGTGAGCATTTGCGTGTCTCTTTCATCATGAATGCAGAAGCGCTATCAGATTTTGAACTTCAACAAACTAGTTACTCATGTTCAGAGAGAAGTTGTCTACGGACGAGGGGGATCTCAGCAGTGTGATAATCGCCCATTCGGCAGAATTTATCGTTAGGAAATTAAAAGCCCATGATGATTTACTTTTGGGTGAAATTGAGAAAGAATGAAACAATGAGAACTTTTTTTGGGTATCAGAGGCAAGAAAATACAGAGCAAGATGTCAAGATCAAGGGGCCGAAAGAACAAATGGAAGTACCTAGGGAGTATAATTGTAAAAGTACATGGGACCAAACAAGCCCAGGAAATAAAACCTAGGTCCCAGCTGAATTTTTTATTATCCACAACAGAACAGTTATCTGTTTGAATCCCCTTCTATTGCTTGGTTTTCTCTTCAGTTCCGGGCTGACCTCTCACTGTCTTTGAAGTCGCCCTTGGGCTTATCAACCCAATCTGTTGGATGAGTTTCCACGTGCACCACAGATATGAAATGCCAAACCCTGACGCGCCTATCAAAACATTAAGCACAACCCATAAATCCGGCTTCCCCGCCGGTGTCGCAACGAACGCTTCAAGAAAATGCCAAGATATCATAGATAAATAATAAACCAAATGCAACATCTTCGTAATACCATGCAAATTTCCAGAAGGGTTCTGTGTAGTTTCAGAAGGCACCGGCGATTCATTCCGATATAAATCTAGTGACGTTGGCGGGAGGCCAAGCATATATGCCCACAGCAAAGTGAGAACGAAGTAAGGGACCCGCAATTCGTCACGTCGTAGGAGCGGAAAGAGAGTCCACGCGCCAAGCATGTTAGCCCAACCAACCCATGCTCGTGTCTCCTTGCTTAGACCCCCATCGCTGCCAAGGAGCAGGGTCATTGGGAGGAGTGGTAAAAGCACGCTCTTTTCATGAACTTGAAAAGAGCAAAGGAAAAATCCCCATGCTGTGCTTGCTAGTGCTGGTAGCAGTAGTCCCGATCGAGGGTATAGACCGACGAGGGTGCATGGTGTCACAATGGATAGAATGGTAGCACCAAGTGACGCGCGTTGGAGTGAAGTCGACGGGAAGCGGCTCAGCTTATAAAATGTGTGTATAGTGCACCAGATATTAGCAACTTTGTCTTCGAACAAGCCTCTCGAAAACGGGAAAATGCGATGTATTGCTTGGGCAAGCTGCAGGGTCGGAGGGAAGATCCACGAGGACTCATCCAGCTTCACAGGCAGGTTTTGGAGGAGCGGCGGACGGGGCAGTGACAGCTCAATGCCGCGATATTTGTCATAGAGAGGTGTGACTATGAACGGGGCGAATATCAGGCCGAAGGTAAGTGTCGTAATGATACTGATGCAGATTAAACGGCCAATTCTAACGCGTGGTGAAAAGCAGGCGCCCAGCATAAAAGCAAATATTGTGGGAGCAAAGTATAATGCCATTTGCTTGAAGCATAGTGCAGATACAAAGAACAAACAGGCCCAGAGCATCCGTCCGGCGAACATGCTTTCCAATGCTGCCACCACTAGCCCGAGCATAACAGTATTGTATTGAAAATGTCCATGGTCCACGAGAATGGTGGCAGGTTGCATTAGGATGGCGACAAGGGCAATGGAAGAAGCCCAAACGTGTGTCCCTTGCAGTCGAGAGTATCTCCTCAGAAAGATAACAACGGCAGGGATGTAGACGAGGTATTCGGACACGACAACTGTGGCACGCATATATACTTTGAGCAATGGCCCCTCAATTCCACGAGAGTCGTCTAGCGCAAACCATGACGGGTCAATGATCGAACCGCTATCTAATATCAGTACCAGAGCAAATATATTCCCTGATGGGCTCATGTATCTTACATCTTGCCTAAAAGCCAGCTGTGATAAGCAGTAAGTGGAGGGTAGTCCAAACCCCACCATTGTAGGTCGTAGAAGTACCATAACGATAACGGCAGGTGAGTGGTGATTTCCATCCAGTGTCGCTGGGCCTCAAAATCGCCGTACATTGGGGGAGTGTTTTGGCCTGAATGGGTTTTTTTATATTTAGCTTTATCTCCAAAACCCGTGAAAAGGGGGGGGGGTGGTTAGAATTTACCTGAATACCCCCATAGACTCGCTGACCAGCGGAATAGCCCAACGACCATTAGAATCAGAGGAAGCACGACCCATTGGGATATGCCGGCACGCGCAGGCCATAGAAACGACACGAGTGGAAACGCAGGGGAAGGTTTGCTTGAGTCCGCGTGGGCGATAAGATCGATGTTTGAGTGGGGAGAGGCCGTGGCGAGCAATCGTCTTTTCTTCCGCGGACGATGCGAAGGTGACGGACTTGCGGAGGGGCCCATTGTGTCAATTGAGGAGGACCATTGGTGGGGGTTACGGATCTGAAGAACCGATGTCAACAGATGGGTAAATCAATAGGTTGCCGCTGGCAAGCTCTGGCACGATGGGACACCTCAAGCTGCTGTGAAGATGTGTGGGAAACGAGGTACTCTCTTGGTGTGGGTCCTCTGGGCGGAAAAGATTTAAGCTTGAATTACAACGCTAGCTTCATTAGCTCTAGTGTCGGCGTACCTTTGGTACCTAAGTTACCTGGGTAGGTACTCACCTGCATTACTTTCCAAACCCCAGAACAGTTAACAACGCGAACGGGAGTAAAAAACCAGGGAATTAGGACTGAGAGATATGGTAATTGCGCTTGCTTATATATATATATATAATGGCTGCTAACAATAACAATTCGAGGTAAATGTAATATGTGTTAATATGGTTGAAATGTTTACAGATACTGCGTAGAAATCAATGTATTCGCTTCCTATGGGCGGAGTGAACGAGCCTGAAAACGATCTAAATGGGTAGCTTCGTGCCCTCGAAGCCAATCCAAAGCAGAACAGCATCCACTGCCAAGGGACGGATCGCAGCCATTGTCCAGCAAGACCCTGACCACGCGTTTCTGCTGCCTTCTCACAGCTAACTGCAATGGTGTATCCCCCTTCTCAGTCGTGGCAGTTAGACTTGCGCCCCTTTCAATTAAAAGCTTAACCAAGTCCGCATTGCCACTATCAATAGCCAAATGAAGACTAGTCCAATCCATATCATCTGACAAATCTGGGTTCGCTCCGGCGTCAAGTAATAACTTTGCCAGGTTAATTCTAACGGAGAAATTTTCATTCCTGGAAAGAATCATATAACTGAGGGGTGTCCAATAATATTCATCAGTAGCTATGTTCGGGTCTAGGCCTGCTTCTAGGAGGACTGCCATCACTGATTCGCTTTTGCCTTCTGCAGCGATATGCAGCAGCGTTGGCGAGCCGGCGAAGTTGCTCCGCCAAACTTTTGGATTGGCACCTTTTTCCATTATCATTTTAAGTACAGTGGTTCTCCCTGCGTAGACTGCTGTGTATAGCGCTGTTAGCCAGAGAGCAGATAGGTCTATCCCGCTCTCTAACCATAGCCGCAGAAGCTGCTTGGATCCATGATGAACCGCGTGATGGAAGCCACGGGAATAGCCATCGTGCATTATAGAGTCCGCTTGCCAGCGGTTTGACATATCTAATTGGAAAGGATAGCACATTTCACATTTGCCAGGGCCTATTTTCACTTCACCATTACAGCGAAAATGAGAATTCTTTTTAGCCAGGAGGTTTTGTGCCAGTGGGCCACGGAGACAAGCCAGGTTTTCAAGATTTTCCTTGCACACTATTGAGCGCCAGAACGTCGCTCGACCGACCTCTCCACTAGAATCAGAAGCCACGATTTCAAATTTGAAGTGGGCCTCTTCTCGTCCCTGGTAGTATGCACTTGCCGTGATGGTACCACCAAGAGTCGTAGGCACAGAATGGACAACAGACATTCGAGCAACGACAGAAATTGCGCAAAACGATAGAATTGGCTGAAGAGCTTGGGCACTGGCGGTTTCCATAAAATCAACCAAAGACGACGTCGAAAGCACGGCGGGGACTAGATTTCTGTTTGCGGAATTTTGGCTAGTAGCAAGATGATGGCTTGCAACGAACCTAGAGACGGAAATTGGCTTTATCTCAGAGTCTGGTTTTATCGACATGATGTCAAACACGTCCATTGGAATTCCCACAACAGACAAAGCAAAAGGGGGAGGACCCAACAAAGAGATAGACAGTACTAGTATTCTATTTCGCTCTTGATGGTTACTTTTGAGAAAGGCTCAGTTTTGATGTCTTACATAAGTCGGTGATGTGTCACGTGTTTGAACTGCCAGAGCTAGTATATGTTAGGTGATACTAGGGCTACCCGGGTCACATGCCCCACACACACATATATATTTTAGCTAGTTAGGTAGTTCAATATGATAGGCTTGATGCACTCTATGAGGTTATGAGGCCCTCTGTTTAATACGCTGCGTTACTGCTATCTATTTCTCTTATACAGCTAGTTCTTGCCTCTCATGGTGAACTTACGGTCAGGCAACAGTCCTGATCTTACGAGGGAAAATAAGCCGACTAGGCGAGCGGAACGTACGCCGGAGAATATTGAAAACGAGCCCTTTCCAACCCCCATTACAGCCCGTAAATTGCCCGCAAGAGCTCCTTCGGAGGAGTCAAGTGCTGATTTCGAAGATCCAATGTCGGATATGTCGGATACGGGCTCAGATCGCGATGAACCCACCCAGGAGGCTCAGGTTGAGCATGATGACTCCTTGAGCGCTGAGACCCGGGCGAGGTTGGAGATTGCGAGGTTGGAGAATGAAACAGCGCGGATTAAGGCTGGTGCTGGTGCGGGGGAGCTCGCAGGCGCCAATATGACGGCTTATTTGAAGGCCATTAAGGAGTTTCGACTTACAGTTAAGCTTCTTGAAAAGCCAGTTCTGCTGCTGGGCTCCATGAACTATCCCATGTGGAGGGATGAGGTTCTTCTCGCGGCGAAGGATTCAGAAACAGATGATATTTTGTTAAATAAGGAGCTGGCCCCGCCTGAGGGGGTCAGTGAGGACGTTGCGAAGCTCTGGAGGGAGCGGAATAGCTGGCTGCGTAATTATATGTGGTCAGCGATTTCCGCACAGGCTAGAACTCATTTTACTATACCGAAGGAGAATCAATTGTCTGCCTATATGCTGTGGTCCATAGTAGAGGAGAACTTCGCTGAACGCCGCGTAGTTCGCCGGTTTCGTCTTTTCAATGAGTTCCTGGGTATGACGGCTGAGTCTTGCGGGTCGGATCGTGCGTTTATTGAGCGTCTCTTAGCCGTACGAACTGAATATAAGCGATTAGATTTTTATATGCCGGATTCCGTCTTCTTTGATCGATTGCTTGCGGGGATTCACAGTAGATGGGCCAATCTCATACGAAATAGGATGGATGATATTGAAAAGAGTGGTGAAGATACTCTCCTGGAGGATGATTTTGTGGGTCTATGCCGTGATATTCTGCTTCGATTGCCCTCTGGCGGCAGTTCCTCTTCTTCAAAGAACACAAAGGCGCCCGTAAATAATGCGAGCAGTATGGATGATGCGGGTGAGAGCCCTGCTCCATCTGCATCAGGCAGGCCAAAATGCTCACATTGCGGGATTGTGGGCCATAATGAGGAGAGCTGTTGGAAAAAGCACCCAGAGAAGCGTCCATCAGGTTATTCTAATGAAAAAAGGCGTGGTGGCACCAAGAAGGATAAGAAGAAGGCCAATAATGAGGATTCTTTCAAGAGCCCCGATGACGGCTCTGCTCCTGTACACAGTACGGTTGAGAAGGTGTTCCATGCTCGTGAAATCGTCCGTGATGATGATATTGCGGATGAGTGGGTTCTGGACTCGGGGTCTGGCGCTCACGCAACACCACGCAAGGAGCTTGTTAAATGCCATTCAATGAGCTCCAATGTTAAATTGAAAATGGCGGATGGGACCATTGTTCCAGCTGCGGCCGTTGGTACGGTTGAACTGGCGGTTGATGGGGCGGATGTGTGCCTGGAAGGTGTGCGATTTGCCCCCGAATTAGAAGCAAATATCGTGAGCTTTGGCAAATTAGTCCGCAAGGGCTATACGTTCAAGCAATTGGCATATGGAGAAGCTCACTCGATTATTATGACCTCTCCCGATCGAATGGTCAGCTTCACTGCTGTTTTGAATGAGAAAGATATCTATGTCATTGAAAAGCCTCCGCAAATCCGAGATTTGATTCAATTCGCCATGCCTAATGGTGATTTTCGGCCCGTAAATGCTGTGGATGACTCGCTATTGGCTCTGCCATCAATGAATATAAAACCAGTAGAGCTCACGATGCTGCAATGGCATTTGAAGCTGGGTCATCTTAACCACATGGATATAGCGAAGATGGCCGCGGATCCGCGCATGGGGATGAGGATTAAAGGCTCCAAGGCTCTGCCTTTTTGTAAAACCTGCGTGCAGGCTAAGATGGCTCGTCCTGCTTTTGAGCCCATGATTAGAAAAGTGAAGCCTGCTGCACGATTATTTATTGATCTTGCGGGCGGTGGGCGTACCTTATTCAATGAGGATGGCGTTCCCACGTATGGGGGGGCTGATTATTGGATGAGTATTACGGACGATGCCACGAGATATCGGTGGGCCATTTTAATGGCCACCAAGGGTGAAGCAACCGCGAAACTACGGGATTTTATAACAATGATTGAGACCACTGCGCAGCGATGCGTGGGCTCCTTGCACTGGGATGGTGGTGGAGAATTCAAGAGCGATGAATTAAAAGCTTTTTGTAAACAGCGAGGCATTGCCTATGAGACGACTACGCCATATACCCCACAATCAAATGGTCCAGCGGAACGTGCGAACCGCATAATAATCGAAAGAACTAGGAGCTTGCTATTCGATAGCGGGCAGCCTAGGGACCTATGGGGTGAGGCCATGCAGGCTGCCGTTATGTTGATCAATATGTCTCCCACCTCTACGAAGCTTTACGGGTGCAAGGAGGGGTCTCCGCTGACCCCCTTTGAAGCATGGATGGGGGTGCAGCCCACGGCGAATTGGCTGCATAGATGGGGCTGCAAGGTCTACAAGAAGGATCTGCGAGTTACTAATAAGCTTGCGGATAGAACGGATGGGAAAGAATGGATCTTTGTGGGTTATCAGGGCCTTCATCAAGTTCGCATATGGGACCCTGATGCACGCAGGTTGGAGATAGCACGAGATGTGGTTTTTGATGAAGCTCTCGTGGAGGACGTGTCATTCATTAATGCCGCTCTTCCGGCTCCTCATGAGCCAAATAACATACCGGATGAGCTCGATGTTTTGAATCCTGCGGATGGATGGCAGCACTGTCTCCTGCGGCGCCTGGCAAGGGAGCGGCCGCACATCATGAAGATGCTTGTCAATGGGGATCTGGAGGAGGCCATTGAGCCTACCTATCTTATAAACAGTGATGTTGATCTCCTTAATGAGTCTGACGAGCATGCTAATGATAATGGTGATGAACCCGTGCTTAGTACCCTTACGGACCGTCCCACGACCTTAGCGGAGGCTCGACGGAGCCCTGATTGGCATCATTGGCTCGAAGCAATGAGGAAGGAGGTCGATATGTTCAATCAAAAGAAAACATATGTTATTACTGAGCGGTCCCCGGATATGGATGTTCTTACGGGTAAATGGGTATATGACCGCAAATTAAATAATAAGGGAGAAACCATCCGCTTTCGCGCACGATGGGTGGTTCGCGGATTCCTTCAGCAGCGAGGCGTCCATTATACGAAGTCTTACGCTGCCGTTGTCTCTGGTCCTACAACCAGAAGCCTATTCGCGATCTCTACGGCTAGGGGATGGAAATCGAAGGCAATTGATTACGTGTCTGCATTCCTTAATGGCGTGCTGCCACAGGAAGAAATGATCTATATGCAGCTCCCGACGGGCATAAAACATGGCAGGGGCAATCTAGTTGGCCTGGTTCGCCAGAGCCTGTATGGGCTGAAGCAAGCTGCGAGGACGTGGTATTTTCTTGCCACTGAGCATCTCACTTCGATTGGTTTCCGCATATCACCGTATGACGGCGGATTCCTATATCACCCCATCCGTAAGGTGTATTTGACGCTGCACGTTGATGACTGCCGCGTTACGGGGCCCAATGAGCATGATATTGACTGGGTTCTCGATGAGATTGCGAAGCGTTTTGACACCAAAAGAATCGACGATGATAAGCCATACTTAGGTATGGAAATTGCGGGCCGTAATGGTGATTTACTGGTCACGCAAACACGCTATATTGATGAGATCCTTGATGATTTTGGCATGACTGCAATCAATCCGGCACCAACCCCCATGAATGCTGGCACAAAGCTCCAGTTCTCGCCGGATGAGGATAAGGGCCTTGATGATGATTTTACGGCTACGCGATATCGTCAAGGGCTTGGGTCTCTTCAATATCTGGTTACAAGCACCAGACCGGATATAATGTTCGCGGTAAATTATTTATCGCGATTCAATTCTCGCCCAAATAAGGAGTGCTGGGCTGCTTTGAAGCATGTTCTCCGCTATATGAAGAAGACTAGGACTACGGGCATTCTGTATAAGAGGAATATAGGGGACGAAGGGCTGGCTCCCATGGCCTACGCGGATTCAGATTGGGCGGGTGCAGACCCCCAATATAAATCGACTACGGGCTATATTATAATGATCAATGGAGCTCCCGTATCATGGCGTTCGCAGCGGCAGATCTCTACGGCGAAGTCCACAACTGAAGCTGAGTATATTGCTGCTAGCGAAGCTGCGTGCGAGCTGATTTGGCTTAAAGATATGCTGCATGATGCGGGACTGCTTGAGAATGCGGATGGCTATGTTCTTTCCAATAATCTGCATATTGATAATAAAGGTGCCATTGATCTAGCTAACGGCGAGTCTTTAACTAAGCGCTCGAGGCATATTGAAGTCCGCTACCATATATTACGCGATCTAGTGGCTAAAAAGGAGCTCCTTCTTCGGCACGTCAGCTCAACGGAGAATAAGGCGGATGGTTTTACGAAGGCGCTGCCTAGGCCCGCATTCAATGCTTTTGTGGCTAATCTTGGCTTGATTGGTTCGGGGGGATCTGCTTAATGGATTTAACTAAAAGTTTTGTACTTAGCTGCTATTTTGATTTTTGATGCCTATGGCGTGGCCTGTGTGCGTGCTCCTGGGGCGCCCTAGCATGGGGGGGTGTTAGGTGATACTAGGGCTACCCGGGTCACATGCCCCACACACACATATATATTTTAGCTAGTTAGGTAGTTCAATATGATAGGCTTGATGCACTCTATGAGTATATTGGCGGTCTAGCGTCAACTTACCCGAAGGCGGTGAGCAAAATTTTCCAGCCGCCGAAATTAATTTTCCCCGAAAATTTCAGAAAAGAAAAAATCACTATATCTGCGCTCTCATCCCTCTCCCCATTCCACCCTTTTTTTTTTTCTTTCTCATCCACCTTCTCTCATCCATCTTTTTTCCCCCTTCGTCTTCTTTTGACAAACTACCTCTTCTCGAACCAGGATACCCGTGGGCTTTGACCTGTGAGTCTAGAGAGATACACTTCCTAGTTAAGTCGGCTTGCTGCTAGAACATACATACCTGTGGGCTTTTCTGAGCACTGAGGGCTGTGGGCTTTTTTGAAAAATATACTGCGAAATCTATCTGTGGGACTTTCACTTGTGGGTTCTATAGACGGAGCAAGTTATTTGCCTGTCTGTCAACTGTGGGCTTGAGACTGTCCTGTCCGCTTCTGTGGGTTACTGAGGCTATAATTATTTGCGTGGGCATATTCGAGGAAGAGATCTCGAGTTCAATAGTACATATAACAGCCATCTGATTGCTGTTTATTGGTTCCTGTTCTACTGAGGGCTTGAATTGTCATAAAGACAAATCAAATACACACAGTGGGTACTGAGGGTACTTTCAGAGGTTGCCGCACATATTCTGTCCCAATACTTTGTTTGACGTGAAATTTCTACACCGTGAGTGCTCCGTTATTTTCCAATCCCTCCCCTATCCATTGTTTGTTAGAAAAAATATTTTGCTTCCTCCATTCCCATTCTTGTGTCGCCAGAGCTAACCACCGGCAGATGAAGATGTCGAAAACCAAATCATCATCGAAGGCTAGCAAGGGGGAGGACAAGGTTGTGTCTAAGGTGAAGAATGGCGCTGTGACAAAGGCAGCCGTCGCTCCCAAATCGAAGGGCAAGGAGGTGACCAAGAAGGTTGTCAAGGAAGACAAGAAACTTAAAAAGAAGGCACCAACACCTTCAGAATCCGAATCGGAGAGCGAGGCCAGTGACAGCACCGAGGCCTCTAGTAGCGAGAGCGAGAGCGAAAGCGAGGCAGAGAAGAAACCTGCCCCGGCCAAAGCCGTCGCCAAACCTACCGCTAAGGCCCCCAAGGCTGCCAAAACTGAATCCGAATCCGAGTCCGAATCTGACTCTGAATCGGAGGAATCATCTTCGTCTGAGGATGACAAGCCTACTAAGAACGGCGCGAAAGTGGAGACAAGTGAGAGCGAAGAATCTGAATCCGAAAGTGACTCTGATTCTGATTCTGACTCTGACTCCGAAGATACCGCTGCCAAAGAAACGAAGCCAGCCGCCAAGGTTGTTGTAGCAAAAGTAAGCCTTGCTATTTACATCCGTTGATCAAAATGCCTTACTAACAGTCTACAGGAGTCAACTACTGAGGAGTCGGACGCTGAGAGCGACGACCACCAATCCTCCGAGGGATCTTCGGGAGGTTCATCTGATGAATCATCTGATGATTCGGCTGAGGAGTCCGAAGAAGCGGAAAGCGCTGATGCTGAGAAACCATCTTCCAAGTCCCAAAAGCGCAAGGCTGAAGAAGATGAGGAGGTCGCCGCCCCCAAGAAGACCAAGGTAGAGTCAAGCGAAGGTGGGAACCTTTTCGTTGGTAACCTGTCATGGAACGTCGATGAAGAATGGCTCCGATCCGAGTTCGAAGAATTTGGAGAGCTCTCCGGGGTGCGCATTGTTACCGATCGCGAGAGTGGCAGGTCGAGAGGGTAAGCAAGAAATCTCCAGTATCAAATATATCCACTAAGTAAACTGACATGATGATCCCGCATATATAGATTCGGATACGTTGAGTTCGTCAACGCTGCCGATGCCGCCAAGGCTCACGCAGCCAAAAAGGACGTTGACCTCGACGGCCGTAAACTCAATATTGACTTCGCCAACGCTCGTTCCAACGCTGCCCCGAGAGAACGTGCCCAGTCCCGCGCTCAGAACTTCGGTGACCAAAAAAGCCCCGAGAGCGATACTTTGTTCATCGGCAACATTGCCTTCAGCGCGAATGAGAACATGATCTCCGAGACTTTCGCTGAGCACGGATCTATTCTTGGCGTGCGTCTCCCCACTGACCCTGAGTCCGGCCGTCCCAAGGGCTTTGGATATGTGCAGTTCTCGTCCGTCGATGAGGCCCGTTCCGCATTCCAGGCCCTTAATGGTGTCGACCTCGGAGGCCGGTCTATGCGTCTCGACTTCAGCACCCCTCGCCAGAACTCTGGAGGCGGTGGTGGCGGTTTTGGTGGTGGTCGTGGTGGCGGCGGTCGTGGCGGTGGGCGTGGTGGCCCTCGCGGCGGGCGTGGCGGTGGTGGGCGCGGTGCTCCTCGTGGAGGCCGTGGTGGGAGCACTAACCGTGGTGGATTCGGCGACTACAGCGGCAAGAAGACCACATTTGATTAAACACACCCATCAGGTCACACATGATACCCGCAGTGGTGAGCACTTCATGTTTCGGGGAGTATTTTGAGTGACAACCCAATAGGCGCCCTGGGATTTATTTTGATTCCTTTTAAAGGTAATGTATGATACATATTCGTGTTTTGTTTTTGTCTGCTGTTCACGATTTTTTGTTCAAACCCAAAAGTTTTGTTTGTTTAAAATACAGAGGTAATTTTTTCCCCGGCCTGTTTTATAAACTCGATGTTATCAACCCGATTTTATCTAGGTACGGAGTACAGGCAATAATGTGAAATAGTAAAATTCTTCTTACCGTCCGCTACATTCCATATCGTCCTAACTCCTAACCCTAATCAGCTGCCCTAACTTAGACTTCTTTGGGAAAGCGGGGTATGCCACGTGATGCAGCTGATAACGTAATTTTGTTGCGCCCACGAACTGCTCCACCGTTAAATCCACGCACCGTTACTTCTACGGGTAAACCTCTAGCAGTGCGGTGTAAGTCAGCCAGACACCGCAGATCTTTCGACAAACACCACGCACTGCGTCATTGTCACCGCCCATTTCCCCTTTTGGGTCCAGCCTCATTGTCGTTCCCCAACGTCTCCTCATCCCCATCGTCTTCCTCTACACTCTCTTCTTTCATCTTCATCAGCTTCATCCTTTACTCTTCTCCTTGTTTCGTTTGTTTATGCATTCTATGAAAATGGTGGTTGCCATACCGTTATTTGCCCCTTGAGATGCATACCTTTTGATACCCTCCTCTCCCCCATGTTATCAGCTGAGAGATACCACGGGACGTTGAGTATTCACCCTACTGTACGTGCACCAACAGTACAATCTTCTCGAATTCAGTGGTTATTTTCTTTGTTTCAAACTTCTCCTTAACGTATTTTGCCCCGTTATAATCAATCGCGAATTAATTATCCTTTCACGGCTTTCTTTTTGCCATTTATCAGTGACATATCTCCCTCCGCCCACCGCTACTAGTTCCTCCCAGAACCTTTTATATGGGCCGGTAAACGAGGCTTAATAAAAGTGATAATACGTTCTTATCTTCCTCCGGTACTCGACTCGTCCTCTCGTCCTCGTTGGATCATCCTACCTAAACCTGCCAAAAACACATAACATGCAGCCAAACCACCTTGATCCTCACCGTCCTGTTCCCGACGGGAACCAGGAACGAATACTCCATGGCCCTAGGGACACTGTCACGGCCACTGCGTCACGAGAAACGGTTATCCAATCCCGAAATACGTCTGGTGGGTGGCATTCTAGATCAGAAGGTACGTGCGCAGCAGTTATTTCGTCATCGGTGAAACAACAAGGCATAAACAGACTCGATCGAGTATCAAGCATGCATGTTGATCGCCCATACTTTCTTCTTCCCTTTCCATGTCTTTGGCTCTCTTTAATACCCTTCTTATCTTGTTCGTACACCATGTACTCATTTAGCTATTACACAGATTCCTGGATTGAACTCGCGTCTCAACCGTCATCCTCGTCCCTATCCTCGGCCACGGCAAACGACGATATTGTCACGACAGGTCTTCGGGTACGGCATCACCGCCACCATAGAGTCCAACGTCGCGCTTCTGCGTCCGATAATTTAAATGTTCTTTATTCCCGCCGATCTCCTAGTGCTCCTGGCAGTAGTCAGGATGAATATGAAGAGAGTGAGAGCGAGTCAGATCGTGTGCTGAGCAGTTCAAATGAGGATATCGTTGCTCGATCCCGCGGAAATGCAGTGCTTGTTCGTGGTAATTTGTCAGCGTCTGAAGCTACGATTTCTAGCGATGAAGATGATAACTCTACCGCTCTTGGCCTAAACTCGAACCCACCAGCCTTCACTCCGCAACCAAATGCATTTTCTCACCCTCCGGCTTCACAAACCCAACGATCGAGACCGACCGGCTTTGTTGCAAGTCCAGTGTCTGCCCCTTCTAGCTTCCGGACAGGAACAAGAAGAAATTCGCGCTCCAGTTTCCGCTCCGCGCGACATATGCGCCAACAACAACATTCCCCTTACAATATGATATCTCCTTCCTACCAAGCCGACAATGATGCTGCTCTACGCGCAAGCCTCTCCACTCTTCTATCCTGCGCGGCGGCTGCCCGTGGTTTACCTAAACATGACTCCCAACCTCCTACGACGACCGAGAGACCCGAACCTTCTGCATTCCGATTAGTTCCCGAATCTGTTGCTCTGGGAGAGGACCACGGTCAAGAATGTGCTAGAGCAGTAACCCCCGCGTTCAATAACATTACGGGACAGCAAAGTCGCACGCCGCGCTCCTCGGCCTCCAAACGTGCTCCATCGCCCACCGCAGCCCACAAAGCAAGACGAAAAACCAGCCCATCGCGCAATCACTCTCCATCTTCAAAGCGATCACGGCGGGTGTCTATGTCCCAAAGTTCATCCATTATCAGTCCCACCGTTATGACCTGGGTCATAAGTGCTGGTGTGGTCGTTTTATTCTCTGCCATTAGTTTCTCGGCTGGGTACGTCCTTGGACGCGAAGTGGGTCACACGGAGACTGCTCATGGGCTTGGGAGTAATGGACTTGGTGGATTTATCAATGGAAGTTCGGGGGATGATGGGTTATCGGGTATCAAGGCCGGCGCTGGCTGTGGGAAGGAAGCGGTCAAAGGTGGATTGAGGAGATTTCGATGGGTTGGAGGTGGCGCGGGGTCTAGCATCAGTGCCTAAAAATACATTAAAATACCCACCCCTGCATTCAAATCTCGAAAGACCTATCTCCTGCTCTCCAGCACGATCGAGTTTCACCAAATCTTTTCATCAGCTCAGCCGGTTCAAAACAAGGACAACAACACAAGCGAACCTCGGTTTTCTCCAGTACACGGATCTAAATTTACGACATCTGTAGCTGCCTGATGACGATAACGAAATCATCTGTCCGGATTAACGATCATAGAAACAGGAAACATGCTAGATCCACGTACTTTTTACTTCTGATTGATGGCCATTTCAATACCATTACAATGGCGCGCTGACTGGGGTCTTGGTTTTAAATTTCAACTTTGGGATGAAAGTGGGATTAAATATGATTCCTGCAGGCGTTCGTTGACCTTGTTTGGGGGCTTCAAGCTATCTCTCTTATACGGTCTTCTTTGGGCCGTTACGTCGACGATTTAGCCCCTAGGTTTGGTTTTACACTATGTGAGGTTGGCGAGGTTTTTACTTGGTTCTTCTTTTACCATCCTTTGCATCTTCCTTCCCCCATGATATTTTATGTTTTGTTTCCATTTTTCATCGCTTTTTCTACATGTCAATAGCATTGCGTCGCATTGCATGGTTATAGTTTGCATGGGAATTATTTTATTTTTCGATCAATTCTATTTATATATCACGAAAATTGCATGTAACTGAGCAGAAGGAAAATACCTAGCTCTTACTTACACTTACTATATGAATATAAGTTTATTTTATCTGCTACTTCTCCCTTTTCCCTGCATCCTTCCCTATCTAAAGATCAAGAGAGGATAAAAGAATTGAGAACATTGCTACCAACTTAGAGAGAATAGACGCCGATTATCCCAAAATACAAATATATAGAGAGAGTAAGTGGAGACCTTTCTATTTTACACCCTCGCCCGAGTCTCAAATAACATGCGAAGCACAGCGAAAAAAGTTGTAGGGAATGGACGCGACCCTCCCGAACAATGTACAGTATACGGAGTGCATATATCTATTCCTCCCCAAAACAGAGAAAGAAAACCAATACCTCCCATATTAACGCCCTAAACGCATCCGGGGGAAGATAATCTATCCATCTCCAAAATTCCAAAAAAAAAAAAAAAAAAAAAAAAAATTTATCTTACACGCGCTGGTACTGTACATGTAGTCAAGTTACATGGTTCAAACTGCTTTGATCGCAATCGCAATCTGTCCCGATAATCTCCGCCCTCCATTGTAAAATATAAAAAAAAGGTAAATATGCATCGAAAATGCGCCGCATCTAATTTCGTCTATTGCGGCTGCTTTTCCTCTTGCTTTAACTTTTGCTTTCCCTTTTCGTTTTCATTAAATCTTGAAACCAAACCCAGCCATGCAACTCTTATACTTCTCGACGAGCGGCCGACATTCCTGCTGCGCGGGGTCATCTGATTTGGAGAAGAGCATGCAATCGTCACGGGCGGCTTTTTCGGCTTTGCAGACGCAGCATGGCTGTGGGTTTTTTTTTTCAATTCCATGTTAGATGGCACATTGCCGGAAGGTAGTAGGAGGAGTATGGGGGGTGGATTTGCGGATGGAGTGGGATGGATAGATGTGGCTAGAGACGGACGAGGAAAAAAAGAAAGTGGTACCTTGGGTTTTGACGATGACTCTGCGGAAGTAGATGCGGAGGAATTGAGGGCTGGAGAAGTATCTGGAGGAAGATAGCGGTTGGTTAGCTGTTCTTGTTCCGCTGCGGGTAGTTGGTGGATCTCAGAGTGGTAGAACAGGATTGGGGAAGCTATTATTCGAACTTACTGGTGGGAATGGACGAGACGCCGGTAGACGACATTTTGTAAAAGAGGATACCAAAAAAAAGGATATCGATGAACAAACGGGGGAGGGGGGGGGGGTTAGATGCGATAAATGTGATGGGATGGAATTGACAATTAATATTCATAGAACCTTTGATTTATCATCCGTCTTTTGCGGTCTTCAACGGAATATTTGTCGGAGATCGGAATATCCATCTAACCGAAATCGCCTTGTCATCAAAATTCTAACACCCCTCGAAATAAACAATAGCAAATATAATTCGACTTTGCTCCACTCTGATCTGGCCATTAATACTCTTCCGGTTCGCTCTGTTGATACCGTTGGCTTATTTGGATACATACGCCGATATTCTTCCTATTTGAAAATACAATTGCGAACCCCTTTCTCTCGACAATCGCGTCCGCCCACGTCAGTATCTACCCCGCCATGGCCCCTCCATCCACACTCTTTGTCATTGGGGTCAAGGGCAAGAAATTTGACTCCAAGAAAGAAATACTTGAAAAGAAAAAGGGAATACTTGAAGGGCAGAGAGACCAACTCCAGGCGAAGGAGGACAAAAATGCAGAATTGAAGACAACAGAAGACGAGATCAATCAGATCGACGCGGAAATCAAGAAGTTGGACAATGATCGCCTCGAAGAACTAGAGAAATATATCGAACCTCTCATCAAAAGCGATGATGTCTTTACTGAAATACAGCTTGGAGGCAACTCATACAGCCCCGATGCATGCAGGAAATTAGGCCTGCTTCTGCGCAAACAGAAAAACCTACGAACCATCAGGCTCGACGATCTTTTCACCGGTCGTCTACTTAACGAGATACCCACTGCGCTCTACTCCCTCCTCAGGCCCCTCCTTGACGTCCACACCCTACAAACCATCGATCTCAGCGACAATGCATTCGGAGTTAATACCAAAGACCCCCTCGTCGAATTTCTGAGAGCACACCTTCCCCTCCGCCACTTGATCTTGAACAACAACGGCCTTGGCCCAGAGGCAGGCACCTTTATCGCAAATGCTCTAACGGAACTCAGCGAGAGTAAAATCAAGGCGCGATCCAACCCTGAAATCAAATATGAAATTCCACCCCTCGAGACTATAGTTTGCGGCCGGAATAGACTCGAGGCTGGAAGCATGGATGCATGGGCACGAGCTATTAAGGCAAACGGGAAAGGCTTGCGCACAATTAGGATGAAGCAGAACGGCATTTACCCCAAAGGTGTCGTAAAACTGCTGAGCACGGGCATTTGTCACGCACCGGAGTTAGAAGTCTTCGACTTGGAGGATAATACATATGGGAAGGATGGATCTGCTGCTCTAGCGGCGGCATTGTCGGGGTTGCCATCCCTTCGTGAACTGGGAGTTGATGATTGCGCTCTGACCGCCAAGGGCTGGCTCCTGGTTGCTAAGGCGCTCTCTGCTGGCGGGAACAAGAAACTTGAGATTCTTAAGCTGAAAGGCAACGAAATAAATGGCAAGGGAGTGGGCGCCTTGGTCCATGTTGCTAAAACAGGCCTTCCCGCGCTTAAGAAGGTCCTACTAAACGCGAATGCTTTCGATGAAGATAATGAGAATACCATGAGGTTGCAGGAGCTGCTGAAGAGGCGTAAGGAACGACTCGGTAAAGATGACCAGGATGATGCGTGGGGTCTGGATGAACTTGATGAGCTAGAAGGGGAGGAGGAGGAGGAGGAGGAGGAAGAGGAAGAGGAAGGGGAAGAGGCGGAATGGGAATGGGAAAGCGTAGCATCTGAGGCTGAGGCTGAGATCGACGTTCAGGCAAAGGCCGAAAAGATACTCAAGGAAGCTGACCAGGCCGAAAATCAGCCGGTAGCTCAAGACGTGGATAAAGCCGTAGATGAACTAGGTGAGAAGTTGAAATCAACAACAATATAGTTCCCTATTTAAATGTTTACTGCAAACGGTGGTTAGCAGTGTTGGAGCCGCCCGATTATCCTATTACTACCACTTTTTTGTCACACGCAAGTCATGCTCTTTTTTCGTCTTGCTTTTTACTTTCACCTTTTTGCAGTTGGTTTGAAAATCCCAAACTTGAAGAGGCCGTGAGGACATCTTCCATGACGTCTTATTTTCGAGTTGAACGGGAGTTTTCCAAGGATAGTCCTGGTGTTTTCCATTCAATATTTCCTTACTCCCTTTTAGCAATGATTCCCGACGTTTGACTTTAACAGAGATAGAATTAGAAGCAAGTGATGAATTACCCCGATTTAGCGGACACAGGTCGGGTTAAATACTAAATTCAGTAACTTCCTTTCGTTGCTACACCACCAGCCCTGGCTAGCTCCAGTTTGGCTGAAATAAGCTTAATTATTTCTTTAAACCAGTGGAACCAGGAGCTTTAAATGTTACCCTACCCCGTAGAATTCCCCTCGCTAAATAACATTTATTCCTCAAAAATAATGAAAGGGCGAAAAGTTATCACTACAACTGAGAAAAAGCAAAGAAAGTGGCTCGGTCATCATTGTTTTAACTCCTTCGTCCTTGTTTCTTCTCAGGAACAGGGATGTTTTTCCTTGCCGGAACTTCCGGTTTTGTGCGTCAAAAATCACCAACGTCCGCTGCCCTTTGACCACTACATGCATAGGCATTTGTGGACATGAAGTGTTTCATGTTGATTCTGACACTCTCAGTCTGGAGTTTTTTTAAATTGTTTTCCACTGTTTTATGCATGTGATGATGCATGGGTCTTTCTGATCTCTTCTTCCCTCCTGTTACAGAGCAGTACATGCAGCAACACGGCTACCTAGGTACCTAGGTCCTGTGTGGAGAATGCAGTGGCAAATTTTATCCACCCTCGTATCATACATGCTTGTTTTGAATCATTGACATCTGGCATTGTCAGCATTCGTTCTGCTCTTTTGGAATTTTCGAATTGGAAGAGAAAGCAGAAGGCCCCTGATCGAAGTGTTTTTGGCTTGATTGCTGCAGTTGGCCTGGAGTCATTGCCATTGTCACCGCCATCTGACCTGATACCTAAGTGGCCAAATTTTCTTAAGTTAAAATATCTACTATATCTCTCTATATCATTTTCCTTATTATTTGTCCATAATTTCCATCTTTGATGCCCCCCCAGCTTATCGTGTAGCTGATTCCCTGATTCCCCTTTTTGGAATTTGCATATCAACCTCACAACCATCCCAGAACTATATCCAATCATTGCGCGTTCAGCTGTTCTTAATAATTACCGAGGAATAGGAGCGAGGAGTCTTTGCGACACTGTCGCAGATCAGCTCCGAAAGACATGGCCAACCCGCTGTTGTACTCTATTGCCTCTACTCCCGAGGCACCGAGAGCGCTCAGGCAAATAGGAATCAACTTGTGCTTCTGCATTGCCTCATTACTAGTGCCTACTTTACTGCTTTATGCCTCGCTGTATGCGTTCGCTAAGCGTGAAACTAGGAAATTCGAGGTCCTGAGCTTGTTAGCGAGTATTGGTTTCGTTGGAAGTAGCTGCTTGGTGGTGTTGGAGTGCAATATGGTTCGGAGCTTGCAGCTATTTGCCGGTAAGGAGATTAATCTCTTCCTCTTTTATTATTTTTTGTGATTTTGGTTTTCGATTTATGTGTTCATTTTTTCCCGCTTGGTTGCGGACCGTCAGATACCACGCCAATGTCGCTATTTGCACAATCCAGGGGGATATTTGAAATATTGATATCCTTATTAAATGGGGGTTTATTGTTTGCCAGCACAATATCGATGCATTAGAGATGTGCACCATCAAAAGCGAACATTTCCTGACCTCAATATAGTTGCTATCGGTGTGATGAAGGCGCTGGACTTATTCGCGCGACGCCATAACCCGCCGCAGTATGCGCACGATCCAATACCATCATACGGCTTGCTTGCTCTTCTCTATCTGACGGAGTTGCGGTACGAATCTTTCACGCCAAACACCACACGGCTCGGTCCCGCACCAGCACCCGGCCCCCAAATGGGGAAAAACGAAAATAGTAACCGCAACGGGCGGGGAAACCCTAAATCCAAACGTTGGAAACCTCACTTTTCCGAACCGGTTAATCTTGTCCTTCACGCGTTACTCTTTGCCATTCTACAAACGCTATTTCCACAATCGAACCCTACAGTCGTTGCATTGGAAGTTCTACTAGCAATATATGTACTTTGGGAGTCCCTTCAGCTCGTACTCCGTTACCGTACTAGCCCCCCGTTGTTTGGGCCTCTTTATATGGCAACTTCCCTGAGCACATTTTGGAGTGAAACATGGCACAGTGCCTTCGCCAGTCCCTGTCGTTCGCTCGCATATGAGCCGATACGATATAATCTACCAGAGCGGTACGGTGTGCCAGTTTCGATAGCCAGGGCACTTGGCGTAATCGCATCGTTTGGGCTGATGGGTTTTTTTCACGTGTATGGTCTAAAACCACTATTGCCCTTCGATGCTCTCGCTCGGATCTATGCGTTCTTTCTTCTTAATGGTGTTGGGGCTGTCATTGAAGATGCGATCTGGGGCAGGGAGACGCATTGGGGCAAGACGATTCTTGCCTGGGTGTTTGAGTTAGCTATTG
This sequence comes from Emergomyces orientalis, assembly GCA_002110485.1. NCBI lineage: Eukaryota > Fungi > Ascomycota > Eurotiomycetes > Onygenales > Ajellomycetaceae > Emergomyces > Emergomyces orientalis. The sequence goes on from MOWL01000006.1 coordinate 261,613, forward strand.
CTAGTTGGACGGTAGAGGGGCTGTCGGTGCCACAAGGGTTAAAGAATGTTCAATGGGCGAGTATTTGTGACGTTGGGGAAGTGTGAGGTTCGAATTTTTTGATGGCTGGGTGTCATATATTTCAGGGTATTTCGCTCTATTCATGACCCTGCCTACTAGGTATTGGCGGGGTTTCTTCCGCTTCTGTTTTTAGATGTTAAATCGAAAGATATTAGACGGAGATGATAAAACTAAAGTACTGTACAAGGTGACAATTAGCGTTATCTTTCCAAATTGAATGCAGAATACTGTGTAAATGAGCCATCAGAGCTTGCCGTTATCTCAGCTAACACAGACCTTCCAAGCTTGGTGAAAGCGGCACCAATAACGTAGTATTTCACGATGAACTCGCCGATTTTGTACCACTACGCCAATTTAGTATGAGGCGTTACCTTGATGTGTTTGTCTTGTTTGCTTCAGAGGTAACTTCCCTCCCATACCAAATTATTAGTGCGGTGGTACAAAATGAACCAAGTATGTGGTGTGAACGAGAAAGTGGTTGAAGTCCAATATGTAGACATACATAGATGGCTCAGCTGTAGGTCAACGCATCGTTAAACTGCAATATTCATGTTGAGGAAGCATTCTCAACCAGCACACAAAAACAATCATCTGCCATCACTAGTAGGTCTAACAAACTGACCTTCCTGCTTTCGCCTGGAGCAGCTCTCTTACTGTGTTATGTCTGTGATCTGTGTGCTCATTACTAGCACCTTTTTTATGTCCGCGTCTACAAATTATGATAAATTTTTGCGGGCATAAAGAGCTCAAAATGTATTCAACACGCATTTTGAAAACTCAAAGACCCTCAACGCGTCTTCTTTCCCTTATGACTGGTGCCCATCGCCTTGGTCGAAGGCCAATCCACTCGTCGCTGCATGGCTTTTGCCGCGATACTGGTGATGATGAGGAGTTTTCTTCCCTCAGTGAAGAACAACTGAAGCAGGTTTATGCTGGCGTATATCCCACTGATTTTCCACGAGAAGCTATTCGTTTAAAAACTACACTACAGGAGCATTCGCTTTTATCGGACAAATTCAACAGCTCAGAGTATGTCTTTCAGGAAGCGTGTCCTTGCTGTGCTGCCCCTCATGCTGATATTCATCTTTATTAGATCCGATAAAGGCAAAATTAAGCGCCTTCGTTTCAACCGAGAACTGTCAGCTACATCCATACTCTACAGACCAACTCCTGTCCCTGAGGGGCTTGTCAGTGTAACAAGGAATGAGCTCATGACTCACTTTATCTCGAAATATGTAAAGATGCCGTTCAAAATGATCTCAAATTTAACATTCCACATCGGTCCTGATGACAGCAATACCATCCGCTTCATTCCCGATCTTGCAATCAGTTCCGCCTCGCAGCGACCATTCCTCGTCCTTGAAGTTGGTTTCAGTGAAAATTACGATGATTTGCTTGAAACTGCCAAGACGGTACTCTCCGAATCGCCCACAGCAAAGTACTCCATCATAATAAAGATCCTGGAGAAGCCTCTCTTTCGACCTCCAGTTAAACTCTCTGACTACCTCTCTAAGCCTCGCTCTGAGATTCCTATCCCATCAAAACCGGCAATTGAGGACTGCCATCCATCCGATACGGACCCAGAGGGGCCGATGATGGTAAATGGCTTGAGATGGATGGGTAAGCTATCCGCTTTCTGGGAAATTTGGGGTAAGGATGCCTCAGGTAACCCGGTCATCAACGGGGAGAGAGTGGTAGGTAACCCGCCGTTAAGATGAGAAGAAAAATATACTACTAGGCGTAGCTAATTCGCAATTATTACAATTATAGTGGTTCTATGGTCCTAATGCTCGTTCTGATACCCTCAAACTCGACCTCACGGAACTCGGTGAAAACTGTACAGAAATCGCTATTACAAGCTCCGATTTGGCCCAAGCGATACGTGAATCGCGTGCCGACCTGGCGGTTGACCGTTGTTATGATTTTCTCAAACGTTGGTCCAAAAAATATATATATATATATAAAAAATACAATAAACTAAATAAATAAATATACTTAACATACATTCAGAATTCATGGTGGAAACTTCTGAATATTTTCTTTTCTGTCTATTGTGTATAAGCTCAGACTGTATTAATGAAATTTTGCATTGTAAAGTTATGTAGACCTCATTTCACACATCACTTTTTTATATAGATTTAAATGCTAAGTGCTGTATACACAAGAAGGTATTTTAAATAGAAAAGACTGTCTGGTTCTCTGCTGCTATTTAACAATGAAGAATAATAAATACATACGCACACAGTATTGTATTTAATAGATGTGAACAGTAGACATTAGGGTAGCTGTTTAATACTTAGAATATGATAGCTAAAATAAAGGTAAAATATGTAAATTTAAATATAATATAATGTGTACGGAGTAGTTGAGAAAGCTATTCAAAAAGAAAAGAAAAGAACCTCTCCTTCTTTAGTGGCAAGAAATCCTGGAAGCATATAGACCTTCTCCCTCATTCTCACCCCATTTCCCACTTTCAAGAATTGATTTATTAGTGTATGACTACTTCATCTTTGTTAGTAGCTCATACCTAGGTATCCCGTAGGCACTAGTTCTATTTTGGCAAGATTTTGTGATCGTGGACCCGACCTAGGTAGCTGTAGTCCTGTGCTGAACCTCGGTTGGCCCCCATGCCAAGTCCCTTGCCTTGCGCAGATCTTAAGCTTATTTCGACTTCCACATTCTCAGACGCGACTAACATCACCAATGTTCCCGAACCTCTTGCTCCACACGACCCACACGCAAAAGGGATATATATATATATTGAAGTTCTTCCGCCATAGCCAAAGATGCTGGCGATTTATTCAGATTCCAGGTATGAGTAGCTATAGAATAAAATGCCACCTTGAATTTACCGTGGTAACCTTAAGACTTCTGCCGCCTCCCTAGCAGGTGCGGATTGTGACGCCCAGTCTCCACTGATAAAGTTGCGGGAGAAAGAAAAATATCAATTAATTTGCCAAGTTTCTCCATTTCAGTCCTCAACTAACTAAACTCGATAAGCTCACGCTCTCCTTCGATTCTCTTCCTCCCCTCCTAACGCTAAGCCATTTAGTCCTTCGCAACAATCGGGGAAACCGCCCGTTGGCTGCGTTATCTCTGGGCGCTCTGTCAGATAATAATTGTTAGCCATCCTTACCGCCTTCCAAACGTTCTACAAGCAGGAAAGGTTTTCGAAAGTAAAAGCCTTGACACACCGTCTCAAAATGGGCAAGGGTTATTGTTCCTTTCGCAATCCGTGCGCTTTCCATAGTCCTGGCAGCCACCCCTCTCATTGCATTCGTACACGTGGTCATACACAAAATCGGGGGTAACGAGAACTGCGGAGCAGTGACCGCAGTATTGGCCCTGCCTGGTACCAACGCGACATTGGCAGGCGTTCACGCCAGCAGTGGCCAGTAAAAGACCAGAAACAAGGATGTTGACAATGCTGAACTTCATGGTTGGAGTTTGGTTTGGGTATGGGAAGGGAGCTGATTGCAAACAAAGACTATCTTTTATCGCTTCTTGGAGGATTATGGGTTGGATCGTTGTTCAATTTGGGAGATTTCTTATGACCTTTTTCCGGGGAGGGAGGGGTTTATGTAGGCTTTCCAGATGGCCCAATTTTCCTTTCTCCTTTTCTTCCTATTCCTCTTCTGGGATCGTATTCGGGGGAAATATCTAGAAAAAGAAAAATAGAGCTAATCATACATAATACGAAGCTATCACCGTCGGGCAGCTTTAGCTCGACGCAGCTTGTGGTTACAACAAAGTCTCGTTATTCATACTGCTTGACCCGCCAATTGACCCAATGGCATTGTGACGAGTGGTGCCGACGCAGAACCCGAGATCGATGAGTTACAATACAACGGAAATTTGTGACGACACGTTGCCCATTAAAATGCCCCAGTACGTCGTTTTTGGTACATATATTATTTAGGGTAGGGTCGATGGTAACCATTCATTGGCAGCGATTAACTACTCAATTGGGGAGAAATACATTTTATCAGACGATGAAATGGATCTTAAAATTTGATAGGATATACCTCATGGCCAAATGCTATCTCCACCAGTCTGCCTTGCCATGACAAGACAGAGCTGGGAGAAGCGGCCGAAAGGAAAGCAGAAGCAATTGGTTTCCAGAATTCGATTTATGTGTCCCACCAACCTCTCTGACAGATTCAAGATCATGTGTGGGAGTCACTCCCCCCCAACTTCTGACAATCTCCATCAGACCGAGAATCTTTAAATGCCTATAACTTTGCAAAAGTCAGCAGTATTCCAAAATATCACTCTACGTTGACCTCTGTAAACCCCCTGCCCAGCAATGTTCTTCTCATGGAGCTTAAAATCCATGCCTTTTATTCGTCGATGCGCCTCACCCAGACCCCGATTATGAAAAGCTTGACTTGTTCGAGTCTCAAATTTAGGGGGACAATCCACCCTTACTCAACTAGGGTAAAAGCTGTAAAAGTTCCCCGCTGCGCTGGCTCATCAGCCTCACCAGATCAAACCTAAAATGATCAGCGAGGGATACTTAGGTCCGGATCTGCAAGGCTACTTGGCTAGGCCTTTTCTTTCTTTTTCTCCTTTACTTTATGTCGTTCCGAATGGTTTTATCAGAGCGCATCCAGGAAGGCCCTTGGGAGAAATACAAACGCAAAATACGATTCAACTTCTCCAGCATATCCGTCTGGCGTCGATTCATTCGTTTCCAGTGTTAAAGATATACGAACCTAAGGTTGTACGTGGACAAAGCAAAGGTGTGTCCTAGACACATCTGAAATTGAACCCCCAGAGTGCCTGTCTGACCTGCCCAATAATCGCCTGAGCTTTGAAAGAAATACCTGGCAGCTATCAGCCGCATTGTCGATCATAGCAGGCAAGCAACGCCTCTGTGAGTCACGAGTGGACTGTACATCACCATCACTACTAGTATATCTTTTCCTCATTTTTACCTTCAAAGTCTCTCCTCACTGGATCGATTCAAAGGTTGACTGGCATTCCACGGATAGCAACAAGCCCTGGGGCGAGTTTGAGTATCCTTCAGTTCTCATGTATCTTTCACCTTTTATTGAGAAGGTCAATGTAAATCGAGCCCCTATCTAAGAAATTGGAATATCTTTTCGAAATGAGTAACACTTGTCTGCTTAATTCAGAATTTTATACGGAATGTTCAACCTAAATTTGGACACGATTAATAGCCATCTTAGTTATAGGTCGCCGCTGGGGAAGTTCATTTTCAAAAATATAAACGCCAAATCCTCAACATCAAACTACAGCATCAAGAATCGATGGTATCTAACAGAAATTTCAGATTGGTATGCCGGAAGACTTAATTGCTGACTTTTGGACTTTTGAACCAAGCCGGGTCAACAGCGCGTATATCTGAGACAACCCCAATGATGAGGGTTATCTAATTGTGAGGGCTTTCGGCCTGACAAATCTGAAGCCAATAATATGCCAAACTCCGCACACCGGATACGGGAGATCCGGGAGCCGTCTTTGAATCAGAAGGTAAATATTATGGGAGCAGCTGGACAGGCGGGTATTTGAGGTTTATAAACCTGAAGGTTTGGATAAAATCCTAGGAGTGATGAAGCAAAAGGGGGAGAAAGTGCTGAAAGTCCGGGAGGCTACAGCTATAACTAGAGGTTATGTGAGTGATTGAGGAATTTAGAACTACCCCTTTTAGGCCTAAATGCACACGGAAAACCTCAACCTCACAATTTCCTCTGGTATTTTGATTTAATTCTCCTATCTGTTCGACTCCGATCGCATAAGCCGCTGGATATTGAATCACATCTTGTAACAAAAGTGTGAACCTAAAGAAAATAAGCATTTTTAATACCACAGGAAATGGTCTACCCCATTTTTGTGGAACGTATTTGGCCTGAAGGTCGACTTTGCCATCGAGGCAGGCAGTAAAATGTCAACCATCCTAAAAATCAATAAATTTTTTTCAAATTGGATTTCTAATGCAAGGCCGAATTAAAGGAATTCATTTTCCACTCGACGTGATTATTTTGCCAATATGTATATTATATACACTACACCTCTTTATCACGATCATGCAGATCGAATCAGGAAGGAATCAAACAGCTCATTATGAAAGGAAAAGAAGAAGAAGAAAAGGGGGAATCAAAATTAAAATAAAACCAAGGCGCTCTAAACCACCTCTTTCAAATCCAGTCACGTTCACAACGTATTAAAAACACTCTGCATTCCCACAGTCCCCGAATCCTCCCTTCTCATAACATATGCCCTGACTTCCTGAACTGTCAATCCCGCCCCCGCCGTGCCCTGCGCCGCGTTTCCAGCCCCACCCGTCCTGCTGGTACCGGAGCCACCGCCAGACCTACCACTGGTCCCAGTAGTTCCTGCACGAACTCTCTCTCGCAGCGCTTCAGGTCCAACGACGAACAAACTGCCAACTTCTAGCAGGACATCGAGCGCGCCACCAACACCTTTAACGGCGTCATCAATGTCCCATGATCGTAACAGGTCCACGTAGCAGGTCATGTCCTTAGTAACCATGAGGCCGCCAGGCCCGTTGACGGGGAAGCGCTTGAAGTGCTCGAGGAGTAAGGTGCGGACGCCCAGGACGATTTCGGTGAGAAAAATTTTGATGTTGGAGCCGCTGGCGGGGAGGGAGGTCAAGATTGTAGTGTGTAGGCGGCTGAGGAAGGTGGAGATACCGGCGCAGGTCTAGGCTGGTGTCAGTGAGGAACCGGTTGTGGGCCTTCTCTATCGAAAGGAGGGAATTGGGATTATGTTAAGAAACAAACTTACGGGTGTCTGCAGCATCTCCAACCATGCGGTACCACCATCTGCAACACCTTCTTTCGGGCGAAAATCATTCTTTTTCTGGCCCGAAAGAAGTCGTGAAATCCAGGACAGCGTCACATCTACAGTCTTCTGTTCAATGGAGTTGATTTTATCCTCGATACGGTTCATTGTTAGGGCAGCCTTTTTCTCCATATCCCTTCTAATCGTAATGTTTCCAGCTGCCAGCGGAATAAGTACGGTGTTAATGCATGTCATCATGAGGTGCGTGATGCTAATCGCAGCACGCAAGTTGCGCAAATATGAAAAGTCGGGCTCTGTCTTGGTGGACTCTTGACTTGAGGCGGATTCGAGAGCCCCATCGAGTGCAACCTCGACGTATCCCTCTCCCATCATAGATAGAAGCATGCTTAGGAGCGCGGAAACATCTTTCGGCGTTTCGCTGTTGACGCTCAATTCCAGATCTCGCCCAACCCCTTCTGCGAGCCATTTCAACATTCGCTTCGAAAAAGTGACGTTCAAGCGGCCGTCTTCCTCTGTAAGTTCAATCTCATTGTGTTTTTGTAAATCCGCATTGTCTTTGAGACCGGCCACGCGCAGTAGCATTCGTTTCTGAGTGGGCGTGAAGTCCGAGGAATCGAGTCGGCTCATATACGCATCTTTGGCAGAGTTAATAAGTTCGCTGCCGGATTTTGCCAAAGATGACATAAATGTGGTGGTTGACTTCTTCCGGCGACTATGGAAGGTTGTAAATTTGAACATGAGTGAGGTGTACAGCTCTTCCAAATTCTTTCTTTCTCTTTCGATGTAGGATGAGCCGCCAAAGTATGGAACGAAAAGATCTTCCAATTGCTGGTCCAGGATGATGGCTGTCTTGGATGATATAGTTTCTGGGTGTTCTGTCAGTCCGTGAGACTTCATATCGTCGATTAGGCCACTGATATAGCTCCGCGCAGTCTGCAGGGATCTTAGGAACGCTAACGACGACACGCTATCAGCCTTATCTAATACCATTTCTAACCGCTGCTGTATCGATTGTTGGAAGATCCTCTGTAGAAATTTGTCCAGAACCTGCTCGTAATACGGAAACGCGCGCTTGATAATCGCAGATTCCTCCTGAACCACCACTTTGACCTCGTCGACCAGCGACTGCAGGCTAGGCTCAACACCTGGCGGGTCCGCGTCAGGGTCAGCAAGCTTTTCCCACGTCTCCGCATCACCTCCAATCTCCTCAGTAATGAGCTGGCTGCGGTCAATAAAGAACTGATGTTGGTTCACAAATAAACCAACAACGCTAGCGCCACCGTTGAAATCGTATAGCACAGCTGCACAGTCACGCATGCCATCAAAGTTTGCTTTCCGATAAAAGTCATCAAATTGCTTCAGTAGATCTTTCTCCAGAGTCTCTGAGAATTTCTCGACGATCTCCCTTGTATTTATACGTTTCCCGGCAGAAGAACCGCCCATGGATCCTCCGTTCATCGCGAGACTGCCATTTCTCTCGCTCCAGCTTGTCGGATCCAACCTTTGGCTTATCTTAAGTAGCTGTCTCGCAATATGCGCAGACCTGACCTTTCCCTCACCGTTTCCCGATCGTCTCAGATTTTCTAAGAGAGACAACTCTCCGCGGTTGCTAACTTCATCCCAGCACTCGATCAGGAAATGCGCATCCAAGGCCCTTCGTCTCTGACGATCAAGTTCCTCCAGTTTCTTTCCCGTTTCAACAGCAACATTGCCACCACCGCCACCGCCTGGCCCATTAAGTGATGTATCCAACTTCTGAAACGATTCGATGGTCTGATTTAATTTGAGGCCAAGGGAACTAACGTTCTGCGCGTGTTGAGCCTCTGCCCTTCTCACAGCGGCGGATAGCTCATTTTCCCGTAGCTCCAGATCGCCAGACAGCTCGACCATGCGACGTTGGGCATGTTCGAAGGTACGAATAAGGGGTTTGGGGTCGAAGGGTTGGTTTCCGCTGGGTCCACCTGATCGGCGCTGGGACGCAGGGATGGCAGTGTCCGAGAGAGACTCGATGAAGTCCTTGACTATGAAATCGCGGTTGGAGAAAGTTTCGAGAGTGAAGGTTGGCCCCTTGTTGAAAATGGATCTGGTGGCTGTGGAGCGCGCGCTTTGCGAATTTAAGGAGGCCGTATCTGGCATGTTGGTGGTGATAGGCGGCCCCATGGGTGCGTGATCATTGGTAGACGGGAAGGAATATAAATGGTTTAGTCATATTCGAGTGCCTAATGTAAGAGTGGCCTTTAGTCGTAGTCAGTCGCAGAAGAATGTACTGATGATATATAATAGTTGCTGGAGTTTTAGTAGGTGTTGTCGTCGTCGTTAGTCTGGGAGTTCGAATCTACCAGGGCCCTATTTCCACGCGAAACTGCTACTGCCACACACTGCATAGTGTTCAGATCTTATTCTAATTTGATTAGAATCTAAATATTTAAAGGTGAAAATAGCATGAAAAATAAAAGTATAACCGGAGAGAAAATCGAAATAGGACTTCATTTCATAACAATCATTATATTTCCTGGTTCTGGCTGGAAGTAAATAAATATGACAAGTGTCGCCGCAGCTCAGCCAGGGAATGACGCAAAGGCAAATCATCGCAGCCTCAACATGGCGCAGACATCAGAATTAAATACATACTTACGCAACTCCTCAAAGACTGACAGCATCTCCCAGTTCCCGAACAAAATACAAAATTACTAATACGGATGAACTGTCGTTTTCTTTTCCGATCTGAATTCTATATAGTTTGACCCATGGGAACCTATCGCTGAACAACAACTCACATTAGGGTAATAATAAAAAAATCCAACCGCCAACCGCCCTGAGTTGGTCGATACGATTGCCTCCTAGGCCGCATCCACCAGTTTTGCCAATTCACACCCCGTCTCATGGCTCTCCCCACAGACCCGCGTATCCGCCGGAACTCCCGAATCGATCCCTCAAAGCTCACTCCCGCCGAGCGCGAGCAGCTCATCAAACCCTACCTCCCAGACCCAGCTATCATCCGCTCAGCCCGTGGCAGCAGGAATGGGAAGCAGAAGCAAAAGCAGAAGAGGAAACCTATCCGAGCATTCCTCAAATCGAAACTGCATTACCTCGCCTACTTCCTAATCCACGCCTTCTTCAGCATATATATCCGGTTTCGACAAGCCTACCATGCCATTATTGATCGGATCCTGGCCATTCTTTACTACCATCACCGCACTCCAGAGCTTATACAAAAGGATGTCCGTGGCTTGAGCCAGTTACCACAGCATCTGAGCATCGTCTTGATGCTGGGGAAGGATGAGGATGCGTTGGATGTGATTATGGACGAGGTGGCTGAGCTGGTCGCATGGAGCTCGTGCGCCGGAATACCTATGTTGAGCATATATGAAAAGACGGGTACCGCACCTCCCCCCTTTTTCCCCCCATATCATCGAAATAAAACAACACAAAAATAAATAAACCCAACTAACATTATTACAACGCAGGCATCCTAAAATCCTACATCCCTACCCTCCACAAAATAATCATAAGCAAGTTATCAACATATTACGGACCCCCCTCCCACCAACCCACCCTCCGCCTCTTCGCGCCGCACCATGCCATCTACTCCCCAACCCTCTGCCCACCATCCTCAAAAGCAAACCCAGCCCTCCTCACTCTCCTCCTCCTCTCCGCCACAGACGGGCGCGAAACCCTCGTCGACCTTACAAAGACCCTAACCGAAATGGCCCAGCACGGCAAGCTGTCCCCACAAGATATAAGCCCAAAACTCATCGACGCAGAGATCAGCGAGTTGACATCCCCGCCCACGCCGCCGCTGGCTGGTACGCCAGATTCGCACTTTGATGAGCGGAATAGCGTTGGCTCGTCCGGAGGTACGGGTACTACGGCCGTGTCAGATTCGCCGCGGTTGTCGTCTGCTAGCACTGTGACGGCAGCCACGGAGACAGACGCCGCAACAGCGGTGCTGATGAAGTCTGATCCGGATCTCTTGATGGTGTTTGGGCCATTTGTGCGGCTGGATGGGTATCCACCGTGGCAGTTGCGATTGACGGAGATATATTGTACAGGCAATAAGGGGGGTTTGATTACTGGTGGAGGAGAGGCAGTTGAGTACCAGAAGTTTCTGAAGGGATTGTGGCGGTTTGCGAAGGCGGAGATGAGGTTTGGGAGGTAAAATGTGCGGTTGCTTTTGTTGCTCTTTTCCTATTTTTAAATCTTTTTTACTTTGCGTTATTATCACCTGTACTTTTTTCCCACACCCGTTCTTTTATATTCATTTTGTTTTCTGGATTTAATGTCCTTGCGTGTGCGCTTGTCTCTTCCAATTTGTGCGTCGCGGTATATATTTGTTTTAATCCATATTGCTTTGAGTCTGATATATACTACATATACTACATAGGTTCGAAAGGTGACTCCTTTGGGAATCCCTTATTTTTTTCAGGTTTCAGGGAAGCAGCGGGCTCTGTATTACATTCTGCTGTGATATGTGATACTACTATTATTTGAGAGTTCATTTCTGCCTGGTCCAATATTTATTTATGAACTGCCATCCAGGGGGCCGCTAGTGACATATGGAAAACAAAACAAAAATTTCCAGCACCCCAATAATCATTAGAACATATTTGTATAAGAAAGATATACCTTAGCCTTGTATACACAAAGAGAGTCCCCATAATAAAGCCTTGTAATAAAGATGGAAAAAATATTATATATCCCGCTTGCTAAGAATAAGACAGATTTCCCGCCATCATAACCCATATGGCTTTCCAAACAGCAAATATGTCATACGTTCCGTGCCTGTCAATCTATCATAAAAAGAAAAGGAAAATATCACCTATGGATGCCATCCAACGGCGCAGTGGTTTGTGGAAATGCTGCAAAAATGCATTGGGATATTCAATGCTTTTACCTTTACCGCCTGAGCTGGCATTGCGGGACGAAAGGATCCATAAACATATACACAATATATATATATATATATATATAGTCCCAATTCACCATCTTTTCAACCCCAAACCCAGTAAATCAAACGGCAGCAGTGTCACCATCCAGCCACACAAGCAAAACACCTCACGACCTCTCCCCCACTTTCCAAAACGCCCTCAACCGCACACCACGAACACACCTTCCGCCCCATATTCTCACCGCCCACTACTTCTTCTTCTTCTTCCCGATGCCCCGGCCTAGAATTTTGCGGCGTAGTCTTCCCTCGCCAATCGGAACCTTTGCTTCCAGTGTTATTATCATTATTAGCCTTGCTACAGCCTGAATCCGAATTCGGAGGGGAATGAGGTATGTTGCAACCGACAGCCATACACTCTCGTAGACAGATGTAACATGTCCGCTCGGCGCAGAGGTCGCAGTCAGCGTAAGCGTCGAGGGTGGAACGGGTTGTTGGGCGGCGATGGCAGATGTGGCAGGGGGATAGGGAGACGAGGGATGTGGTTTTGCTTGTTTGTGAAACGGAGGATGTCGACGGGTAAGTATTGTTATGTGTATTGGATTTCATCTTATGGAGAGATGATGACGGTGATGATAATTTTGATATTGCTGTAGCCGCGGGTAGAGGTGTGCTATTCTCCGAGCCAGTGTTGTAGAAATGCTGTTTCTGTCCTGCAGATATGTTTATTGGAAAAGTACTCCATTCCTGAGATTGCTGCTGCTGTTGTTGTTGTAAAAACAAACGGCGGCGCTTTATTGCCACGGGTTGCAAGCATGGTCGAAAGTGATGTGTTCTCCGTTCAGGGCTGGGCCAAGGAGCAAATTTGGATACTATTGCACCCGACGACGATTCTTTCAAGTACTGACTGTATCCATCTTTAAATTTCTCATCGATATGTTGAGCGTTGCCAGGGATGAAAGGCGTGCTGATTTAAGAGAGAGCCAAAAAGTCAGTTGTGAGCCACGCAAAAGTGAATTAAAAAATAAAATAAAAAATAACATATAACATCAGCAGAGGCTGAAGGAAATTCAGGGGAGGAGCTTTACCATGTGCTCATATTGGCATTGATTTGGCTATCCCAACTATCCATATCTCTCTTCCTCTTTTTCAAGCTTGTAGCATCTGATATGGGGCATTCTCGCTGTTCACACGCGGACAGGGTCGTTGGCCAGGGGAAGGCGTCATTCTGGGGCTGGTCAGGGATATACATGGCGAGAAAGAAAAACTGATCGCGCTAGCGGATTGGCAAACCGATCTGTTTATCCAAAAGAGAGATCTCAAGAGGAGAGGTGCATGGTGAAGAGAGTCGTGGGAGGGAGAAGAAGAAGAAGAAGCGAAGGACGAGGTGCAAGAGGGAGGAGATGGCAGATGGCGAGTGTTGTGGTTTGCTGGCTAGGAATACGCTAGTTTGATAAAGCTATCGCTCCTTGGCGGGCGGCCTGGGCGAGGTACAGTACATACTCAGTGTATTCCCTCCCAGGCTACAATGGAGGATTATTCAGGGGGTGTTTATGTGATCATTATTGTTGGTTTTGAAGCTGCACGGGATATATGTATTCCTGGAGAATACCATTTTATTCAGGTACTAAAATTTTATGTTGCAATAAACTTTCGGCGATGCGAAACTTTCCACTGTCATATTTCCATGGGAGAAGAGGCCCATATCCAAGGACTATATATGTAACCCCTGGGAAGAAGAGCCATTGTACGTATTTTCTGCAAGTATCCGAGTTTTCAAGAAGGCATTTGGTAGATTCTATCTAAGCCCATTCGTACTCCTTAACCTCGTTTCTCCACGAAAAATATCTGACGCGCTCGCCCCTGTGGAGTGATCCCTGGCCACTGTGTAGGAAGTTCAAACACCATGTCTTGGAGAAACCGAATTTATCTGAGATGCTTCGCCGCTTGGAACGCATCATTTTCACAGCTGACCATATGTTCTTTTCTTTGGAAAATCGCTGTCCTTGATATTTTCCATGTGATTACAGTTCCTCACTTGGATACCTGCACCAGTATACACATCTCCCTGCTCACAGTTAATATTGTCAAGGGGCCGCTCTCCAGCGCACGCATATTCCATGTGTTCGTCTTGCAGAATATGTCACGTTTAGATTCAATCAAATCGAACAGTTCCTTGAATTTGGGCTGGAAAGTTCTCCAGCACCCTTTATTTGGTCACGAGAGATATTCATTCCTGTTCAAACGTGATGAGGGTGAGCTAGAATGCGGCGATCGTGTGGCAAGATCGTTGAGTGCTGCCCATCTAGTAAAACTTGGAGATCTAAACTGTTGATGATATCTCGGCGCTTACAAGGTATGCATGGCCAGTTGCAGAGACTTGAAATTGAGCCTTTCCTTTGGATGCAACCAGTGCAGCATAACTCATTTTGATATCCAAAGTACGTACTGTCGCAATCGCAGGTTGGTAAATGTGGACTATGGAGAGTTATGCGAAGGGAAATTGAGGAGGAGCGGTAAGATCATACTCTGTATTTAACCCTCCCATCCGACGATCGTTTTACTGGGCGATGCTTCGACTCGTTGATGTCACGAGCTATTTCATGAATACCTAATTGAGGTTGGGTGGTTAAAGACAAAAAGCTTAGTCACTGAGCCCAATCTTATCTTCGCCAGTATTTTTTCTCCACGATTCCATTCTGATATTTTCCAATTCTTTAACTCTTTTGTTATTGACTAGAAATAATAAAACGACTAGTCTCCGCAGACAAGAAATCCCGCCAGTGATTTGTTTTTGCAAACGGTGGGTAAAAGTTGGCCGGTTTTACACCTTTTTCAAGAAAGTTTGCCATCCATCAGCCGATTCCCACAGCCTTGCAGTCATCCCCCACGATGAGCCAAGCGCCAGAAGCCAAAATGGTGATATGAAAATAGCCAGAAACTAACAGGTGACGCCCGAAATACGGCATTTTTACCGGCGTCCGGCTTCAACGGCTTTTAGTTTCTTACTTATATCAGGTCCAAGGATTTTGATTCAAGATTGATCCCCCGAAACTTATGTCACTTTCACTTTGAGCTATGGACGACCTCCTGGCAATTTCAAAGCGACTGGGAGTAGAGCGTGTGTCTAGAGGGTTAGGATAATGACAAAGCCCAGTTAGATACACCGTTGATCTTTGAGATCAACCTCAAATATCACCTTGCTGGCTGAGAGCTTCTTATTTATTATTATTATTCATTTTTTTTTTAACCCTCGTCAATTCCCATTTGACGGTTGTTTACTCATATCAACTACTATAGCTCGTATTACAAACCAAGCCTACGGTAGAACACAGTTTAATTAATATATCCCCATGATGGATCGAGAAGCACGACATGGCGGCAGCAAGCGGAAACGAGTATCGAAGGCCTGCGATCGATGTCGAAGCAAGAAGTATCGTTGTGACGGCTTACTCCCAGCATGTCTGGCGTGTCAAGAATCCGGCCATGGTTGCTCCTACGACCCCATTGCAAAGAAAAGGGGGTTTCCAGAGGGTTACGTTCGCGGTTTGGAGAAACTTTGGGCTTTGTCAATATCCAACATTAAAGGTCTAGAGGAGGGGGTACTTGAATTGTTAGGATCTAAAGAAATCGAGCCATCTCGGCGAAACCAGCTCCTGGTCCTGTGGAACAATGAGAGAGCTTCGGAAAAACTATATGAGACATGGAAATCGAGCGAGCTGTATGCAAATGTTGAAGAATTGTTATTATATCCAGGGTTAACCGCGAATGGGCCACCATGCATTGAAGAAGAAAGGGGAAATATTAAGCCTGAAGACTCAGTATCTGACATTTCTTCCGATATTCAACTTGAGGACTTCTCAGACTGTCGTATCGGAAAATTTCCGCCATGGGAATTGATTCGAACTCGATATACAGCGCCTTTTCTCCTGAAACGGGCGTAAAGAGAATTAAGCTTTCTAGCATGAGCAAGGATGCAGAAAGAGAGCTCCCAATTCAAACTCCACACCTCCTCAATATATATTTTGCGCATACACACAGCTGGTTCCCAATTATAGCAAAACACGAGATTCTCAGGGCACCCTACGAATATTCAAACTCAGCTTTCCAAACAGGACCAAACATGGCTGGATCGGGAAATTATGCTGCACTTTGGGCAATTTTAAGCTATACCACTGCCCAGATTCCACCAGGCACTGACGCAAATTCAATTGCCGGGACGAGGTTCAATAACTCCTGCGAAGCAGCAAAAAGGTTCTATGCCGTTGCTAGAACGTTGATACCAGACGAAAAGGGAAAATTTGAAACTGGACATGTTCAGGCTTTGCTGCTGTTAACTCTTGTAAATATTGGATTCGGCGATTGGACAGCTGCATGGGTCCTTTGCGGGCAGGTTACAAGCGTAGCTATTGACTTAGGTCTTGGAACTAGACCAAGGGTCCCAAACCTCCCTAGACACTCCAAGGAAGAAGAGACATTTCTTGGATGTTTTCTCCTCGACACTCTCATATCTGCTCGTCTGGGCAGGCGCCCACGCATGCGTTCCGATAGCATACAGAATGTCAGTCCATTGGAAGAGGACGGAATCGAAGAATGGAGCCCTTGGGTGGAGGTTTTTCTTCTCCCAAAACTTCATGAAGGAGGAAGTACTTGCCCTCGTGGACCGCTCCGCGCTTGCAGCACTTTTAACCGGCTGATAGAGCTTTCAAAACTTCTTAATATGCTCTGTGATTGCGACCCTTTGGCTCCAGATGCCGCAGCGATGGTGCATGAAATTTTTCTGGGTAATCTTAAGGACTGGGAAGCAAAGCTTCCGCAAGGGTGTCGGCTGTCCGATGTTAGCAACAAACTATTCTCGGGTGAAAGCCCATCACTACTCCCCCAACAGACGTTTTTACTTTGGACACAGATGGCAATGTTGATCATGCTTTCTACCCGTTTGTCACCCCATGTACGGCCGCTTTCTTTTCCCCTTCGTCAGGTAATGGATATAACGCTGTCTCTCTTGGCTTCCCAAGCGGACAACTTCACTCAAATTTGCCTTCCTCCTATTTTCGAATTTCCGCTACGAACCATCATCGACGCTATACGCTTTCAGAACTTATCAAGGTACCAGGATACTGTTTGGTTCGAGTCGGTCGCCAACCAAATATCCCAGACGGGAGGAATCTGGCCGATTTATGCCTCCTTATTGCAGGACATGAGACCAAATGCATCAGCTGTACAGCCTCCCTATTCTCAAATATTGAATCCAAGCTCCTCGAGAAGGGACAGCACTTTACAATACCCACAACACTCGTCTCCTAGTGAGAGTATGTATGACATTCTCGATTCACTCGAATCTTTTCTGCAGGAAGACGCGGACGCCCAACAACCATACGAAGAAAATCAGCCCTTCTTCTCATTCCTTTCAAAGAGGTCCAATGGCCAGACTGGCGACTCTGATTGCGCAAATAGCAATGAACCTTTTATCCCCACTTCTCCGCAGGCCGTTGATGACGGCTGGGTGGGCCTGCAACCCTCAAGCCCCGGTATCCGGCAGAACTCATCAATAACAACGAGCCTGTCTTCAAGAGCAAGATCAGGAGAAAGCACGCCGCCACCTCCACCGGCGCACATGTTTTATATGTCCACAATCAACCGCCAAAGGATCTATCATCATCCCCTGCCCATCAATGGTGGATATACACTGGGGCAACAGCAATGCACATCACCACACCCCAACCGCAAAACACACTCTCCCACCCCCATCCCTGCTCCTAATGATATAGACTCCATTTTCCACGACCTCCCAACCCCAAACAACAGCGAAACCTCCAACTCGGCGTCTAAACCCCATGAATCCCCCACTGCCCACCGCCACCACCACAACGATAATCCCCACACCCACACACAACTCATCATCGATTTATATGAGGACAAATCCTTCGAAGACGCACTCCTCAACAACGACGATGACAATTTCATGGTGGACAGTGCTCGTGAACCTCAGAAGCAGGGAGGGGAGAAGGAAACAGGGGAGGGTAAAGGGAAGCAACGGTTGCTTAGCGCGATTATGCGACCACCGTCGATTGCGGATATTTGGCCACCACCGGGGTTTTTCCCGCATGCGTTTGGGGAGGAGGGGGAAGGGGGGGCTGAGGAAGATAGGGAAACGATAGCGATTGGTGGATGATTTGCAACTGCGAATCGATCTGTGGAATGTGGGTAATGTGTAGATAGAAGTGTTCGGATGAGTTGTATTCGCTGGTGTGGTTGCGCTTGATATTAAGGCACATGGACATGCCCAGAAGGAGTTATGAAGAATTTTAAATAGGAAACATAATAATCAAATCTCAATTCTGTTTTGGGGGGGGAGGGGGGGGAATGGAAAATTGTTCACACTGATGCCTGCCTAGGGAGATTTGTTCCTGTTTAATTTTTCACAAGCAGGAGTCCCTCACAAAGGACCCAATCACTTTGAATTATTATCGACCAAAGCCAGCTTCAAATGTGCAGAAGTGGGAAATAAGAAACAACGAACAGGTCATTCCACTCTATTATCAGGTGAGAACAAAACCATGTGTATCCTCCCTAGGTACGTACGTACGTATTGTATGGCACGATAGTCATAAGAACTTACCCAGATATGTAGTTAATTAAAAGGAATAAAAACTCCCTAGAGCCAGTGCAAAATAGAGAAAAGTGAAAGAAAACCTCCCGAGTCCTGGAAAGAGAAATAAAAAGAGAGAGAGTGCTGGTGAAGAGGAAAAGTGAAAAGTGAAAAGCGAAAACGCCTAATGAATACCAAACCCACCATGATAACCCCGATTAAAAAAGCAAAGGGGGAAATTGACAAGAATCTTTTAATAGTAAATAGCAAGATGGGACGATGGCAAGTGAATGCCATGCCTGACTGTCTGAAGCAGACGGGAATTTCGAAAAGTGAGAAAAATAAGGAAAGAACAAGGAAAAGAATACAAAATAAATACAGGTGGGAAAAGAAAAAGAAAAAAAAATTAGAAAGGCAGAAAAAGTATGAAAAGCGGAACAGTAAAGCAAGGTCAACTCAATGTCCAAGGTCCAACCATTACTAAGAGTTTCGGTCTTATTGACGCCATGACTTCCCACACACAACACATGTGCAAAATAATGTCATCGGTTCATCTGCACTCCTCGTCTGCGCTTCCGTATACGTGACCTTCCTCTGTCCGCACTTGCCGCACTGCAAACTGGTGCTGACACTCCGCTCCGCTTTCGCAACCATAGCTTTATCCATATTCTCCTTTTGGATTCTGCGTTCCTCCTCGCGTTGTGCGTCCGATTTAAGCTCATCATGCGTCATGCGTACAAATTTGTCTGCGGTGACTTCGTTCGAGAGCACACGCACACGTAGGCCGGGGTTGGATTTGTTTTTCAGGTTCTGGAATAGACTACGCATCTTGGTGCGATATTGTTCTTTCGTTTCTGGGCCGAAGGCATTGTAGGCAGCTAATTCTACTTCGATGGCTTTTTGGAGGACGACGCGCGGTGGCTCGGTGGAATTTAGGCAAAGACCATCGTACATCAACCCGATGCAGCTATCGCGAGATCTATTTTGGGTGTGCGTGATGGTAAGCTGGTCCGCCTTCCAACTGCGCTTGTCTGGGGGCACGCTGGATTTGGCCAGCTTATCTGAGGCTGCAGCACCCGTGGAAGCAGGTGACGCGGTGCCGTTGGGAGTCTGTTTGGGCGAATCGCTGGATCTCTGGCTTGCGACTGGCGAACCACCTGTAGTGGCTTTTTGCTTGTTGACATCGCTACGCCATTTAGAGACGATTTCACTAGACAGGCGAGCAACGTCGGGCGACTTATGCTGTTTCAGCTTGTTGACAATGATACCGATTTTTGTGGAGCGCAAAAGGTCCTCTGTCGGCCGCACACCTTTTTGTAGCTCCCTGAGCAGTGATATCAACGTCGCTGGGGTCTCGCCGGACGTCGCAGCTTTCGTCAACGCCTTAGACTTGAATTCTATTTCCTTGACGTCCATGTTGCAGTAGCCCGAGGTACGGGTGGTGTAGAAACTCAACGCACTTTGATCGAATACGGCGTAAAAGGGCTAGTTTGGTGATTTCAGAATTGAAGCGCTGCAATATAAAGCTGTCAGCACCATTCCATGCCATATTTTGCCAATATTTGAATTATTCACTCCAGGTCAGGATGGAAAGAAGCAGGACGGAGTGCGGGAGTCTTTCCCAGGATTACTCTGAATACTATCGAGATAGAGCCCATGCAACCAACGCAGCAGAGCACCGCATCTGACGGATATGCAAGGACGCGCATCCCTATCTCGCCAGAATGGAACATCACCATTTTCCGCGCTCCACGGCACCATAGATTGGGTCATTGCGGGGAAATTTGCGCTCTATGCCAGAAAGTCTCCAGCTGATGTTTTCACCTGGAGTAGACTCTGCTAAAGCAAATAGATGGGCAAACCCGTGGAGATGAGACTGTGCAAAAAGCACCATGCAAGGTGGGCGGGGATATTTTGCGACCTACCGAACTGATAAGCTTTTCTGCAGCGAAAAGGAAAATAAAACCCCAGAGCACAATACAGAGGCAGGCTCAAGCGATGCCAGTGCGACAGTGACAGCGTAAAGGAGAGAAAGGATAGGTGAGCGGCGGGTGATGAAGGTAGAGTTAGTTAATGTGGAGAATTGCTCTGGATGTCTTCAACCATCATGATGATAGCGCTACGGAAGGCGGAAGGCGCCACTTTAGCCGCATGCCGAATCGGGAAAGATGGCGGGTGATGCGTCTAAATGATGTAAGCTCTCTCTCCACCCCTTTTTGCGCGGGAGACATCCAAAGGATTTCATCACACCACTCTAGGCCCCTTGATGCGAAGTGAAGATAGTAATGCTATCTCATTAACCCCGCCCGAAGGGAAGGGGATGCTATTGTATAATTTGCCACTATATCAGTGCTTCAATCGTCTCTTCACAAGATTGGTTGAAACGTTCAAGTTGTTTGAAGAAAAACCGCACCCGAGTTAAAGAGCCATTTGCGGTCCCCAAAAGATGGATTGATGAAACAATTTTCGAGAGACCCAATGTGTATATATTAACCCAACTGCCATATCTCAGCGCCAGGCGTAATTACCGATATTCCAATGACAAAGATTATATCCTGGCTTACGCTTGGCATGACATGTGCACCTTCTGCTGCAGGTTTTTACTGGCGCCCAGGTAAGAATGTTTCATGGCCGCAAAAAAGACAGCATACCTTGTCTGCGTATGCGAGATATCGGCGCGCCAGTACTGAAATAGGTCTCGTGCACCTTTATCCTAGCTGTCTTGGCTTCCAGTTTGCATATATGGATACCAAGCAGCATTTTTACCTCAGCTTCAAGATCTTCACATGCCCAAATTACATCAACCGAAACCAAAGCCATCCGCAAACCCCACATCAACCCCTGGGAAAGGGTATTTATTTCTCCAGACTAGATACTCTAGCGTTTTGTTTTTGTTTCCAGTTTCCCAGCGCTGGCAACACTTCGGCCGCATTTGCATGTACCAACCTCACCAGTTTCTACGCGAAAAGGTACCACCCCGTGATCTTCATAGCTGATGCTACAATGCGATAGAAAAGCCTGACACGAGCGACTTCCAGGGCCCTTTCGATATTAGGATTTCGGTGCAATTGACGTCGGGCACGTTTTGCCCAACAAGGGAAGTGAGTGGGAAGGACACGGGCCCGCCTTTTGTTGGCATAAGAGGAGCTGCGTTGGGTGGCACTGTCCGTTTCTCCCTACTTATTAGCCCATGGCTTCATAAGCCTGCTTCAGGCCTACTCTGTGATGTTATTTACACACCGAGATGTATGCAAGCTACTGATAGGCCCAAGCCGATGCATCATCCCACGTGTTCAGCGTCCGCCTTACAGATTTTTCCTGGTATGGGTTCCTGGAAGGAGAGGTGGGTGAGGTTTATGCTTGCATCAAGTTATGCATCATGACAAAGATTGACTTCACATTAAATATATCGAAATATTTACGAAAAATATCCTGATGCGAAGCAAATACTTTGCTGGGTGCTTCCTTGCGGAACAGATGTGTTGGAGAATGTGACTAGCCAACCAACATCCCCTTTACTCCACAAGAATAGTTACCACCTATTTCTGGTTCCATTCTTTTGGTTGTATCTCCCAATGTTTTACGTGATATTCCCAAAGGAAACGGCATTCCGGGTTCTATTCCTTTCCTTTCTCTTAATTTTGTTCTATTTTCGTTGCTAAAATCTCCTTCAGAACCAGAACTTACAAGAACTTCTCTGTTTCATCTATTTGATATCTCATGAAGGGCGTATTCTGGAAATCACCATCAACAACGAGAGCCTATGGCATCTCAGTAGAGTTTTCCCTTATCGAGGAAACCAACCTGCCTTTGTGTGCAAATGTCAGAGGTTTAATGCTAATTCCACGAGATCAACGGCAGATACATTCTCCCTGTCTTAACTCATACTTTGATGCATTTTTCTTTGAATGAACTACTTCTTTCATGGAATCTATTCCATCAGAAGCTTCAGCGTGCTACTGAGCCACCCAGGCCAAATCAGCTAGGTTTTCGAAGAAAAGAAGTGGATATAAAGTCTTATTCATTTCCTGTCTATGCTTTCCTTCCTTGCCCTACAGGCTTTCGTTACTCTGATATTTTCACTTATTATTTCCATTTTGAGCTCTCGCAACGATCTTATATCCTCTTCAATCCGAATTCTTCTGGACACCCGGATACCCAGCCTTTATATCTTCTCACTAGTCTGTGCGGGTTGCTGTTACAGCTTCTGAATCCAACAATTTAGAACTGCACTTGCGGACCGAGCCACAACTGCTCAATGGAGACGTGCTACACATTGACGGTGGGGACGTATAATGGCCCACAAAGCCGCGAAATTTGGTTGCCGGGATCGATTTCCTATCTTATGGCGATCACATGTTCGGACGCCCCCCCGAAAGTGGACCCTTACAACAGCATGGTGATAGATTGCGAGATCAAAACCACGCACCCCGATGGCGGGGCTGACACCCGCCACTTGCCCACTTCCATTGGGCCCAATAACAGTTATGAAATACATGGGCCGGGTGGGCCATCCCGTTTGGTGGCCCTTGTTCCCATTAACTTCAGTGAACCTGGTGCTATTGAACTCAGCTTTTTACTTAGGAGGGGCGCAAACGGCCCTGTAATAGCTACGGGGCAACCACAGGTACCGAATCTTACGGCTGTTGTCCTAGATCGAATGAATCACCATACCGACAAATTTTTGGACGAGCTGGAGGGAATTACTAGGCAACCAGGGCCGGGCCATTAATATATGGTATATCATTTATAGATTAGACCTCGCCCTTGTCTCTAAAACCATAGAGCTAACCCAAACAGCCTTACTTTTGAAACCTCCGGCACCAGGTACCCGACTCGATCCGCCGAATTCAGTCGCATTCTTCTGTGATACCTCTATGAAACTCAGCTATTTCGGGATTTGTCTTCCTCGCCTTTGCCGCATTCAATCACATCCAACTTCTGTGCGCAAAAATATCGGATCGCGACCGGTCTGCGACGCAGCAACGTCGTCTCATTTACGATGGATCTCTTTTGGCTCTCATTTTTGTTTCTTTTCAAAAAAAGGAAGGAGTAAAAATATACCTAATACAATGCTTCATTTTGCTCCTTAATCTTCTCCCATATTCTCCTTATTTTGGTCTCTGCATTGCTCGTGTAGAATAAATAGCCATGTACTAGGCATATGAGTGATAATTTCTCCATGAAAATGCGGAAGCTGCGTCAAACTATGGCGAGCTATTGATATATCCCTGTATTCTAAATTCTTAACCCAAGCCATTAAATACATAGAGTACTAGCTATTCAATTTTAATGTTCGAAAAGCGCGTGATGTAGAGAAAAACACGCTGGCGCATTAAGGCTTGGGTAAAAAAACCTTCTCTCATTTAATACTCTACCCTCTTTCATTCCACATATTCCTCGTTGGTTACATGTTCCCCTTAAAAAAACAAATATAGCTACCGCCTTTCCCATAGTTTCTCAGCCCGTATCTGCTGCCTGTGCAAAATGGATGGTATCAGCTAACCCGGGGATGCCCAAACAATCGACCGTACTCCCAGAGTAGCGTTGTCGAATAAATTAGAACATAACCCATTACCACCCAACAGCCCGCGTCATTGCATGTATATGTGTCCAGGCGCAATCACATGTGGATGTGCTGTACAGTGGGGGGGAATAATTATACGTACGCTAGGGGCTCAGCGCGTCAATCAAGATTATTTCACTCTTCTATTATTTCAAATATCTCAATCAATATATTAGATATGGCTCTGACAGTAGAGTATTATATAGAATAGAACATAGCAAACTAATTCTACATGATATCTTCTTTAATATTTAGTTGAACCTCCCTTGACTGCAATTACAGCCTTCATCCACCGCGGCATTGACTCTATAAGAACCTGTATCTTCTCTTGTGTAATAGAATTCCAAATCTTCTGTAATTCATTCTTCATCTGCTCTGCAGAGTGTATCTTATGTCTTATCTTTGATACACAATGCTTCATAGTCATTCATAGATTCTCAATTGGGTTCAAATCAGAAGATTGTGCAGATCATTCTTCACATTTCATCAAGATATTCTTTGCCCACTCTTTTACTGCCTTAGAGATATGGTAAGAAGCATCATCATTCATTCAATATACAATTTCATATTTCTGAAAGATTCTCTCGTAGTGGGGATAGCCGTGACATGATAGAATATTAATATAGTGTGAGGAATTCATTCTGACCCCCAATGAAAGAAACACAAGCACTGATTTGAAATCCCAGCTTATAGCAGCTCATACACCAATCGACATACACTCAGATTTGAATGTAGAAAGAATATATTGGTTCTTAAAGACCTGGCCACGCGGGCAGCGTACAAACGTGCTTGATACATTCAAGCCAACTTCAAAATTGGCCTTGTCTGAAAGACTCACACAGGCTCAATCCTCCAGATGCCAATTCTCAAGATTAGAACAGAATCTTTGCCAGTTTTTCTTATGTAGAGGCTTTAGAAAGGGTTTTGAACAGGGTCAGAAAGTATTACAGTCATTCTTCTTGAAATATGACTGGATGGTTTTGGCATCAAGGTAGTGGGTGGACTTTGAGGGTGATTGAAAGACAGAGAGAGGATCAAATGGATTTTGAGTCACAGTGTGTATTAATCAGCGTTCATCACGAGCAGTGAGCTTTGAAGGTCTGTCTGGCTTCTTCTTGAAGGTGGTTATTGAATTCTTTCAACGCGTTTCGCGGTAAACAATGGAGGAGAAGGTAGAGCGGGGTAGATTCAAAATGTAGACAATGGATGAGAATGTATTATTCTGCTCATATAGTAGAAGAATATGCTGGATAAGAATAGAAGCAACATTTTGACCTCTGCCCGGCATTTTTCAAATACTTTCATGAGCATCAGGGGGGTTGTGGAAAAATAATGAAGAAAGAAAGCAGGGGGTAATAATCTTGATTGACGCGCCGAGCCCCTAGCGTACGTATAATTATTCCCCCCCCACTGTACATATTGCATAAAGGCCCTATATATCGTTGGTTGGATCTAGGTGAATATAATTTTACCTTTGAAAATATAGTCTTGGAATCGATGGATAACTTTGTTGAAAGGGTGAGGTTGAATGATCAAGAGACTGATTGGTTCACAGCAAAAAGCTCACTTAAGTTAACTAGTTCATTTTCGCACTGCACCAGGATATTTCAGCCATCCAAAAGGTTCCGTCGACGTTTCATAATTCCCAAATTAAGCTTCTCGCCTGGGGATTTCCCATATGGAAGAGGAGTAGCAGCCAATATATCATTTATGGGCTATCTTGTGTTTCGGCAGACCTGTTCTGGAAAGCTCGTCAAGCCTTTCAATTCATAGACTTCAGGTTTTTGCCAGGCTTGGTTTGAATACGAGGACCACTTCCCTCACCCTTCATTTTCATTCTACCGCACGTTCGTTGGAAGCACTGGGCAACGACCAATACTTAAACAACTGCCGATGAAGGATAATATTATCCTTCTGATTTAAAGTGGCATACTATTTTCCTCCTAGGCGAATGTTTTACCTTCGGCGTATGTACAGCTTTTGTACTGTACACAGCGTTTGTTTCCTCCTTTTTGGCGGATCGTATTTGTTTTCAGCTCTTTATTGTCATTCTATGAACTACAGAGAGTTGCGATGCTACATACCCACGCGATATTTTGAAGAAATAGATGGCTTGTTGGCTAGCTAGCTATCCATAGAAAACAAGAGTCAGCTGGAAACCCTGGGTACCAATTCCTTCAGGCCCTGTGCAAGCACTGACATGCTTAACACGTTTCCTTTTCTTTTCCAGGGCTTTCTTTTCTTTTCCTCGTAAGGGGAGTTAAATTCTTCTGTATTAAGTTGAAATGGAATCCAGTCATTCCAAAGGCGAATTGTATGGTAATCGCGGAGTTTTAGTGAAGTTTGCTCCGGTTTTACGTTCAGCCTCGCCCCATCCTACCCATGCGAAGGGTCGCGTCCTGCTGATATGTTACTGTCTCTACTAGCATGGCAGTTACTTTTTCCTAAAGGAGACAGCCGGCGTATATCAAGATGGCTGCTCTCTTAAGTTGGGCGTCGCGATTCGGTAAACCAATCCAGGTGGCAGAATGCAGCGCAGCCATCACGATGATAGCTAGAAATCACCAAAAACACCACTACCACCCCCCCCAGCGAAAAATGCAAGAATGGTGCGGAATCAGGGCTCTGTGAGAATAAAACAGAAGAAATAAAAGAAGAGAAAAAAGCCACAACCATACTTTAGCAATGAAAAAGGGGGAAATAAATACAAAAAGTTCACATCAGAGTACCCACGTTTCAGGGCAGTCGATGCTATGAAAACCCCCCGAGATATGATAGATTATTTTTTTGGGGGGGTTTTCCACCGTTCGGTCGGTCGTATGCGTCGGGTAGGAGACAGCGCCTTCCAGCCGGGATCTGGTTTGACCTGGCTAGGCCACCGACCCCTCTCGTTGAAAATAGACACATTACTCGGGTTTATATCCCCTTCGTGGTCGTTTCTATGGGAATATCCTCCTACTTTTGCCTGTGCTTCCCCAGATATGTTGCCAGGCCTCGTGCAGCCCCCCAATATACTGCACTCACCTGCTGCAACGACAACAACAGCCTGGGTTCGAACCGGGCTCTCCGCATTCTCTTTTTGGCTCTATTTCGTTATTTTAATCTATGGACTAAGTTCTGTTTGTCATATTCATGAGATAGCATCCCTTTTGCTTGTCTACCCCTTTCACAGACCAGAAAGGCCCCGAGGTCGAATCCATCCCCCACCAGTTGAGTCCCCTGTTTGTTTATTGCCTTTACATCAACTTGGCTTCTCTGTTCTACCCAGCCCCTTTCCTTTCTCGAAGGGTTGCATGTTCGAATCCGACGCTTGTCTACGCTTTATTTCCTTACTTGCCTGGTTTGTTTATTTCTGAGGCCATGTCCGCATCGGAATGACCACTCCCATTTCACCCAATATCGTACAGCGACAAGTGACTGGCGTTCGAGCCTGACCGCGCACTTTCTTTGTTAATCTTTTTTTTTTCTTTTCTTCTTTTTACGCCTATCCCTGTATCACTTTTAGGTTTCTTGATGCCAACCACCACAACACTCGCGACCCTCAATTGCACCACATCTTTTTCCGTTTAGTTATATGCTAAACCTCCGCCGGTTATGTCACTACCAATTCACACTGCAAAACTCAGCTGGGAGGACGGTTTGTCTACTCCATAGCCCAGCAACACAGCTAATGTCTGCTTGCCCCATCTCTAATGACCCTTCTATTCCGTCGGATGTTTAATACGGGGAATACTATGCCTTAATTTGGCATGGATACCTCAATTCTATGTGCCTTGATGGCCTAGTCTGCCTATTTAAGTTCGTTGTTTCTCATACAATGACTTATAATGAAGTTTTAACAACAAATACACTTCAATTCTATCATATGATGCCATAACAAAGAAGCCGCCAACACCAACTCTTAAAATGTTCTTTGCAGCATTGAGTATTCATGTCTTTCAAAATTGGGGTGATTAACCCGCATTTTTGGGTTTTTATATTTTTGATTTCTTTCTTTTTCCTTAGCTTATCAGCTTCAATGTATTGCGAATATCTATTTTGCAATCGTTCAATTTTTGAATATCAACACTCCGATTTCTAGCAACCACTCTCCAGGTCTACAAACGGGAGTATCATTACTGGCCCGAGTATCGCATCCTCTAATGGCCCAGAATCTGGTGCTACAGATGAAACTGCTACTTTCACTGAAATTGATGCTGGGGTCCAAAGAGCGTTGCCCGGCCTAGAGGTAGAGGTACTCCCCACTTCTTTGTCCCAGATCTACTCAATGAACCATATCCTTAATCTACATCATATTTGCAGGACCACAAACCATTGGAGATTTCCGTCCTCAACATCAGCATCGCTGTTCTCAGTTTTGGAGACCCAATGCCAGAGACAACAAACACCACAGAAGAAACCGCTCCGCACAACAATGACAACGAACGGGAGCATGAGAATAACAATGAGAGCGAAGATGATGCCAACTCCACCATTTCCACCACCAGAAATATCCCATCGAGTGCCTCCTCTAGCGGCCCCCCTCTCCACCCAAGTTCAAATAGTTTTCCTCGCACGACAAGTGCGGAACACTCTAAAAGTAATCGTAGCTTTACAAAACAGCTTAGCCACCCTTGTCGCCAACGATGTCTTTGAAATCTCCCAGCGTCTGCAGCGAACCACTTTGCACATTCTGGGAGTGTACATGTCCTTGTGTGGAATGTTTGAGGAAGAGAATACCAATAGCGGGTATGAGAAGGTTGTTAATATTCGCGCGGATATCGCGGAGTATTCGACTAATAGGTGGAGTGTGGGTTTTAGAAGTCTGGGTAGGAATGGGTAGCGTGTCAGGGGTTACATGTGCGTAAAGGAATTGGGATAACTCCAGAGGGGGTCGTGCTCTTATTCTTATTTTTAGAGAGCTTTTTCTGTTTAAGAGAGCGGTTTCAAAACGATTGGGCCTGGAAATAAAGGGCTGAATTTTATATTTTATTAGCATTCTATTCCTATCATTCAATTGCCTTTGGTTATCCTTTTGCACCAGTTGGGAAACTCACACTTTCTATCCATTCCCCTCTATTGTTAATTAAAATGATGTGATTTTGTAGCGCTTCATAATACATGAAAAGTGAAGCAAGAATAGTGAGTGCTTGTCATTCTTCCTCTAATGGTGCTGCATTTGAACTCATCCCCAACCCCATGGCTAGCTTTTGTTTGTAGGCCGGTCATGCCATCTCTGCACGGAGTAGTACGTGTATTGCAGTCGACAAGTTAAACCACACAGGGCTGCCCAGGTCCGAAGTATATACGTTTTGCGCTCTGACTTCCTCAGGAGTTAGCAACCCGGGAGAATGCCATGCGTCGGGTTGAAGGAACTTCGAGAATCATCCAAGGCAGGAGGTCTAAAGAGTATGAGACAAAGAAAGAACCCTGACGTTGAATGTAGAGAATCTTCCAACCTAGCAAACAAATGACTTGAGGTCATGCGAGGGTCTAGGCATATATCATTGAGCTATGTATATGAGGGGTATACCCACCTTCGTTTTTTATCTTTTTTTCTTCTTTTTTTCTTCAAATTCTCTCTTCATTCATTCATAGGGGTTGTAATGCGACAAACGAATATATCGTTTTTTTGTGGCACCTGATAGAGGAACCGCCTTAGAAAACGCCCAGATAGTCTAACGGCCAAAAGCAATGTCGCACATTGAAATTTTGATTTAAAATGAAGAGAACGCAAAGCTAGATTCTAACATCTGTTTCTGTTTGGAGTAAAGTGTTGCACTGGCAGACTACATCCGGGTAAGTGGATTTGTGCTACCCTCGGCGATATTATTGAACTAGGCCATGTGTCGGATTGCCGTATGCATGTAGCCAGCTCGGTTATCAATAATAACTAGGGCATATAAGGATTCAGAGGAATGGCCACGCTGTACAGGCGCATATTGGTAGGTTATTTCCCAGCAGAACGCATACCTAGGTTAACCCCGTAGTTTGCAGCGTTGGGTAATGCACCCCGGAACTTGTAGGAAAGGCTGCAATTGAGTCTTCCTATCAGAATGAAGGAGTGCGGTCAACAACAATGGTCCCCATGTAGAAGGTATGAGATATCAAATCTTGGGCATCGTTCTGCGCAGAAGTTCAAACAAGATGCAGAACGAACTGCAACGCGCAAAGCCTCAAAGGCTAACAAAACAAAACAAAAAAATCTCGTAACAGCAGCCCAAGATTTGTCCCCTTTCTCTTGAAACCCAAGTTCGAATATTCAAATAATTTCACATGTTCGCATTGTGCTCTGCAATAGGTTCAGAAAGGGGAGTTTGTTATTATGGTTTCGGTGTTGAACCCTAGATATTCCGATCCACAATGATCTGCCAGATCGTCCGCAACTAGTTGATATTCACTCAGGGGACGGTGGAAGAAAAGCTTCAAATTATTGATGGAGCTCCCTGAGGCATACTCAGTAGAGACAGATCGCCGATATGGGACAGAAGCTGAGCAAAGTGCGTATTCACAATGGTAGTGGTATTTTCAAATTGATTAAATTTGAAGCAACTTTTTTGAAACTGTCAACCAAAATATTTTTTTTTCAAGGTCGATGTCTTTACCAGAGTGAGTGCAGAACAGAACCATGGGAACTGAATGGATGTCATCTAGCGAGACGTGGTACAGAAAAACGAACTGTCATCCAACATTGTTTGGCAGCATCCCAGGCGGATTCAAAATTTATTTCGTGGTGGGCATCAATTAGTTAAACCGCACAATTGCCATTATCTGCCATTTCTTAGCCTGGTAATTGGAACAGCAGAGGGTTCTTTGAAGCGGCAAGAAATTTCCCAAGGTCGAGGCGCCTTGACTTCTTTCGCTCATTCTCTCACCAGGAAGCGGCAAATTGTTGTACTCAGGCTAAAAAAGGCAATTAGCCTATACAGAGGGGATTGGAGGGATTGTAATATGGGATCTACGGGCCGCGTGGGTGGGGTGGGTGTTTTGCTCAGTTGTCTGCGTAACTTTTGCGCTACTGGTACATTGTCTGTATCGAGGCCAAAGCGGATCTCCAAGATACCCCACTAGATATGAAACTAGCCGTAAAATGAGGGGAAGATTGTGACCCATTATTACTGTGTATTCGGTCAAGGAGAGCACTGGCAAAACCCAGAAAATCAAGAGTGACAGCCTTCAAGACTGATGAAATGCGCGAAGCTCCTCGCTTGGATGGTTCCTAGATAGCCTGCAGATTTGGCCGTGTTAGCTTGTGGCCGAATGGACCGAAGGATCAAGGGACTACCAAAAGCGCATCGACTAGAGTTAGAAGGTATCCGAACTCCGAGCCTGATGCAACATGAAGCCTAAGAGAAGGGAAGGAAAATTCCTGCCTGTGCAGAAATCAAGAATTAATCCAACCAAAGACGTTCGAATTCTGCATCTTTGGAACACTAATAGCCGGTTTTCAAAAAACTTTCAGCCTTTTTGCATTTTAGTTAGCGGCGTTTCTTTGGATGTCAAGATAAAAACGCTGGACAAGTCCAGGCTCAGGAAAAAAAATAGAATGTGCTTGCTCAACCTCATTGGACGGATGTTCGTCTCTTGATCAAACCTTAGCGCTGTGAACCAAGTTATTGATCGACGAGATAATTCAGGGCATGAACAGTGCATTTCCTGTTGTTCTCGGAAATTTCGCGATATGGTATCCCGTTATCTGCTAGTTTACGTGGTGGATGGCCCCAGGGCCAAAAACCTGGAATTCCGCATCCTGTGCAACTGGTTCGTTTGGAGGCTGAAGGATGGCATGTACCGAGTTTTCCATAGCTTTCAATATAGGTTCCCTCGGTTATTGGACATCTCTGTTCTGATTCTACTCCCTCTCTGTGGAAACGGGCCTGTTTTGCGCTGCCGCAAGGAGTGAGAGTCACTACATGAGGCATGGTGTTTGAGGAGCTGAACTTTTTATAAAAGTTAGTTCAACCAGGTTTTTCTGCATGCGTTTTGAATTCGCTTCCTGTCACAACACTCTACAGGGAGCGCGGGAAGCGTGGCTGGTAATTGGGAGAGGGTTTGTTTGGTTGCATGGATCTGAGCAGGGAAATGTCTTCACATTAAGAAACGTGCACAACAGAGATATCTTTTTTTCCCCCATATTTTGTAAAGTATCATTTAAGCAGCAGGGAATAGACCCATGGGCTTTATATATAACATCATCTTGAAAGAAACCTTTTCCACCATCTCGTGTCTAGCGATCTCGATCTCTTCCTCGATATAGGTGGCGAAGGGGAATTTATTTAGCTCAAACTTTCCCGCAGCTACTAACTACTTAAATATTACAAATTTATTTACTGGTGACCCCTCCACATGACCTTGCCTATAAATGTATGAATACCATAGGCCAATATTGCAGTCCATGACACAGATAAAAGTGGATATTCTCTAGATCTCACAGACCAACCAGCAGCTGTTCGATGCAAGACCAGGAATATGCCTACGGAGTACTTAAGACAGGGCGGCTAACGGCCAGCGGAAACAGGTTCAACTGCGTAAACTGCTTCAAATGACTAGTCCGGTAACTGTGTGGAAATGGGCTTAGGCCCCAGCTTGATAGCTGTCTCCAGCCTCCATGAGCGGTGATAATATTTTCCCTCTCACTCCCTTTACTCGGGGTTTTTCTTCTTAATAACCAACATTCCTTCAATCCAGCGGCTCATTCTTTTCATTGTTCAATTGTTGTGGTTGTTATATGAAGTTGCTGGAAAGAAGCATCGCTCCTTAGCTTCTTTTATCTATGCATAGTTCAGCTCTAACCTGCCTTCATCCTTTCTCTTACAACATCGGCTCTGAACCACCCCATCACAACGCGATGGAATACCACCCAGATGATTTCTACTCGTTACCGCCAGCTTTGAGGCGCAAAGTAAGTCTTCTTTGGCTGCTTCTTGCTCATGTTTTGCCTGATTTCTTCTTCGTATCCCTTTGTTGTTGGCGGTTTCAAATGCAGGATTGCTTCACTCTCACTGCATCGGACGTACAGCATATCACCCCCTCACCGTTATTTCGCTGCTGCATTTTGCCAGCGGCTAATCTCTAGCGATGATCTCAAGTTCATCATGGAGCAACCTGAAGGAGACGTCAAACTTTGGCTAGGCTTTCCGGACCGTTTCACAGCATGGGGATGGCTGGCCGTCAAAAAAAAATTTCTTTTTCGAAACACATAGCAAACCGTGAAAATAGTTTGCTACGTTGATATTTCATATATCGACTCTTTTTTGCCCATCTTTCAAAGCTGCTCGAAGCCGCCAATCATCTTTACCGCTGATCAGCATCGGTGGCGGCCGTTAGCGCTCGACGCTATGCAAGGGCGGTGTCGTTCCTCTGTCGGCTGAATTGTCGCCAATTCCCGCCAAGTGTCAACCCTGCAAAGATCGAGGGGCTTTTCGTGCTTGACAGGCTCAAGTCGGCGGGAGGCAACCCTGGAGTGATGCGTTGTGCTGCGCTGGTCCTTTTTTGGCCCTGTTCCCCTCACGCTATCGCTTGAGTGAGCTGTTTAGCTTCTGACTACGTCCGTAGTTTTGCTGGTGACGAGTCTGCGTCGACCGTCTTGAGTTTCCGTTGGACGAGGCCAGGAGGCCGTCAATAATCGATGTTTGATCACTGCGTGTGCGATTTCACACTTGGCAACTGCTTATTGTTCCACAACGATGGTGATCGTTCGTGACGTGGATAAAACCCCGCTTGAGTTTCCCTCTGCTGGTTTGGGACTGAATATTTTTCAGAAGTGTTGTGTGATGATTTGTTCTCCTCAAATTGGGGGTTCTCGAACATTTGAGCTTTTTTAGTGGCCAGGGGTTCATAATTGGTGGCGCCTGAATTACGATTGGCTCTGAGACTGGTCAGGGGGAGCATTCTTCTAAACTTTTTCTTTTTTTCTTCCTTTTTCGAAACTGCACCACTTTGAGGACCTTCTGAGGGGACAGGGGCTTTTGCTGACCATTCATTCGCTAAAATCCAATAGTTGTTTTCCAATTTAGAACGTTTTCGCCTGGAACAATTACGGCTAACACAGATGGTCCACAATGATGGCCGAAGCTACCACCTCCATCTGTCAGAGGACCTCCCATTATCCGCCGTATCAAACACGAGACCCAGGATTCCAACAACTCCGACTCGTAAGTTTCCTCTTGGTAGAGATAGTTCCCTTCCCCCCCGTATGGAGTACACTACCAGACGACCAATTTGTGATCCTGGTTGCTGAGCTTGAACCCCACAGCTCGTCGCCTCTCACAACGACCCCTAAAAACAGGACCCATCCCAGGGAAACCATGTTTGAAAGCAGATAGCCGACCATTTCGCCGGCTTCGAAAAGCAAAATCAGTGCAGATTGCTTTTCTCGCTGCTCAGGCCGACTCGGAGTGGTTTCGCTCGCTCCCAACCAAGGTTCAACAACAACATTTTAGTAGAGAAGAGCAAGACCGCTTTGCGGGCTGGCGTAGCAGCATTATTTTTGACTCGGCGGACAGAGCGCTGTACAAACTGGGTCACCAAGAAAGAAAGTCTCTTGAATCTATCTCCTCCCTACCCACCAGCGCCAGTTTCCCAGATTCGGTTTCCATGGCGTCGTCCGCGCGAGCTGTCGACTCTGCTATTGGCCTCGACGACACCTTGTACGATAGTTTTCGCTGGCTCGACGAAGAGGAAGAAATTGACCTCAGACTTGATGACTACCACACTCACATTGTGGAAACGAACAAGCACATATCAACGCCGTCGTCGCGATCTTCTCGCCAGCGGCTACAGCGTCGACAAACCTCCTTGCGTCAACAGCCATCCTTTCGTCGAACGTTGTCATTCAGTTCCACGACCCGTGGCCAAAACAGTATATCCAGCAAGATCCCTTCTACAAGCCAATCCACCACCATTCCTTCGTCCTTAACAAATACTACCCCATCGACAGCTCACAAGCGTTCATTCTCTCGCCCCAAATCCAGCGCACCCGTCCTACGCCATATATCTCAGGGATCACTCTCTTCCCTTGACAGTCCCGCACAATACTACCAAGATCCCGAAGCCCGTCTGAAACTACGAGTATATCTTGCATCCCCACAGAAGTTCGACGAAGCGATCGAATTCGGATTCCCATCTCTAGACAACAAGGAGAATGTACATCCTCCTCGCAAATCATTCGAGCCACGGACAACCCTCGAATCCGCCCGCACTTTCCTTGAAGACGCCAGCCCCACCAGGTTCCCGGACATCATCCGCGAGGATGGAAGTGTAATTGGCTACTCCATGGACTCCTCAACCCTCCTTTCATCGAATTCCCATCAACCCAAATCTCCCACAACCAGCTGCACTACCTCACCATCCCCCCGCAAATCGCCTAGCAGGAAGTTCAGTGTGGAAAAATCCACACCACCAAGGTCTATACAGCCTATCCCGCTGACCTATATTTCAAACACCCCTGGTAACCGCGAGATGACGCTAAAAATGACACTTACAAGACCTGATTTACGCACGGCGGACTCAACTGGTAATCTATCACCCAACCTTTCGGATCTCGGCGACCCCTTGCGGCTGGCCGAGCTTCCTGTGGTAGATGGGAACCATGCCGTCTGGAATGCTCCAGCCGAGGACACAAGTATGATGAGGAAGATGTGGCGCAAGCTCCGGAAACGGCGCGGTTGAACATATTTACGACGACTATCTGAAGCCGAGTGAACATGGCGTGAACTAATTGTTCACGTTTTGCCCTTTTTTGAAATTTTCTCGTTTATCTACCCTTTTTTAAGCAAGTGTCTTCCCCCGGATATTGCTGGGAAAGAATATTGGGCTTAGCAGCTCCCTACTTGATTTTAATTCATGCCACCTTCATCTTACCAATTTAAAGAAATGCCTCGAAGAAGGGAATGAGACGGATTCAGCATTATTACTCTGGCTATTTATCAAATTGCTTTAATATTTTATTTTATTTTAGTTTTTTTGGCTAACTTTCTTTTCTTCGTTCCCAGCCTTATATCCTCATCTACTTCATCACTTTTGACACCTCACAAGTTATTCACCATAAGAAGCCCAGTTGGCTCCCTGAATATATATCCTCTGCGATCATTCTGTTGTGCTCTTCCAACCCTTATCTTGTCTCTTTTCCTTCTGGATCTTTGCATCTTCGGATCTTTATCCTTGATTCCCGTTTCCCTCCCTTTCAAAGCTGTCAAAAATATGTTAAAGACAGCGATTTACGAAGTGGTCATGGCAAATTTTTATTTTTGTCCCGTGCTTCATTTAGCACTATTTTTTTTATTCACTCGTTACCTCTGTTTAACGGAAATGTTAACCCCCTAAAAACATTGAGAAAATATATTTACATATATATTAGTATACTACGCTCCCTTGGTCGTAGGGGAAAAAAAATTCGATACCTTTAATCTCGCTAGTGAAGATCCAACCCGAACTCCCAAAACATCAATCCTCGGAATCCGCATGTTGCATTCTCCATTATCATCATGCCTTTATCAGCATTTATTGAACCAATCAGCGATCTAAATACCGAGGACGTGCAACGTACATGCATGTACGGACTGTAAAGGCTACGGAGTGCGGAATGACATTTCCCTTCAATGCACATGCACAATATGTTGCATCTTTTGCAGATGTGAGCCGATAAGTCACAGCGGTCAAGCTGATTGCTGGATATTTTTTGAATTGCAATGATAAAAATGGCTCAACCGATGGGGTAGCCTGGCGCGAAATTGTGATATGTGATGTTTTGCTTTCTTTCCTCCTCCGTTTTTCTTTTCTTCAAATTTTCTCGACTTTTGAATCTCCCAACCTCGTGATCATTTCCCTCTCTTTTCCCGTTGTTAGTATAAATACGGCTACATCTTCATCTAGGTATAAAAGGATGGATGAAAATACTTCTGACTTACTTTCTTTTTTTTATCTCCTCACTTCCCATCCTCATTTTCCGTAGCTACATGATTTCAGGGAGGGTCCTGCAACCAGCCATGATAGGTACTTTGTGTGACGAATACTTGCATGAGAAGAAGCTTTTACTAAGATTTAACAATGATTACAACAACATTTGCTCTTTATCCATAAATTAATGGCTTGGATTCTTTGCATAAATAAGTCAACAAAACGCGACTGTTGTAGTTTCACAAAAAATGCTAGATAAGCGCTTTGTTGGGGCTTGTCTTAGGAAGTCCTATTCGAGCAGGCCTCTGGAATATCCAACTCCATGACGTGATCGTCAAGCTGCTCCTGAGTTTCGAGTTTCTGGTGCTCACACTTATATTGTTCGCCAGCATGTCTGTCCCCTGCGTGGAATATTCCATGGAGACAAATCATTGATATCCAAACTCGGCGGACTTTCCGTATGCTGGAACCGCCAAGGCCCCCTTAGTCATTCGTGGGGCTGGAGGCTGAAAACACGTGACCGGCGCGTTCACCCGCCAAAGGAGATACGGGCTGGAGGCTGTGACGACAACAGGCATCCAATAACATTTAAGAGGCCACGATGTCAACATATCATTAATTCTGTCCAGCACAACGAGAAACTCGGCAAACAGCTGCAGCAGCTCTCGATTTGATCTATTTATTGCTCGAGTTGTCGTTGTTTGATATTTGCAGCGTTGTTGTTTAAATTCCAACCAGTTCGAAGCCTGTCCCAGTTTGTGCCGCGCCAACCCCTAACTTAGCTCCCAGCTCACCTAAAATAATTAATTAATTATCCACCCAAAGCTCTCGAGAACCGATTTGCAATAGTGACAGTTGACTACATTGATTCATCATTACCTGGCTCTCTTCATCGCATCTTTGTCCTTTTCCTTCCGTTTTCACAGATGCCTTCACCGCATCAACGCCCGTCATGATCCTCCGAAGGTTACTGTTGGCTGGCAGCCTGCTGCTAGCCACCATTTTCACCAGCGCAAACAAAGCAGACGGCCCCAAAATAACAGCGACGAAGATCGAACATGAGCCAGTCAACCTATTTTATTTCGATGATTCAGACACTGTCATGTTCCAAGATGGGAAGAACGGCGATGTGTACGTCTCGAAAGATGCCGGTGCCAAATGGGATATCATCGACGTGGCGGGGATGAAGGGACAAGCTTGGTCCCTTATGCCGCATCCTACAGATAGGACCAAAGCATATATATTGAGCAAAGGAGGTAAACATTGGGTCACGGATGATCAGGCAAAATCATGGCGTGAGTTTAGCGTCGATGCGAAGCTTTCGCGATATGAGTTTCCACTCGTTTTCCACGGCAAGGATTCGAACCGGGTAATACTTCAGGGACACACATGTTCCGGGAGCGACTGTAAAGAGAGGACCTATTACACGACAGATGGATTCAAGACGATACACCCCTTGCTAGAAAGTGGACGGCATTGTGCCTGGGCCGTTTCAACACCCGTTTTTGGAGACGGGCTTGACCTGCCAGAGAAGGTGAACGACAGAATCTTTTGTGTCGTATCGGGATTGCACTCCCCCTGGGCTGAAGATAATCGCCTCCTCTACTCAGATCGGTTTTTTAATGATGATCCCGGGGTCGAAGTTGCACTTGATAGCGGCCGTGTGGTCAGTGGTGTCATACGTACGACAAGTGCAAAGAAGCATATCTTAGCTGCAACGAAGTCGGCTAGAACGAACGAGCTGGCCCTCTTTGTGACAGATGACGCGTCGGAGTGGCATCGAGCTGAATTTGACGGACAGAGAATAGACGAAGATGCATATACTATCCTAGAATCTACGAATTATAGCATCCAGGTCGATGTCGTGCAGACCCGGTCGTCAACCATGGGCACTCTCTTCACGTCAAATTCAAATGGTACCTACTTTACACGCAATATCGAGCATACAAACCGGAACAAACAGGGATTGGTCGACTTTGAGAAGGTCGCCACCATTCAGGGAATTATACTCGTGAATACTGTCAAAAACTGGGAAGAGGTTGACAAGTCGCATGGCGTGGAGAAAAAAGTTGTCAGCCGGATCTCATTCGATGATGGGAGGACTTTCCAGTCACTAAAGGCAGGCAAACATGATCTTCACCTTCATTCTGTCACCAATTCCAGGACCACTGGTCGTGTATTTTCGAGTCCTGCGCCCGGCTTAGTTATGGGAGTTGGCAACACAGGTGGTCATCTCAAGGATTACCTTGACGGCGATTTGTACGTTTCCAACGACGCAGGGATCAATTGGAGTAAAGCTCTGGACGAAGCCCATAAATATGAATTCGGCGATCAAGGCTCTGTCATTGTTGCCGTTTTTGATGAGGGAAGAACTAACAAGATCTCATACTCTCTCGACCATGGCAAGAATTGGAAACAAGCCTCCCTACCAGATGGCATTAAAATTCGTGCCAAAATACTCACTACGATGCCTGACTCGACAAGTTTGAAGTTCCTGCTAGTGGGATCTGCCAAAGCCGACTCCAATATGGAACACTACATCATAGCTATTGACTTTGCCGAAATGGAGGAGCGCACTTGTGGGGAGAATGACTTCGAAAATTGGCCTGCCAGATTAAACGAGAAAAACGAGCCGGACTGTTTGATGGGCCATAAACAGTTTTACCGAAGGAGAAAGGCGGATGCTGATTGCTTCATTAAGAAAAAATTCGAAGACCCTGTTCCTGATTTTGAGCCTTGCAAATGCACCGAAGAGGATTTCGAATGCGACTTCAACTTCGTCCGTAATGATGACGGAAAAGGTTGCGTCCCAGCGAGAAACTTACAGGTCCCTGAAGGTGCCTGCAAAAACCCTGATGATAAATATACTGGTAGCTCTGGGTTTAGGCTGATCCCCGGTAACGCGTGTATCAGGGAAGGTGGGGTAAAACTCGATAAACAAATTGAGCGAGTTTGTTCAGATACGATGAAAACGCCCGCCACCGACGAGATCGCGGTAGAAAAGACTTTTTTCACAGCAGACAATTACAGAGATTATTTCTACCTCGAACGCAAAGAGAGCAGCAAGGGCGATGACGAGACGGTCATCATGGTCACTAACGAGCAGCAGATATTCATTAGCCGGGATCACGGCAAAAAGTGGAAAGAAATCTTCGTTGGAGAAACAATAACTCAGATAGTGCCACACAAATATTTCGATGATGTGGTATATTTCCTGACAAAAAGCGGGGATGGTTGGTACACACTTGACCGTGGGGAGAATTTTAGAAAGTTCAAAGCACCTCTGCCTCCCAATCAAGATAAGCTACCAGTATTATCATTCCACCCAGACCAAAGAGATTGGCTTATCTGGACTGGTGCCAATGAATGCGACAGCGGTGGAGGTCAATGCCACTCTGTTGCGTACTACAGTACGAATCTTGGGGGCGAGTGGCACTTCCTCTTGCGATATGTCCGCAGATGCGAGTTCATTAAAAGAGAGGCCCGCGGCTCAAGCGACAAACTTGTATTCTGCGAACAATTCGAAAACGAAA
This sequence comes from Emergomyces orientalis, assembly GCA_002110485.1. Classification (NCBI taxonomy): domain Eukaryota; kingdom Fungi; phylum Ascomycota; class Eurotiomycetes; order Onygenales; family Ajellomycetaceae; genus Emergomyces; species Emergomyces orientalis. The sequence continues at coordinate 301,914 of MOWL01000006.1, forward strand.
ACCCTTCAAACAAACATTTGCAACTTCTCTCAACTGACGACTGGTTTACTGAGAAAAAAGTCCATTATAACAATATTCTGGACTTCGCTACCATGCAAGAGTTTATCATCGTGGCTATCCGAGGAGAGACACCTCAAGACTCCCTTAAAATCGGTGTTAGTATTGACGGGAAGACTTTCGCGGACGCCGATCTTCCTGCCAACGTTCAAATTCCGATACAGCGGGCATATACTGTCCTTGATAGCAGAACGCATGCCGCCTTCCTCCATGTTACTATCAACTCTATGGAGGACCACGAATACGGAAGTATCATAAAGAGCAACAGCAACGGAACCTCTTACGTTCTTAGTTTGAGTGCTGTGAATAGGAACACGCGCGGATTTGCCGATTTTGAAAAGATGCAAGGCTTGGAAGGCGTTGCGATGGCTAATGTCGTCGGGAACGTGGACGATGTTGAAAAAGGTGCCGCTAAAAAATATAGGACCATGATTACTCATAATGATGGCGCTGAATGGACACTACTAGCTCCACCCAGCAAGGATTCCGCAGGGCGCGCTTACAGTTGCTCAACGAAAGGAGGGAAACCCACCAATGCATGCGCTTTGCATCTTCACAGTTATACAGAGCGCGTCGATCCTCGAGATACGTTCTCGTCCCCCGGAGCCGTTGGCTTTATGATAGGAACGGGTAATGTCGGTGAATATTTGACATTGAAAAGTGAGGCTGATACTTTTATCACTCGAGACGCTGGTATAAGCTGGGAAGAGGTGAAGAAAGGCAAATATCAATGGGAGTATGGCGACAGTGGGTCAATCGTCGTCCTTGTGCCTGAGTCTAGACCAACCAAAACGCTCCTGTATTCACTTGACGAAGGCAGGAGCTGGAAAGAGTTCCAATTTTCAGATGTTGAGATGCAGATTCAGGATATATCCACCGTGCCCTCGGATACTTCTCGGAATTTCCTGCTTTGGGGCAATGAAGTCGGACAAGGGAAAAAGCCCGGCATCGCCACTGTTAACGTAGACTTCTCGGGTTTAAAGGAGAGGTCCAAGCAGTGTGTATTGAATGAAGAGAAGCCAGAGGCGGACGATTATTACCTTTGGGAACCTAAACATCCCCTGCAACCTGATGGATGCTTGTTCGGCCACAGAGCAAAATACCATCGCAAACGGCCTGAAAAGGATTGTTATAATGGTCGAGATCTGCAGCATTTGGACGCTGTTGGGGATATTTGCGAATGTACACGGTCGGATTACGAATGGTGAGCATCCCATACATATATTTAACGTTACGTAATTTATCTATGCGTAAAACAAAACTGACTTTTTCGTCTACAGCGACTATAATTACGAGCCACAAACTGACGGTACCTGTGCGCCTGTCCCCGGCCTCGAGCCCCTCGATCCAAAACTCATCTGCACTGATGACCCCAAAGCCGTCGAATGGTACGAACCAACAGGCTACCGACGCATTCCCCTATCGAAGTGCGAAGGTGGCAAGCAGCTCAACCACATCATCGCCCATCCCTGCCCGAACAAGGAAGAGGAATTCCAAAAGAAACACCCTCGCCTACGCGGCATCGGCCTTTTCTTCGCCGTCGTCATCCCCATAGGCCTTGCTGCCGCTGTTGGGTACTACGTATATAACCACTGGGATGGGAAATTTGGGCGCATCCGCCTGGGTGACTCGGGTTCCGGAGGATTCTTCGCCCGCGATTCCCTCTTCATAACGATTCCAGTGACAATTGTGGCGGGTGTTGTCGCAGTGGCTACTGCGCTACCACTTCTGGTATCTAGCCTGTGGCGTAGTGCCCGCGGATATGTTCGTGTACCCGGCGCAAGCTCTTCACGACGACCGTATTCATCCCGGGGCGCGTTTGCGGCGCGAAGAGGGGACTATGTCGGTGTTGTGGATGATGAGGACGAATTGCTTGGGGCTGACGATTTTGAGGATGATGAAGAGGGCGAGGAGAGGGGCGGCCAGGTATGATAAAGATTTCGGGAGTTGGGGTGTGGGAGTGATGCTACTTACTTTTTTTGCCCGTCCTCTTGGGTTTGCGTTTTGCGTAGTTTCGCGATGGAACTGGGAAATGAGAAGGAAATTATATTAGATGACAAATGAGCCATGTAAATGAGGCTATTTCATTTTTTAAGAATTTTCTCTCTTTTTGGGCATTTTTCTTTCATGGCTTTTTATATATCATTGTTATCATGTACTACATCCACTTCTACTGATTAACATTCATGCTTATGGACTATTCATCATATTTTTGTATTATCATCTTTTCACCTCTTAATATGTTGTTGGCCATATATGATTATACTATATCCTCTTTAATCTGCAATGATTGTTGCTTTGTCCCATTCTAACTTTTGTTTCTAGTCCTTTTCTTTTGATTTTGTTCTTAAGGCCTGGCACGTATTGCATTTGATATTAATCAGCACAGCAGAATCCTTTCATTCAGTCAATAAGTGACAACGTGACGAACAGGATGCTCATTATATATCCCTTGTTCAGTTAACTAACCAGGCCAAAAGGTACTAATCAGCCTGCAAACTCAACCTTCGCCTGGCCTCTACTCCCGTCCTGAGGCTTATACAAAAACATATGTCCACCATCATCTACCTCGCGTGATTGCGGGTTAGGATCCTTCGCCGTCGCGGCGAAAATGAGGTCCCAGTTGCGGCCTCCCCAGGTGGTGCAGGTCACATTTCTCGCACTTAACATGATATTTTTGAGATGGTTGCCATCGGGGCTGAAGATCATGATGCGCCCGGAGTCGTAGACAGCCATCCAGAGGTTTCCTTGCGTGCTATATAGGTCGGAAGATTTAGAGTCTATTTAAAAGAGAGGGGGTGGAAATGACAAATGGCTGACTTACTCTACAACCATACCATCTGGTTCTCCATATGCCGTTCGACGGTCGATGAGGATGCGTTTATTAGAAATGCTTCCAGATTCCAGGTCGAAGTCATAGGCGTATACAAGCATTCCCACGGAGTCATTGATGTACACTGTTTTATTTCGCCCCACATCAGCTGCGTTGCATAATTCAAGCAGTAGTACAGTTCGATATTAATAGTTCACAGAAAATATGTTGTCTGCATACTGGTCTTATTGTCTGGACTCCATGCCAACCCATTCCCACAAGTAAACCCCTTGCCCATTAAATGCAGACTTCCATCGGGATCGTACCGCCACACTCTGCCCTTAGGCGAACCATAGCTAGCAGGCAGCTTGTTCGCACCATACGCCATAGCCTTCTTATCAATCTCGGCCAGCCAGAAACGGCCCTTAGCATCGATTCCTCCATCATTGAAGCGAAATTCGTCCCTCTGGTCCGTTGGGATGATTTCCTTGAGAATCTCAAACTTTCCCGTCTCTTCGTCAACAAAGCATACGCCCTGGTAGTAGGCAGCGATATAGCTGCCAGGTTTCCCTTGGCGGAAAAACGCAACTGAGACACTGTCCTGGAGCTTCAGCACGCGGGCTTTGCCTTGTGCAGCCCCGGTATCCGGGTCAACATGCAGGATATGTAGTTCCGCAGGCTCGGTGAGACAATCTACCCAGTGCAGCGTTGAGTCGCTAGCACGGTAGATGGGAGCTTCGCCCAAGACCATAGGCGGATCGCATTTGTAGAAAGGACCGCCGCCGTCGATGGGACGTTCGATTGGACCCATGTCTGGTTGTGGAGGTCCCGCTGTAGCCATGATGATAAGTTTAAAGGTTGGATCCCGTTTCAAGAAGGGCGATGTAGATATAGGAAATAGGATATCAAAATAAGTTCTGGTACTTCTGGCTTTGATACACAGATAGCATCGGCGTCATCCCGCTTTCTCCACTGTTAAAACTGGGCCTCCGGGTTTAAGTTGGTCCCGAAATTGGATACAATTGAAATATCGCTCCACGATGGCTGCCAACCCCTTCTTTCTTGGTGGTATATATCTAAAGCGAAGGAGAGAAAATGGGCGGCTTATTATAAGGCCTGCCTAGTTCTGAACCCTGGCAGCATACGGGGATGAACGGGGTAACGTGCATTTCCTTGTTCATCATACTTCGTTCGCCAATAACAGCAGCCTACTAACAATGATGGGGTCTAGGGTTGCAGACAGCATCCAGCAATTTTTAAAAATCGAATCGAACATTTGAGGTGACCGGTCCCAAAAAAGGTATAAAAGAATAAAAATAACCCTCATCTGGCTTACTTTGCTGCTGCCCATCTTGCTAAGATCTTTCCAGAGTTAATAGTCCGCCTTCTCTTGGGCTCGCTGAAATGATGTGATATACTCTAGTTAGTACCTAGGAATCTCCAAATGCCGTATATGAGGGGGCATATTTGCAGAAATGGATCCTTCATGTCCCGGCGTAGATGGGAATAAATCATATCAGTAATTGTACTCTAGTCACCGCATAATTCATAATTTGGTCTTGTCTCATTTAGGTAATTCCTTTCAATGAAGCTTCTGCTTGTCCAGCCATCAGCATCTAACCACCTGATATCAACGTCACTACCCCTCTTCTTGAACATATACATCAAACATTGTTGAAATAGAAATCCGGAAATAAACATTCCTCCGCCACATCCAGACATATACCGAGATTAGTAAATCCGTATCAACCTTAACGTACCTTACCAACTTCATCCATCAAATATTCACTCCTGGAAATTTATCGCGGGAGGTCATTAGGTCCAAAGGAATCTGGAAGAAGCTATTGGTCGCCCAGTTAATACATTGCCAAGGACCAAAGGCGAGCCAAAAATATTTTTCGTTTCGCGAAAATGCTAGAGGAGGAGAAGAGATGGATAGGCTACATACCTCCCCCATCGTCTTCACAGTATAGTTTCCATCCCCACCATACATGTAAACTGGGAAAGAAGGGGTGCAGAACTCTCTCATGCTTTTGCCCCCGATAGAGTAGTTAGGTTAGCATAGTAGTCATTCTAGCAAAGGAAACGAAACAATGTGAACAACGGGCACAACCGCGGGGATCGGTCTGTTGATTTCACGTACAACTGCCTACACATCCCGCACGGGGATGCACCGGGCACAATGTCCGTCGAGACGGCGATGGCTTTGAAGTTCTTGTGGCCAGCTACCTGTAAATATATGGAATGGATCGCGATTAGCGAACAAATCACATATCGGGAGGAACACAATTTAGATAAAGATGAATTTACGGATAACGAAACAAAAAGAAATAAAATAGAAAATAGAAAAATCTCCGAACCTACCACTGCGGTTGAAAAGGCACATCTCTCCGCGCATACGCCGACAGGGTAGCTAACATTCTCGACATTGGCGCCAACAATGAATTCCCCTTCCTCAGTGAGCAGACAGGCGCCCACTCTAAATTTTGAGTACGGGCCTATTATATTGACGTCGAATGTTAGTGCGCTGGCAGCTATTGGGAGAAAATGCACATATGTGGGCATATTAATGGGAGTGTGGAGGAGCCGGCGCTTGACTACGAACAATGCGCTGCTTCCTTTGCAGCAATGGCTTTTGAGGAGAGTGTTTGAAGTTCTGTAGCTGACAGTTGGGAAGACATCTTCGTTGTATGTTTGGTTCGATGGGATGCGTAAAAATGGTACTGCGATATAGTTATATAGTATTGTTATGTTCAGTGGATGCTTGTTGCTCCTGGCATGGTTAAATGATGTGAAGGATGGGAATTGAATGTGTCTTTGGTTCGGCGACTCCCGATGCCGCTCCGGGTTGTAGGGAAGAAAAACCCAGGGACACAAATAATGAAAAGGGACAATTAAGCGGCCTCAAAGAATAAGATAAATGGACAGCAAAAGAGAAGAAAGAAAATGGAAAAGAAAGGAAAGAAGTTTAAAACAGCCATTAAACATTATTACTTCGTTATTGCATGAGATGTCAAAAGAAATGAAAACAAGTAAGTGGACAAGGATGATGCAACAAGGAGATGATAGGGTATGATATTCGCGAAGGTGGGAAACGAGCAATTTGAAGGCCGCTTGGAAGTTTCGTGAACTCCAGCATTCGTCAGAGAGGTGAATCCTGGGGGAGGAAATAACCTGCTCTTTACATAGGAGCTGGGGATCTTAAGATGTGTTGTATTCTTGGAGAATATGGTTTATTTCGCGAGGATTTACTCGATCGGTTACAGAGGTTTTACCATGTAGACAACAAATCAAAATCTATTACAACCAGACATGATCGCTAATACCAGAATATATTCAGTTTGAGCGAGTCTAGCCACATTTGCATCGAAATAACCTGGGAATTATGAGGCGATAATCAGAATGGGAGGATCAAGAGGATAAAGTTGACGTACAAAACTTATGGAGACATTGTGCAAAGGTAAACGATATTATGGGGCCCTATTGGGGTCTGACTTTTTCAGAAAATGTATGAAGGGTTTGTTGAATTGTCTGGAGCTTTTCTCTCGTATTTTTGTAGGGCCTCCACGATTTCTGATCGACGCCTACCCTTAAACCTCACAAGATCAATAAAATTTAGCTTTCAATGCTGCCCCGGTCCTCAGCCAAACAACGGCGCCTAAGAGGATTTAATCATTTTGTAGTACTCTGAACCAATCATCGCTGCCTCGCAGGAGGTTCCTCTTCCCAACGAAGAAATCCCAGACTGACTCGTTGATGAACTAAATCATTCACTGGCGTTTTCTTCTTATCTTATTACATTGGTGAAGCCCTCTGAGGAGCCCACTGCAAATCGACACATAAAATCGTGGTGTATAATCATTGAGTTCCTGGTGGTCTATTAGTTTCAAATCAGCATACATAATAGCACAACATAAATTCCTCCAGCTCTAAGGTCCTCCGGGCGTTGACCTGAAGGCTATCTGTTTCGTGCTGATCTCTTCGGAGCATCATGTCGAATAAACTCTTCAATCCAAAAGGGAGCTCACGAAATATCTTTCGAAATCATGGGTCTTGCCTTCAGCACATTGTCCATTGAGGATTGCAATCGCTAGAAAAACGAACAGGCATATTCCTGATCGTGATATAGTAAATCCATTAGTATCCTACCTTGAGTCGATAGGTTTCAACTTAGAATTGAGGTATTAAAATACTTCATAACGATGCTCAACCTGTCCCCCGAGGAGGACGATCTCCACACTTTGAACATCTTGATTGTTGGATACGGCCAGCTTGATAGGCAAACGTGTAAATAGATCGAGAATTCCTTGGCCGGGTACGCATGCTTTTAATCAACAGCCCCTTGAGGGTCTCCAAACTCCACATATTCTTGTAGGCATGTCGTTGAATTTCAGGCTGTTCCACGAGTCTTTAAGGCCCTTCGCCTTCCCCCGTAAGTGTCATAGCAGATGTGGGTAATGGCCAATCACTAATTTCTCCAGGTCGACGCTGCGGGCATGGAAAAGGAGACATGTCACAAGCTCCTCCAGCTCGCTCTTGGCGCATCTCTCTGCTTTCTGAACCAAATACGTCATCAAAAACGACCTTCTTCCCTAGTAGATTTACCCTTGATCCAAACCTAGTCCACGATATTTATTCGTACGCTTCTGATTGGGACAGGAGTAATACCCAGTTCGATGTAGGAACCATTCACCAGATTTAGCATGGTTCATTCCTAAGCGCCGGCTGTTGTTGGAAGATCGGCCTCATGGTTAAAGGAGTGCCCTCTTTTAATGTCCGGTAAAGGACCCTTGAGTCGGGTAAATACGCCGATAACGGTATTTCGGAAATATTGAATACATATTCCCAGAGCCTGAATGTTTAATCCCATCGGCACTGAATGTAGATTGATTGGCAAACATGTTGAAGGGGTACATGTTTGACTGGCAATTAGGCCACTGGAAGAAGTTGGTTGTTCATAGGTAGCGTCAGCGGAGAGTTTCATCAAATGGATTGGTTGAGAGGGTAGAATTTAATCCCCAAGATGTCAAGATCAATTGCGCGGCGGAAAAAACCAAGTTTGCCCCGCTGTGTCGGAGTTGCAGTCAGAGTGCACCACAATGCTATTGGCCGCGACTCGCATACACAGCTACTGGGATATGGATTCACCTCCATCAGAATCTGCGTATATAGTCACCATGCCAATCCTATGCCATCCTAAACTTGGGTCACCACCACCTGCGCATTTTTTGCACTATTGACAAGGGTTTAGCATCGTACCCCGCATTGTTTCTAGCTGGCATTGCCAGCTCCTCGTTTTATAGTTCTTCACCCTGCTCTCCCAAAAGAGCTCGGGGTTGTCTAACAAGGGAACTAAGAGCTGACAAAGCTGTCTGAGATTTGAACTCTGGAAACCATTAGAATAAATCGAATATCATGTCGCCCATGATGCAAGCGGATCGCAGAACCCAGAGGTCGTATGGAGACTATACTATTGCCGTGGGTATACGCCAAGGAGTTTGAGATGAGCGCGATGCGATACATGCTGGAGCACGAACATTACCCCCTTCCCACCGCATCAGAAGATTTCAATCTCTATATCTTCGGTGAGCTTAGCAGCCACAATGTGATATTAGCATTTCTTCCAGGGAGTCAAGGAAAAAGCTCCGCTGCAACAGTCACCACCCATATGTGCCGCTCGTTCCCATCAGTCAGCAGGATACTTCTCGTGGGCATCGGTGGAGGGGTGCCAAGTTTGAAAAATGACATTCGACTGGGCGACGTCGTCGTAAGCATGCCTGAGGGAGGGTACGGCGGAGTGGTTGAATAAGATCTAGGAAAGGCATTGGAGAACGGCTTCAGGAGGAAAGGATTCCTATGCCCGCCGCCGGCTAAGGTGCGGAACGCCGCAATATTAATACAGTCAACTCACAAGATCTTGCCAAATAAAGTCCATGAAATTGTAAGAGAGATGGCGGAAATGAATCCGGGCTTCTCCAGCTATAAGCGACCGTCCGCTGAGCTCGATGTTCTTTTTGACCCAAATTATCATCACATTTCTTCCAAGTCGAATTGCGATTCCTGCGACAAAACTGCCATCGTCCGACCTGCACGAGAACAGCAGTCCCCCACGATACACTACGGGTTGGTTGCTTCTGGGGATCGACTTATAGAGTGCAGCACAACGGACGGCGTTTACCGAAGATGTGGACGACGTACTCTGTTCTGAGATGGAAGCCGCTGGGATTGCGACCCATGTTCCGTGTATGGTTATCTGCGGCATATCTCATTACGCAAACTCCCACAGTAATGACAGCTGGTAGTATTATGCTGCGGCTGCTGCTGCCGCCTGTGCCAAGGACCTTCTTTCCCATCTACCAACCCCGAATTTGGTATCTATGCAAACGTCCATTCCCTTGCTTGGGCCAAAGGAAACATACAACAAGATCCACCGACCGATCTCCGTGTCAAAGTTCAGCGGTATGGGAATTGAACACTCGGGTAATGGAAATCTCACTGTCGACGGGGGTTTCCAGACTGTTAGGCTGTATGCGTGATGGCCTTTTATTTAGATCATGGGGGTCACTTTGTAAATCTGGCTGAGAGTTCCTATTTGCGGAATAATTTTCTCGGCTGCCTTTGTGTATCAAAATTTTGAATTGATATATAATGTTCCTGATCTAAAAACAGGGGAATCCTGAAGATTTGGGGTTCGTCTTGTAGCAAGCGATTGAATGTTCGTTGTGTTTATTCTTTAGTTGGTTGAATAAGATGTTTTGAACAGTCAAAATTGCAGACACCACAGGATGAGGTCCAGATTCCCCAAACGTTTAAGATATATCAGTGTGGGGGGTAACTGTATGAAAAAGTATATGACGTCGAGATTACCTCAAACTGCCATTTAGAGCGTTCGCTCGCGAAATATGAAGGATATCGGCACGGCTTCGGCACCCTTTAATGATATGAGGTGAAGAAACCCGAGACCAGGAGCCGTGTTGTTCACCCATTCTTCTAGTTCGCTTGATTCATCTATGGGTTATTGCAAAAGAGGAAAAGCGTCAGCCATTCCACGGTATCTCAGATGCCTAGGTCACAAATTGATCTAGGATATATATAGCTGCTCCACATCACAAAGAAACGTAACTCAACCCCCACAAATCCTTAAATTCAGGGGCGAGGAGTCATCAGAAATCTAGGCTGAAGTACACGGATTCCGCATGATATTCAGGATGCAGCAAAGCCATCAAAGCAATTGGAGATGATGTTTTATCATATTTTAACATTCGAAAGTGAAGGGATGGTGGGGTTGTCTGAAGATGCGATGAACGAGAACAAAGACAAATAGTAACCTTGGAAGAACAACGGCCAGGGAGGGCATCCGTCACGTGGCCTAGTGGAGTTCCCGCTAGCCCCTGAGGAGAGTTTGAACGAGGGAGAAGTGATTTACAGAATAATGGATCTGTAGATGTTTCACCAACCCCTCTAAAATAGAACAGCGCAACTTCACTACGAGTGTGCGCCGAAGAAAATAGTACTAGGGGTATGGTGTCAAGCCGCTAAATTAGATTGAACATCCTTCTATAGTATTTTTATTGTAACTTTTTTCCAGTCCAACATTTGTTCCTTTTGGGCTGCCCATATCGAACGCTTCCCTCACCCACCCTGAAAAGGGGAAACGAACAGATGTAAGTGAGCTGAACTGAAGTATGAAAACTAGAAACAATACCCAAGAAATGTATCTAAGATGCGGTCTATGAAAAATAGTATCGGGAGGGGATGAAGAGAAACCACCTGGGATAAGAAACAATATAGAAACAAACAAAAAACGCGATCAGTACGCTACTCGAAAACTACTCCCGTCAGAAACACACATGTAACACATAAAAACCCATTCGCCCTGATTAAATCAAATATATATGCCGCGAGAAAAGGAAACAAAGATAGAGAGAAAAATGGTTAACCCCCAAAAGTCAGAAAAGGAAAGGCAAGAGTCGCCTGTGTAATGGGTGTGCTAGGTATATGGTTTGTATGAGCCGTAAAGTGATATCATGATCAGATGGTGTGTAGTATGAGAGATGCGTTAGGTGTAGGTAGTATGTAGGTAGACTTGGTATAATAGGAGAAGCAAAAAGTTAAAAAAATGAAACAAATAATCAGAATTAAACAAAAGAAAACAATGCTCATGCGAATGACAGAATCAAACAAACATCGTGGTCATCATCAACAGCGGTACCTAATATACCTATGTATATTCAGCACCAGCAGCGCCCGCAGCAGCTCGAGCAGACAGAAGCAGATATAACTCAAAGATATCGCCTCAAAGCCTCATAAATCGTAAATATAAACGCTGAACTAGGCGCTGAACGAGCACATGTAATCCCACAACCGCGATACAGCCCAGCCAAACCCTGCTGTTTCCACAGGGCCCTGCCCACGGCCCAAAAGGTGGGACGGTTGCGCCTGGATGCATCCCCAACGACGGCATGAGTGATATTTTCCGTCTGCATGCGAGACTTGATGGTATCTGCGGGGTAGAAGATGAAATTATAACTGATCCCCGCCGCGGCCCCGGCGAGGAGGCGTTGGTAGACCACTGGTGTGCTATCAACGCTTGCAGCAGTAGCAGTGGTAGAACCGTCTACTGATGCGGGAGTAGTAGCGGCTGCTTTCGCAGCGTTATATTTCTTAAAAAACGCCAAAACACCCTCATAGCTACCAAACCACGCCGCCGAGCCGCCCGTTTCGCGGATGAGGGTTCCCATCTGTCCACGCCAGAAGCCTAATAGACCCTCGTGACGGAAGACGGCTGCGATTAGAGAGACGGGGCCGGGGGTTTTATAAGCAGGGCCTGTGTTGCTACCACCCGCAGGAACTTGCATCTTGCACTTGATGAGTTCTACCGGTGTGAGAAGGAGGGATGTGAATGCCCCCGACACCGCGCCGCAGACGAGTAGCGCGGACTGCGGCAGTTCAACTGCAGCTCCTGAGTTGTCATCAAAGGCATAGAGTGTCGATTTGAGAAAGTCTTGTGTTACACGGTAGCTGAAGAAGAGGCTGCTTGTCTCAAGTGCTGCACCGACGAGGGGGGCGCTGATACCCCTATACAGCCCATTGATGCCAGCGGCCTGGAAGGATTGGCGAAAGCAGTCGATGGGGCCCTTGTAGAGCAATGGGAGGCCGGCGGGTTGGGATTGCAGGCGGACTTTGACGGTGTCAAAAGGGTATTCAATGAATTTTCCGGCGATTCCAGCGGTCTATGAGATTTACAAATTAGTAAGGGGTTGGTTAGAAAATGAGGTTCTTTGTCCAATAAATGGTGTGATTAATGAGGGTAATTAAACAAATAATAATGTGTTTATGTGTGCATATAACGGAAAAGGCAAACATACAGATCCATATACGACGTCTTTCAAGGCTTCTACGCCATGATTAGTCGTCGAAGGGAAATCAGCCAGCTCCACCGCCATTTGGTTTTCAATGGCCCCCGGAATTTGCGGGTTCACAGCATCCATTGCTTCGGGCGTGGCAGAATGGCGGGGGGAGGGAAAAGAAGAAAAAAGGGAAAAAAAATAAGGGCGGTTGGGGGGGATGTTATCGGAGGAGCATTGTAGAATTCTGAGTGATATATAGACTTGAGTTAGGTGAGGGTGAACGAGATGGTGTGCGAGGGATATGGCAGCATGAGGAGGTGGTAGTCAAGCGACATCATACGGGAGCGAAGAGCATAACGAATTTACATAGGAAGTGCACTGGGGCTGCACAGAAACCGGGCGAGAACTTAGGTGGGCCGAGACGGGAAGAACAGGCAAGCCACGCCACAGAGGTGTATGTGAGTGTCTATAATGGGTGGGGATATGTGTGTATACCCTATATGTTGTGTGAAAATAGGCGCAATTTTGGAGCTGGCGGGGATCAGAGTCACAGTCTTTGGTGGTTTCGCTGAAGAATGAGAAGACAAAAAAAAGCAAAAAAAGGCAAAGAATAGAAAAAATTACCGTATTTGGTTTAGCGAGCTGCACGCGGGTGAAATAAATCGCCGAGATCCGGTTATCTGATGGGGCTAAGATAACGCTATCATTTATTAGGTTTAGCGCGTATCCATCAGCTCCACACGGTTAAATCTTAGTCATCCTGGCCAGTCCTGATTAGGAAACCTGCGGGCCGGGGAGTGACTTTTTTCTTTCCCGCAGCCAAAAATACAAGGAAAAGGAAAAGGAAAAGGAAAAGGAAAGGGAAAGGGAAAGTTTGAACAGCCAACAGACCTCGCTGCGGGGCTTGTGGACAATTTCAAGCCATTGTTTGGATTAATACTGCACACTTGCTGTTTCATACCGAAGTGGTTAGTTATCTGCAGTACTCTTAGTCGCCATGTCTACTGTTGTCGATGCCGTAGTTAAGGACCCTGAATTCCCATCACAGGCACCCAAAGGCATGCGGAAAAATGGTATGAACCCTCTGTCCCTCCCTCTCTCCGTTTATTACCCTGGAGCAATATGTACTTATCTCCCCCTTCCGCCTACAGGAAAAAACTGGCACGATAACAAAGCTGCCTTCCGCCCCACGGCCGGCCAAACTACCTATGCCAAACGCCTCGAGGAACGAAAAGCCCGCGAAGCCATGAAGGAGAAGGAGAAGGAGATGAAAGAAGAAAAAGAAGCTGAGCGGCAGGTATGTTGTTTATAGAACCTTGCCACGCTTCTACTTCTTGGATCTAATCATTCTTTTTTCATTTTCATACAGAGACGGATACAAGCCATCAGAGATCGCCGGGCAGCCAAGGAGGAGAAGTTGCGGTATGAGAAGATGGCAGAGAAGATGCATAGGAAACGGGTTGAGCGGCTGAAGCGCAGAGAGAAGAGGAATAAGTTGCTCAATTCTTGAGTATGTTTAATTCTTTCTTGTATAACGCGGTGGGGCGAAAATCTTTGCATTTTTTCTTTCTATTTTTATGAGGTGCTGGCAAGGGCGTTTTTATTTCATTTTTATTTATTTATTTTGGAGTTGATTATTTTATGTTTTCATGCATATGAGGAAATGATATCCCAGCCCTGTGATAAATGGTCCTATAAAATAATAAATAACATAAATCCTGTGCACTATTCGCTCGCCTTTTCTTCACAGTATTCTTATTTCCTACTCATCTCTAGCTTGGCAGGGCTGGGTACAAGGTAGTTTGCCAAGAGTCCTGCTGGTTTGGAGCTTGTTCTACGGCTAAATAAGTGATCATCCAACTTAAACATCTCCTTGTTGTGTAGCCCGAACGATACGCCAGGAACAATTCACAACAACTTCACCCGACCGCATACAACGGCCATGGCTTCTGATAACAAAGAACCCCAAAGTGCAGCAGCAGGCACCGAGATAAGGACGATACCATCCCATGCATCTGCAGCAGCGGAATCCCCCTCCGCTTCCGCTGCCGTACCACTGCTGCATGGTTCAGCATCTGCCCGCCCCCAAGCTCCTGGTACCACACATAGTGATAACCCCCCCTCATCAAGCCATAGCCGTCGACGGCTACATTCACAATCACATCCACCAAGAATACACACACAGCTAAACAATCTTAACACCCTCGCATTACCAGATGACTCCTGGCTTCCCCGCAAAAAACGCCATCGTCATCGTCATTCGCTACGCCATCGTGACCAGAACCACCTGCATACCCACTCCTACCCCCACCTCCAGCTCCATCTTCACCACCACCAGCAGAAGGAGGACCAGCAGCAACAGCAACAGCAGCAACTTGACCGTAGTTTGCTAAACAGAGACCCCAACCGCGGCAAACCAGCCATTTCAGATAAAGACAAGGAGAAACGCAGGTATCGCCATAAACGGCATGCGTCACGAGATGTACGTTTTCCAAAGTCTGTGAAGGATCATGCAAGTATGAGTTTACGACCTGGGAAGCACGCAAATAGGGATAAGGAGCGTGGCACTGGTGGTACTGGTGGTGGTAGCAGTGCTAGTGGCGCGGAGGAGCTTTTCGTTACAGCCGATTCTGCTGCAGCCCAAAGGTTTGAGACGAACGGGCTGAATGCGAGTGACAGTGGTAGCGGTTCTCCAGAGGAAAGGCTGCTGTTTGGGAGACGGAGGGAGCATGTCACCATGGCGGAGGTGAGGAGGGAGAAAATACGGAGAATGAAGGAGGAAGAGTAAGTCATGTTCTTATATAAATACATTAATTTCCCCATTAACACATACAAAATTAAACAGATCGAACCGCACCACCCTCAACACCCTCTCCACTCTCTCCACAACCATAACCCGCCGCCTCGACACAACCTACTACACCCTCCTCGAAAAGATCGCAAACCTCCACACAGCAATCTACTCCTTCCACACCCTCTCCACAACCGCCGCAGCCCTCCACTCAGACTTCACCCACGAAACCGACAACCTGTCCCGCGACACTACAACCCAAATCGACGAATTCCATAATGCTTTTGCTGCACAAATACAACGCATCGAGTCCCTCGAGGCGCGCATGCGCGCTGGCACGGAGAAGGCTGAAGCGCTGAACAGACGGATGGAGATTGTGCGGGGGAAGATTGAGGCGTGGGATCGAAGGGAGGGGGAGTGGCAGAGGCGCGTTACTACGCGGTTAAGGATCTTTTGGGCGGTGGTGGGGACGGCGGTGGTTGTGCTGGTTGTTGCGTGGGGGGTTCAGCAGCTGAGGCCAGTTGAGGGTTCGGTGGGGTTGGGAAGGGGGATGTGGATGGGGATTGGAGATGTGGGTGTGGATATGGGTATGGGCGTGGGCGGGACGAATGTGTCTACGGGGAATTTGACGTGCGGGCTGAGTGAGCAAGGGACTAGGGATGCGGGGGATGTCTTGGTAGATGATACCTGTTCAAGGCACCCGTTTCGGGAGTGAGTAATACATGTATATATAATCTTTTCTTTATATTTAAGCGCGTTCGCCTGGAGAAGTTGGAGGCATAATGGCGGGGATATCTGAGACGTTGATAGTGGTTTGATGCAAGTTTACTACGGGGAACAAGGCAGGTGGGAAGATTAGCGATTTGTGTTTTACTACAAGGTTGCATCATTGTACTATACCCAAGGGAGCAAGAATGGAGTTTTAATTGAATTAATATTCTGTTTCGAAGTGCGTTTTTTATGGTAAAATGGTCATAAAAGGAAAAAACTATGTCATCATTCATTCTTTCGCATACCAATAATTCCCGTCAATATAAAAAGCTGCCCAAGTCAACATCTCTAATTCCCGTCGTGAAAAAATCATTAACTAGATATCCAATCGAACCAAGAATTCACCCTCCCCCATCTAAAACCAAACACGTAGAGAAGAAAGCAGAGAGAAAACAAAACAAGAAAATTCAATCCCTAACTCACTCAGCCACCCGCTCCAGCCTTCTTCTTCTTATCCTCCACAAGCTCAACATTATCCTCCGGCACTTTGTCCGCATAATTCCCCACCAACCACTCCAAAATCTCCTCACTAACATCCCCTTGGACCGTAATCTCCTCCCCAGACCCCCCTTGCGCCGTCGACGCCACCCCAGAAACAGCCTTCGTCACCGAACTCCCCGTCGCAAACTTCTTCCCCAACTCTTTCGCGATCTTCTTGTTCTCCAGGCCATGTGCCTCGAGCCCGGAGACGACGGTGACGTATTTCCGCTTATTGCGCTCGACGCGGCGGATCTGGATCTTAGCGGCGGCTTTGCGTTCTTGGTTGCGGGTTTCGGCGAGGGCGGCTTTTGCTTCCTTTTTCGCGGCGTCTTTGGCGGCGCGTTCACGGGCAGAGAGGGAGAGGGTGTTTAAGTTTGCGGTTATGGTTTCTGTTAGTGTGTGGGAAAGGGGGGTTTAATGGGTTTGATTAGTTTATAGCTTCTTGTTTGGGTGTCTCTGATTCATATTCTTTGGTAGTTGGAGTCTGAGTATAAAAGGGGAAGACGGAGGAAGCGCGGGAGAGAGCTGGTGGGATAGGGGGATGGGGTGGGATTGGGATTGGGATCGGGATTCAATGGATGCAAGAGGCAGCATACCGTCAGAATATAACCGTTCATGCAAATCAGTATGATTATCCTTTAGCCATTCCTCACACTTCTTTGCTGTCCCGCCGAATTCGCAATACTGCGCCACCCCACCACCGAGATCTTAGCATTCGATGCCTCACCAATTTTGTATGTTATGGACTCCCGCATGATACAGAACCGCCACGCACCTCAGGTGGAAGGGAGCAAACTGATCAGCATGATATAAGTTAGCTGTACGGCTATAGAAGTATACAGAACATCTCCGGCGGAGCGTTGTATGCACCACGGGTGGAGGTGAGGGGCTAGCATTTATTATGGCGGGACTGGAAAACTCACCTCCGCAGTAGACTATATGTCTTGCTTGGGGCTCGGGGGGCGCTGCCGGAGCTTCATGATCTCCCGTATCTGTCATATTTGCTTGGAGAGGCTGCATGTAAGAGACGATCCCGTAGAAATTATTTAGATATTGTCCCCTTTTAAGCACAACGTCGGGGCTCGTTGGTGTGAGATCACCCATTTAAATAACTTGGAGCGGATTGTTGTAATGGTAAATTACCGGATTATAGTGTTTCCGAATTTCCACCTTCTCGTATATCAACGTCATTCAACATCCACTATCACGCTTCCATTGAGTTGACTTGGCACATTTACCTGTTGATCAGAAATATCTAACAGCATGCTTTCTGAGACCTGCTTCCGATCCGCAAGTTCTCCATCTTCATCACCAATTCTCGATACTAGTAATTTCCAAACCTGCCCCTCTTCAAAATTAATAGATATTTGATGCTGGCGCCAAGCAGCATATATGCAATAGCAAATCACACCCCGTATCTCTCTACTCTAGTGCTAGAATCCCCCATATACACTTCCGCGTACGTAGGTTTGAAGGTTAGGAATCACGATCGATTATTGCATATTTGATGCTCAAGGTCAGTATCAAATATCCATGAATTTCAAACCTCGGGACACGATATGACGGGGTTCATCAAGAATCATATCCCAACAGTTTGCCAATTATTCTCAACTTCTTAGCTTCCAGGTTCTTCTTCCTATTCAATCTCATCTATATATAGCTACCTAGAAGAGTAATTGAGCAATATATCTACTCGCAATCTTATGCCATACAAATATATCATAAGTGATCTGACAGTTATGAGTCCTGCAAGCAGAATTTGAGCAGAAGCACCAAAGCCTGTTTCATGAATAAGATTACAAGTACATTGATTGTCTATTACTCTCCTGGTTAGCTACGTATACAGAGTAAAATATATGAGATTGAATAGGTAAAGAGTGACATTCAATCGGAAAAGAATATGGGAGCAACAAAGCTAAGAATAAACAAATATAGCTGATATAACTGAATGAACAGGTTTGGTTGAAGATCGGAGCCGTGGCAGCGTCGAATAATCAGAAGTAATACAATATCCTGGAATGGCCGTTATCTTACTTGCCCGTAATAAAGGTCACGCTAGTTTGAGGGACGCGAACCCAGAAACTCTTACATTAATGGCCCCATAATTAGTTTTACGGTCTGGGGTATCGCGATTTCCCCTTGTTTTATCCTCAAGCAGTCAGTTATATGTATATTCGCCCCGTTATTGGATGCCCTAGCGATGGGTGATACAGCGTATTTATACCAGGCTATGGTGCGATTGCCTTATTGTTCTGACCCCTCCCCCCCTCCCCCCCCTTTTTTTTTTTTTGTGTGTGTGGGGGGGAGAGGGTTCTAGAAAGACTGCAGCAGCCAGTCCTATTTGGTGAAAGGTCTAGAATGGTCAGAGCTTCACCTGCGTGGTCCCATCCTATGCAAAATTGTTCCATAGTGAGGATCGGATCATTTAGGTGGGCCGCATGGGAACTAGTTTCAGCTTCAATTGAGTCATCATTGTAAGAGTGCGCTTTTCCTAGTGATAGGAGTTAGACATGATCTCTTGCCCAATAATTGTGACGTGTGCAGTTTAACTTCACAGTTACCATAAATTCTTTAACTTTGAATCAGAGAATATAACTCTAGGGCAATAACTAGTTGAATATAGAACTGAGGAAATCAATTCAAAGAGAAAAGATATAGAGAGACAAAATATCACCATCATTATAATCAATATCAATATCAATAAAGTATGAACAAAAAAGACATTATTCAGAAATACCAACAAAAATCCTGAATAAAGAAACAATATCAGAAATATCAAAGAAATATCAATACAAACACAAAACAAAAGGACCAGCAAGACCAGAGCATTAAAGCCAAGCACAATTTTTCCAACAGATTCGTCAACTTGTCATATCCCCTCTGTATTTAAACCCTCCTACCCAAATACTCCGTCCCCAGGCAACCAGCATGCGGCTCACCAAGTTAGTCCTCCTGCCTCGCGCCGCCTTCATTCCCACCGCTCTCGCAATCTGTTTCGACTACGGTCCCCAAGGCACCAACAGTGACTGGTCCCTAGACCAGGTCTACACGGTTTGCCGGACCCTCATGCTTGGCTCGCATCAGAAGGGACAGCAACATGATGCCTAACCCCCACCATACCATCCATTGGCCTTTCGTCGTCAAGCTCCACGAAGACCGCGACTCTCGCGTCCTGGATGAAGAACACTGCTTCGCTGGGCTAGGCTCCCAAGTCTCCGTCTGCGACTATGGAGGTCATGTCAAGGAAGAAACTGGGAGTCCAGGTACGTTGCCTCTTCTCTTCCCCGGCTTCTTTGCAGCATTGGGACTATTGGAACTGATATTGGCGGAATTAGTTCGCCCAAACTTCGCTTGCGGTGCCAAATGAGATGTTGAGCTTGCGCCCGTGGCTGATTTGTACGGTTGTCGCATTGCTTCATCTAGCAAGTGGCGACGCGCTGATCTAATCAAGGGGTAAATTTTAGATGTTCAGGCGATACATTCCTAGCCCAAGTCAGCCTTGTGTTTCTGTAGAGAATATGCCTGTTGGTTAGTCTTGGTTTGTCACCGCCATTGGTAAAAATGTAACATTAAAGGTGGGAAGGAGGAGGGGGATTCTTTTCTACATAATCTATGGCAGTGCGCTCTGAATCTCCTTTTTATGTATTGTTTTGACCAATCATCTTTGGTCGATGGCGTGCCCCAATCAAGAATTGAGTTTATACATGATTTAAAAACCCTCATAACATAAAAATGTGAAACTAGATAGCAATGAGGGGACAGTGAAATAGGAGAAGAGCGGATGAGGCCGAACTGAGGTCGTTGATGTTGCCCCACATTTAAACTATATTTCCTTAGCGCGTAACCCTAATTGCATCATCTCCAAATCTTGCAGGTTGCCCCTTGCCGCTAGGGAATAGTGGGATGTCAAACATGACAGGAAGTAACCCAGACTGCTGAATACTCAACTACGACTAACACGTTAAAGAGCGTATATTTTTGGCTCATGCCATCTATAATGTTGGACACATTCTCATTTCCGTATCGAAGTTCTTAGAGAACGTTCGGCAACCCTCAATGCTGTTATCCGAAACTAAGAACTAGTCCCGCGCGCCTCGGTTCCGATACCGGGCTTCCTCCTGCTGCTCTTCATATATTCAGAAAACAAAGCTCCAAAACCATGCAAGTGACTAGAAAAATGGGCACCACTACCAACATCGGCAAGAGGGCAACCAAGCGACGCCGTCCCGTATCCTTCCTCGACCTCCCTCCCGAGATTCGCAACGAAATCTACACCTTAGCACTGAACTGGCCAAACCTCCGTGTCCCCTTTGCCCGCCTCCGCCATGAATGCGAACAGGACGAAGCTGCCTGGTTCAAGCCTTCATCCTTCTCGATGGGGCTAGGGAACGTATGCAATTCCCCTTGCACATTACCCCTACCCTACATTTCCGAATCAAACTATACGACGCCGACAATATTCCTCCTCAACCGGCAGATAACTTATGAAGCACTCCCCGTGTTGCATGCGCAGGAATTAGTCATAGACGAGCCGCCACCTTACTCAATGGCGCTTGGGCGACCGGTGGATATCACGATGTTCATCTCCGAAGGAGCGCTGCAACGGGCCAGACGAGTGGTGTTAAAGATTGACATTGCGGATTTGGCGAGTAGATGGGCACGGACGGTTGATACGTTGTTGGATGTTTGGCATGTGGATAATTGTCTGGAGGAGTTAAGGATCATGGTTGCAGGAGGGCTTGAAGGTGGAAGGATGAATATCATTGGTGAGGAAGGAGTAAGGATAATTGTTTTGAAGATGTTTGCAAAAGTCAGTTCTTTCTATTTTTCTGGTTTTATTCTTCCTCTCCGACTTGTCGTAGCAAGAAGCGTTTATGCTAACCTCTGCTCTATTCTGCACTAATGTAGCTGAGGAAGTTCGGCGCGGAGAAGCCTTCCGGTGTCAAAGTTCTATTTGAAGGTTGCAATCCACCACGTCATCCAGTTAAATGGGCTGTTGAACCTATCCGGCGGGTCGGGAATATCGGAAACTGATAGATATGGCTAACCATGTTTCGCCTCAGGCGGTACCTTGGGGAAGGACGGCGATGCGTCAACTAGGGATCAGTCACGTAATAGCCATGTGGATGTGCATAGACGAACGCTTATCCGGGAATCGGCAGGTTTCAATTTTTCGGTTCGTTTCAACAGACATTTGCGGAGTATCTAGGAACCTCCAATAATTTCTCTTCTTCTACGACCAGGGATGAGGGAGCCAGCATCTCAAAAGCCCTCCAAACTTCACAGCGTTAAGATGAAGTAGGTCCTAGGTCTAGGTGTATGGTTTAACGCAATCTTGCTCATTTTACGGTATCCGGAGATGCATTGCTTTGCCGGAATATTCGGGTAATTCGGCGTCATCACATTTGAAACACAACTGCACTGCCTATCGTCAAATATTTGCATCTACTCAACCAAACCAGCAACAGGAACAGACTTCCTCTTCCCCACATTTTACAAATACATATTCACGAGGATCCTCGCTATCGGCAAGCATGCAAATCGGTGAACTTTTGCACTCACAAGCATTCTGAGTTGGGCAGCAAAGTATCCAACCCAGATGGCGATTTATCCGTTCTTGGGAATCACGCACGTCTACTCGGTCCAACATTTTTCCTAGTCGCCATTTGCCATGCTCCCGTTGCTGTTAACCTTAAGACAGGCCGAAAGCATATGCTACGAGATTTTTGTTTTTAAAAATTAGGCTCACGAGTCAACAAAGGAGCCTAGATGCATCGAACCTCCTTAACTTCTCCTATACAGGAATCCGGATGACTGGCCTCCGCTCCTTGCTCAATACCCCCAATGTCCTGTTCCTGGTTTCAAGCTAATATCGAAATTTCAATTTCATTCTTTCTTTTTTCAATTGCCGCCTTGGTTTACTAGGCCTGAATTGTGGATAGAAAAAAGTTCCTCTCATAGAAGTGGCTATAGATGCTGTGCATCCAAGATCCATTATAATATTCATTCCATTATTAGTATTCATTTTCAAAATGTATAACTTACATATAGCACTTTTTCATACGACAATCATTGCCAACTCAAGACTGCTGTCAATCTGCCAATAGCCTGTAAAGCAGGGTTTACCAGGTATAAAAATGGTAATATCAGAGACATGTTTGGGCAACAAGTCCTGCTCGTCCCATTAAATTATGTATGTGATCTGTCAACTTATTGCTCCTTAAAATCCTCGCGGGCCAACTTTCCAATATTTCCAAAGCTTTTCTTTCCCCAGGTCCTTGCATATGTGAGACCCGATATCCATTCGACGCCATGTGCAACATGAAATCTGGGTAGAGGAGAGGTGGGACAGGTAATTCAATTTCATTATCTTCCATTGCTGCGCAATAGGCCTATACCCGGAATGAAATATCCCCAGCGCTTAAAAAATCCCGAATTCCTAGATGCGCATATCAACCGAGATAATCGAATAAGTACCGTACAAGTTTCGGAGTCAGATATGCCCGCTATTTTATATTGTCGCGTAGTGGCTAGCCTTATACATATCCCTCTGGCAAGAAAACATAATCTCCACCTCGAACTGAAATGAATGTCTACCTATTACTCATAAATTTCCCTGCCAAAAGGCTACTACGCATATACTATTCATACACCAAAACATATCTATCCCCAATATCTCATTCTCCTCGGAGTGAAATCAAGATGTCATGATATTGCTAGGCCTCAACGAGCCCAGATCCACAATTGACGCGATTAGCGACTGAGGGGGTATAAAGATCTTGTTTCTTCGTCCTTAATTTTTTTTTTCTTTTTTTTTTTCCCTGAACGTGGGAGGGGTTGGATGCCAACAATGAAAATCCGGGGTAATTAGAACTCCGAAAACAAAACAAAAAAAATGGATGACACCGACACATTCCAGGGGGCCTAACCGTGGAAAGCCACAATGGTGAAGAAGACAGGATTTTCGTTAGAGGTACCTCCAACATAGGTTATCCCGCGGAAAAAAATTAATTTAAACGATGGATGATTTGACTAGTGCCAGACCGAGAAACGGAGAAAGAAGACTGGCTAGGTGTGAGATTTCTTGGGGATTGAGACCTGAGCTAGAGTGAGATGGAAGCGGAAAAATCATCGTTGGCGCATCTCACGATGCTGTCTATCTAAGCCCAGTAGCGATTCAAATAGAGTAGCCAAATAACTAATAAGGCGCGTTCAGAGCAAAAGATGGAAAGTCTCCAAACGTCGCATCACCGAGGAATCGTTTAAGAATACTTTCAAATATCACACATCTTTCGCTCCAATCCCGCAGTGACACGGAGAAATAAAATCGCAAATACGCACCGTTCGGCAAGAGAAACGAGAAAGGATCCAAGCCATCTTATTCGAGCCAAAAACAAGGTCCAGCTAGGATTCTCAGCCACTTAGTTATTCAAAGAGAAACACTTTGTATTTCTTCCTAGCGCTGTCCGCCCTATCAAATCCATGCTCAGACATGCATGGGCCTGGCCCGCGCGAAAAGTGGGTTCACTCCTCCCCTTCACTCCCAGCTTTGCAAAGTGCAAGCTGAGGTCTGGAACTTTTTAAGAGCAGGGTTTGGGAGGGGTGGTGGCTGCTTGGCCATGAGTTTCGAACTCTCAGTGAGAGGCGAGGATTCAGTGGTGATTGGGGGGGGTTGGAATATCAAAAACGTGTATGGACGGCACTGCTGATCAAACGGTGATAGTCATATGATTCTAGACCCGTGAATCTGAGAGTTTTTGATGCATTGCTTTTCTTTTTTTTTGTTTTTTTGTTTTTTTTGTAAAAGGGCGTGGTCAGCTTGTATGTACCTCGATTGAGTTCATAAGATTCTTCCGAGTTTGGCGGTTGGCGGGAGAAGTACAGATGCTGGACTCCTCAAACAGCGCAACAAATAACCTCAACTATTTCTCCGAACGTAGAATATCAAAAAGCATACCAAAATCATAAATAAAAAATTTAAAGTAAAAGTAAAAATAGAAAATACTTGAATCTGCCCACACTCAGAATCGAACTGAGGATCTTATCATTACTAGTGATACGCTTTACCACTAAGCCACGCGGGCGTATTTTGCTTTCGCTAATAGCTTCCAGTTTAACTTATGGTATGAAAGCTGCTCAAGTAAGGCCTTCGAATGGCATCCTTTAGTTTTGTGGCCCTTGGAAGCCCTAACAACGCCGCCGCCAACACCCAAGTAGGCGGTAAGCACGGCATACTGGGTCAAATTCTGGGTTTATGGGATGGGGTGGAGTTGATTGGGCGAGTTCGCCCCTAGTGCAGCCTACTCTTCGTTCCTACCACTGGCGTCTAAGGTACAGTACATGTACGAAGACAAGTACCAGTACAAGAACTACCTACCAGGGATGAATGGCCAATAGTCCCAGATAATTATTGCGTGCGAGCACGGTCGTTTCCTTTCGTTTTCATCATTATTCTTTTCTATTTGAATTTTGAAACTTTTCCACCCCAGAATAAGGCAAAGCAAGCAACCATATACGTTATTCCGCCCGGGGTTGCCCAAAAAAGCACGATCTCCCCTTCGAATTACCTGTTCTAGACCTCATATGCGGGAGGTTTTGCTTTCTATCTTCAAGGTTCGGATTGAAATTGAGGTGGGGCCGGACGGCGGAGAGAGCTGGGGTTTTTTTTTAAAAAAAATGTGCTACCCTTAGCCTGTCCTGGCCCGTCCAGTCTAGGGCGGCCCTGTCTCTCCACTCTAAAAATATGAAGAAAACCGGTTCTGATGCATGCATTTGCTTTTGCATATTACTGTTCTTATCCACCGCCCATTATCGATGAGGGGGGATGATAAGCCCGCCTGGGTGTTCGGACTGCAAGGTAGATGTGGTTTGATAAGATAAATGGGTAGGTGTAGAGGAATGGTTTAACCACCCGCCACCATGCCCTGGCCTGGAACATCGAATACTATATCCGCTGGAGGGATGTGTGTTGTTGTTTTTTGGTCGACTCGTGGGGTAGTTGATTCGTCCAGAGGGAGCCTTTCTTTTACGTTAACTAACTCATATACTTGTAATGTACAGTTCATACATACATAAAAACGATCCTTGGGGCTTGGTTCCACACTGATAAGGGTAGTGATGGAGAGAGAGAGAGCATTACTTGTCTTACAGACTATTTGCTGTTGAGTCCTTCGAGTGACGGAGTAATACCTTGTAGGTAAGCTGGACTTGTCACACCGCTGGAGAATTTGGGAGCTTGGGAGTCTTGGAGTCTGGAATCTGGGTTCTGCGGTGATTGAGACATGGTTGCTGTCTGCAGGCCAAGCCCATCGTACCGTGCATACATATGGGCGAGTAATGATATCAAGATGCGTTCCTCTGTGAAATGATTGCCCATTAGTGATACCAGGGGGGGGGGAAGAGAAGAGCTATTGCCAGCAAATAGACGCCATATCGATGGAAGCTATCGTAATCCTGAGGTACCCAGGTAAATATTGCTCTGCCGTTGTGGAATGTTGTGAGCTCGTTATTTGTATCAACGGGTTAGGATAAATTGCGTAGCACGGCACATCATTGTGATTTTGTATGACCGGGTTGTGCATTGCGACGCAGGGCATGGGGTTGACATCGAACTCGCAAATAAAGATCTTGGTTGCCCGGGGGGGTTAATTCGTTTCATCCTGATTGTTCCAGCATTTTTGTTCATGTATTAAATGACAGCATTGGTAATAATGACGATGAGAGCGGGTTAGTGAGTAGAAGAATGAATGGAGCAGTAGATATTATAAGACACACTTATTCCGGGTTCTACGGGGGAGAGCTTGACAGGAGAGTTGCACGACACGAGAAGATGAGACAAAACAAGCAAATACAATGAGATATTGTGACAAAATTCATGATGATAAGTACAGTGCATTGCCTCTTGACACAGGGGACAGATATTATGGCAACAAAAAGATAGTCGAAGGCGAATCCTGATAGGTAAAGATAGCTGGATAACGAGAATCAATCGGACGCTTTAGCCCCCTCACGGTGGCGTTGAGATAAAGAATTAGCAAAAAAATATATAAAAATATAAAATATAAAAACTAGACTTCTTTTCACACACAAGGCCAGGCCGTCCCTAGTTTTCTCAGTTTTTAATATTTACGGGCAGCTCCCTCCCCGATTATTCTCTTGTCATTTTTATCCATCCCCTCCTCTCGTTTTTTCTGCGGTGATAAACACTGAATTATTCTAAGCTCTTTCCTTATAAGTTATCCCGAAGCCTCAGTATACTGCGACTAAATAGAAGTACCAATACCCTGGTTCCGCTCTCCACCGCTTCCACCGCTTCCACCCACCTCCAAAATTCAAAACGCTCTTGTTCAGATCCATCCAAAGAATCAACGTCAATTACATCACATCAATCCCTCTCTGACACGGCTGGTCTGCACCCATACTTGACCCACAGAAGCCGTCGCCGTTTGCTGCTCTCTCCCGTCAATACTAATTATAATTGACAGCAGCTCTTTGTTTTGTTTTGTGGTGTGAACTGGTTGATCTCCCCATCTTCATGTCCACAATCGCGCTCTAGTTTCCCCCTAATCAAAGCACCACTTTTTTTTTGTCTGCACTGGTTTGCTGTGCAATTTCTCTCCCAGTCGCTACTCTTTACCTCTCAAATAAGGCTCCCATCATCGCGGAAAAGCGATCTACATATCTGACATCTGCGTCAATTGTCCCGACCATCCTACCCCGTTGTGCTGGACACTCACCAACTACCCATCCCAACCGTTGACCACGTCAAGCTCTAGCAGCGACACAGCAGAGAGCTCCTACAACGCAGGCTACCTATTCAACAAGACGCCATTGGCAGAGTTTCATGTTGCCAAAGCCATGGCCACTGTGCTACCAGTCCTACCGGAGAGGGATTCTCTATCCCCGACAGACCCTCATCGACGAAAGCGCAACAAACCATCCCTCTTAGGATCCCAAAGCTCCTACCTGAAATCTCCCCAACCCGAATGCTATTCCATCGACAATAGTTCGGTATCATCCTCCAGGGCGTCCTCAGGGCACTCTTCTCCCATCTTCTCGTCGATTTTCCTACATACCAGCCCTCCCCCAATCACACTGCCACCTACACCAGAAGAGCCAGAAGATGACGAAATATTATTCCCTTCGTACGACGCAGCGTCCTGCAGTGAAGAGGAAGACAAGCCCTCATTCAACTCACCATCCAACTCGCCCAGCTCTCCCTTAATAGACCAATCGAGAGGTGATTCAATTTTACCTCGGATAGCGGGCGACGACGCCTCTATCGAGAATGAGCCTACACGGCATGTTGACTATTTGTCGCATGATTGGAAAGAAGAAGATATCTGGAGCTCGTGGAGATATATAGTTTCCAGACGGGATGAATACAACAATGGAACGAGGTTGGAGAATGCCGCATGGCGGACGTGGGCAAAGGCAAAGCATCGACTTGGAACGGTTACTCCGGAGTCACTCAATTGGTATGTCTGATTTTTCCTTCTTTGGGTCATATTTATGCGACATGTTGCGTAGATTGTACAGCTAATTCGTGACGACAGGCTCAAGGATTGCGATGTAACTTGGCTTTATGGTCCCTTACAGACGGCCTCCAAACATTCCCCTTCCACTTCATCTCCGCCTCCCACCCGTCTTTCCACATCTAGTTCCTTTCTCAACAAAAAACCGATCCTTAAAAAGAGAACAGCTTCTCAAACCATCCTCCAACGTTTCATTTCTACACGCACGCTCCTCAGCCAAGCTGGTGCAATCTTGCAAGCCCGTGAAGCGGACAGCTTCAGAAACCGACCCGGACTAGGGAGGTCAGCGTCGGACTATGTTGTTCCAAACACCTACTATGAAAACTCAAGCAGTAGTCGGGAAACGACCGTATCTCCTGGAACTGAGTCACCCAGTGACAGACGCCGCATTAGTTTCAACGATGAAGTCTCACAATGCATCGCAGTCGAGGGGAAGGACGATTACTACGATGATATGGACGACAGCACCCGCGTTATAGACGACGACGATATCTCTGAAGACAGTGTGCTTATGATGCGACAGGTATCCCCGCGACCACCGTTGAGCAACCAAAGCACGCCTCGAAGCAGTTTTAGCAGCGACAGCAAAACCATCGCGCCTCTACCGCCAACCACTCTAAAATATCGCAAAGACACTCCAGAGCCTGAAAATGATATCGTCGAATTTCCAGCGGTAAAATCATCACCATATTCATGGTGGCCATTACCTATCCCGCGCCTCTCGCATTCCGCTTCAACGGAAACCCTCCGACCTCCGAAGAAGCAGCAGCAACAACTGCCCAAAGCTCATGACAATTTCCTTCTAGATGATGACGACGACGATGACCAAGGTGATAACGACGACGATGACGCCAACACCGTTACATCAGATATGGATATGAAGTGGCAATTATCGAGTCGGAAAGCGCTTGGTGAAGAGACATCGCCGACATACAACGGACCATGGTTCACGGACTCCAACAAGCGACAGCGAAATAATGATGATAATGCTCATAGTCATTATCACAGCACCCATAAAAATAATAATAATAATGATAACCGGGGTTCATATCTCTCCTCACCGGAGCAGTTTCTATCCTTCGATTACGACGACCTGTATGATATTGGGGATTCCAGTGGACATAATGATGAGGTGGATGGGGAGAACATGAACTTTGGATTTATTGGCAAGGTTGTTGATACAGTGAATACTGCGAAGGATATCGCACATGTTATTTGGAATGTCGGGTGGCGGAGTTAAAAACAAAGAAAACCAAAGGGAAGAAAATATATTACGGATCGCAGATTGCAAGATAGCTTCTACCCATGGCTGTTTTCAAATCGTCCCTGAAAATAGCTCCAGGCAGCCTGAGATTGATAGCGGTTTTCAGTACAGACTGGCTCCTTAAACGGAATACTATATTTCTCTCCATCTCACGCCCCATTTAATCGCCCATACGTCCATTTTTCCCTTCCCGATGTCTCATTCTCATCCTACCATTTTTGTACAGGCATATATCTTCTTTCAATCTCGTTATACGTACAATAGATACATACAATGCATCCAGACACAAATAATCGCAGATATACTTACACATACATACATCCCTACATCTATATTCATTTTCCTGACATATATATTCTTGGATGGACACATTATTTTCTTATTTATTTCATTTGAAAGGTATATGCATGCTCAGACACATCCACAGACACATCCACAGACGCACGCACGCACGCACGCACTTATATATATAGTCAAAAAAGAAAAAGGGAGGTCCGGTGAGTGTGAATGAATGAATAAATTAGTCTATGATATGTTAGGGGATTAGATGCTTCCTTTTTTTTTACATTTACCTTAGGTTCTCTTCACTTCCTCTTTCTTCCTCTTGATCACCACCCCTGCCACCGTTTCCGATTTTTAAGGAATGCGACTGGGTTGGGCTGGACAAGATTGTTCATGCGCATTTTTTCTTGTTGAGATGGATATGGGAAACGAAAACTTGAGAGCTTTTTTTATTTTGTTTGTTCCCCGTAATAATCATAATCAATAGTTAAAGTTGGATAACTCTTATGGCCTGGCATAAACAGGCACGGATATAAAGACTGGGCATAGTTTCTGTTTATCACTTGTGTTGACCCCCTTTTTTTTTACCATTTCTCCTGATAACGATCGTCTTTTCCTTCCAGAACCCTGTCTTAACACGTGACCAACGCGCTTCCAGGATATTTCCCCAGAATTCAAGGTGCATCAACAACCACCTCACGAACTACCGTTGTCTACACTCGCAATCGCGAAAAGAAAAAGTCTGTTGCTTTGGTGGGAGTTTCTTCGATATCCTGTTATGCCGCCAGTCTATATTCCCACCGCTTGTTCTTACAATTCTTCATTCCTTTGATTCATTGGCCCCCCTCCCTTGAAGTGCGCATCGGACACAGCTACACATTGATTTTGGGCGGGATATTTGCCTACAGGTTTTGGCGTGACGTGATATTGGATATCTCTGGACAACGAGGGTTAAATTCAATATTTCGGACTGGACTACGGAAGAGGAGAAACCAATTGACCTGGAAACAATTGCTCTATCACTCGTTCAACTACCCTCTGTCGAATCTGCATTGCGCTCGCCCGGCACTCCACCCGCGCGTTAAGCACAGCGACCTCTCTTCTGCCATTGGAACCATTCCAATTTACCCCCACGTCCAGATTCAACTTGTCTATCAGGACCTATACCGCTCCATTAGCATATTACTGCAAAAGCCATGGAGGGCGTCAATGTCTCCGAACTCGTAGAGCGGCTGGGCAGCGACGAGGACGCTGTGCGCAAAATGGCCGTGTTCAAGCTACAATCGAACATCGGCGACCCGTCGTTCGCGGACGTGTTCATTTCCGAAGGCGGGCTGGCGAAGCTGAAGTACCTGGCGTT
The DNA here is from genome assembly GCA_002110485.1 of Emergomyces orientalis. NCBI lineage: Eukaryota > Fungi > Ascomycota > Eurotiomycetes > Onygenales > Ajellomycetaceae > Emergomyces > Emergomyces orientalis. The sequence continues at coordinate 332,615 of MOWL01000006.1, forward strand.
GACGGCTACGGGGAACACGCTCGCGTATAGCCTGACGTCGTTTTCGCGGCTGTTGGAGGTTGATAAAGGGTGGGAATGTGTGGAACAGGATTTAGTTACGAGGGTGGGTTTGTTTTGCTCATTTTACTGCCTTTCTTTTCCTTTTTTTTTTCTCTCTTTTTTTTTTTTTTTTTTTTTTTTTTTTTTGTTGCTCTTGCTTCTCTGGTTCGAGATATATCTTTTACTAACGTGGAGGGGTGGCTGTACTTTGGCAATATGTAGATAGTTGAACTTATCGTTACGCATCCGCTCGTAAATATCCTTCGTGGCGCGATGTCAATCCTGGTGTCAATCGTTTCTCACCCACATACAAGCTCGCGCCGCTCGCAACAGCCTGGCGTGTTTGGGTTCCAAGCCCTGAAACCAGCCATTGCGGTCTACCCACACTTTCTTGAAATGCTCGTGAGCAGGTTGTCTTCTGCGGACCATGCGTTGTGCGCCAATGCGCTGCAGCTGATCAATTCATTGATGAGGGACTCGATCATCAACGAAAGCGAAGCGGAGTGGCCCAAGTTCATCAAACGGCTACAGGATCTAGGCGTTATTCGAGCAGTATATATGCTTATGCAGGGCACGGCTCTGCAGGATCTAGCTCAGCCGCTTCTTGAGTTTCAATCATCGACAAAGGTTCTGTTGCGAAAGTGGAGGGATGTTTCTGTTGAGCTAGAGAAGCCAGAGCACCGGAGGGCACTGAAGACGATCCATTTGGCTAGCAAAACTGAGAAAGAGAAGGAGAAGGACAAGGAGGCATCGGAAAAAGGGAACGACACACAACGGTCTCGAAAACATAATCCGGAGAAGTGGAGGCGGCTTGGGTTCGAGACGGAAAGCCCCCAGTGGGAGTTTGAAGAGATGGGGTTCTTGGGCATGATGGATTTGACGGACTACGTGAGGAAGCACCAAGATGAGTTCCAGAAGATGTTGTTGGAGCAGTCTGCGAAACCACCACCGCAGCGGTGTCCGATTGCAAGAGCGTCACTGGCTGTCACTGCGGTCCTTTACGAGCATTTCGAAGTTGAAAAATCGGATCTGGATGATGTGAAGAGCTATCTCGTACTCGAGTCAAGGTCTAACTATGACAAACTATTCAAACCGCTACTTCTTCACTGGCCTAGACTACACGTCGCGGGGATGCATGCGTTTTTCCGTCTATGGAAAGCTACCGGCGCTGAACTCGAGGACTTCTCAAAGATTGTGGAACTGATTCGTATTCTTATCGAGTCTGTCGTTGGCGGTGCCACGCGTACAAAGGACGTGCATGATGTCGAAGAGGAGATGGCAGAGTTTGAATATCAACGTCTCCGAGAGTTGCAGATGGAGTTGCTGGAGCTTACTTATGAAGATGCATGGGGTCAACATCTACTTCAGGTGCGAGATGAGCTCCACCATGAAGCGCTGCAGTTCGTGAAAGAGCAGCGCATTAGGTGTTTATTACAGGGTGCTTGGTTTCCGACGGAGTATACTCATAATAAGGTGGATAATGGGGTAAACAATAATGGAAAGCAAGATGCGAAACGCGCGGGAGGTTCGACGACTATATATCGCTATGTGCAGCTGTCACATAACCGGCGATATCTACATTATGCCGATTTTGAATCGATGGGAGAGCACGCGCCTGATCTGGAGACCCTTACTGATAAAAGTACGCTGACCCACCCTCCTCTTTTGGGATAAGCCTACTAACAGACGCATCTAGTTGACCTTAACATCGTCTCTTCTGTCGTTTCCAACGTCTCCGCCTCATCAGACGCCTCCTCCGGCTCTACGATAAAAACCCTCCCGCACCCATCTTCATCCACCAAAATCACCATCCATGGCTACGTCAGTCAACCTCCCGGCTCCGCCTCCAACGACAGCCCTAACAAGCAGCAGCATCAGCGCAGCAACAGCAAGAATACACAGAAGGAAGCTGTTCTGCTCACTCTACACCCGCAGTCCCACAGCATCGCGTCCGAATGGTTGGATGGGCTACTAATGCTTCTAAACCAGCAGCCCATCACAGCAGAGACGAATAAGCTGATTAACCTGGTTAGTAATTATGGACTGAAGATCCGGCTGTTGAACGTTAGGTTCGACGATGCGACTTTTGTGGGTGATTCGCCTGAGGTTCCGAGTCGGGACGGATTGGATGAAGATTATTATTATGATGTTTTTGGTGGGAATTGACGGCCCGGGGTTGTGGTCAGATTTGTATTTTCCTCTCTTCAAATTGATCTTGTCTTTTACAGGAGTTTTTTTGGAGAACATGGATTCATAGGTTGAGCGGAAATTTCGGGTTCTATGGAAACGTTTGTCTCGTTATTTCGTTTGCCTCGTTTGCCTTTGGTTGGCGTTGAAAACATATTTTCTGGGGCGTGGGTTGGCCATTTCTTCCTTTTATTCCTAGCTCGACTCTGGCAGGCATGGGATTTCACTTTCAATTTCGGTCCATGTATATTTATTTATTCAACTTTATTTTCCATTTCTGTTCATGCGCTTTAATATGTAGATAGATACCCTGGCCTCATCTGCCGTATCATATTTGTTCATCACGTTGGACTGATGTTTTCTTGATTTTTGAGGAGCGTCTCATATGGAAAGGGATTGCTTTTTCACATATTTCCTAATATACACCAAGAGATATAAAACATCACCTTTATATATTCTAGTTATTGATAAAACAAAACAGATATTATCTGCAGTTATATTTCACAATTCGTTCTAGGTTGGGCTCAAGTCAAATCTAGCCGCGGTCACGTTATCTGGGGCCGAGACGCCTGATGCCCCTGCGCCATGGTGCATGACAGCTACAACAGCTCCAACTGTCACCACCCTCCTTCTACACAAACACGCCTCCGTCAAGACGATTAAGTAAAGGCATACACCTCTTTTTTATCTACTACGCCCGAAACTCCGCGCCCAATCACTCAGCCATGATTGCTGGTTCCAATTGGCAACAAGCCTACCACCATCATTCTCTCGCGCCACAGCCATGCCCGCCCATCGAGCCCTAAAACGGCAGCGGAGGCTCATGGTCCTTTCTTCAGACGATGAGGGGGGTAATTGTGGCAATGACAATCATGAGTATATAGAAGAAGGAGAGGAAGGGGATGACGATGAATGTGTTGAGCCAGAAAAACAGGGTGGCATTCAATTGGGAAGAAGAATTAAACGGGGAATGAAGAGGAAGATTACGGCGTCGCTGAATGGGACTGTTGCATTCCCATTGAGGGAAGAGGCGTCTACGGCTACGACTACAGGTACAGTTAAACCTAAGTTTAGCACGACTACGCTTCCTACACGTCCATCTCGGGAGCCAAAGCAGGCACCAAAGCGGACCCAGAAGCCATCCAGCCCACAGCAAAAGCGGCTGAGCCAGCCACGCTCATTACAGACAACGCCCGGCTCATCGCCCGAGAAAAAGAAGGGGAAGACAACCAACAGGCTATCAGAGGAACCCTCAAAATCGTTACATTCATTTTTCGCAAAGGCGACGGAGGAAGAGAGATGGAGTAGGAAGAATGATAGCTTGGGCCTGGGTACGGGCGTAGGGAGTAGCATTGCTGAGGAGACGGATATGGTGGAAGAAATTGAGGATGATGATGAGGAGGAGGAGATTGAGGATTTCATTGAGGATGATTCATTTGAGGAATTGTTTACAAGGCATGTTCTTAGCAGTAGTAATGGGGACGGGCTTCCAAGGGATAACGAGGGAACCTCTCAGCTGGATCGAAGGAAAGTACAAGACATTAAGGGCGAGAAGCGGGTGAATAAGGTGAAACCTGCGGGCAGGCCCGGGAAGCGCTTTTTGTTGCCTGAGAGTTCTGCGGCTAGATCTGTGGCTGCAACTGCGATTGCGGGCGGGACTCGCGAGTTACTTTCGTCTAATAAACTGCCTACGCAGGGATTACGGCCATGGGCGGAGGAGTATGCGCCGGCCAATCTTGATGAGCTTGTGGTTAATAAAAGGAAGGTTTCAGATGTGCAAAAATGGTTGGTGGATGTGTTTAGTGGAAGAAGCAAACGAGTTGAGTGCTACCGCTATTTATATCCCTCTATATTTTTCGCCCCTTCTCTTCTCAGGAACGTTGTTCTCGCCAAAGATTACTACCAATTATGCTGACTAGGGCAGAGAGTTCTTGTGCTCAGGGGCCCAGCTGGCAGCGGGAAATCAACTACAATATCGCTACTTTCTAAGGCCCTTGAATTTGAGGTAGTAGAGTGGAAGAACCCACTGGGTTCTGACTTCTCGTCTCAAGGATATGTGTCCATGGGCGCTCAGTTCGAAGACTTTCTTGGAAGAAGTGATAAGTTTGGGAGTCTTTCTTTGAGCGGCGGCGGACCAGAGCCGCAGCAGCCAGTTGCAAATGGGGAAGTAAACTCCATAAGTTCTAACAGGGGAGAAAAGAGACGTGCCATCGTCGTTGAAGAGTTCCCGAGCTCTTTGAGTCAGAGTTCAGCAGGTCTTCGGGCGTTTAGACTTGCTTTACAGAGCTATTTAGCGACAGCCGCTTCTCGGCATCCAACTAACAGCCGATTGACTCGGGACACTGCTATATCAAGCCCGCCTCTGATTATAATTGTGTCGGAAACCATGCTAGGGTCCGGAGGTATATCCTCTGACAGTTTTACGGTACATAGATTGCTCGGCCCTGAACTCTCGAACCATCCTGGTGTGAGTATTATCGATTTTAATAGGATAGCGCCGAGTTTCATGGCAAAGGCGGTCGACCTAATATTACAAAAGGAAGCTCGTCGATCGAAGAGAAAGCGAATTCCCGGTCCCGGGGTTTTAAAGGCACTCGCGGACATGGGAGACGTGAGAAGTGCGATCTCTGCGTTGGAATTCATGTGTTTGCGAGGTGACGATGACACAGGTTGGAGTGGGACTGTTGCTGGTCGGATGAAACGGTCCAGTAAAGGGGGCATACCTCTTACGTCTATGGAGAAAGAGTCTTTAGAAATGGTTACGCAGAGGGAGGCTAGCCTGGGCATTTTCCACGCGGTGGGTAAGGTGGTGTACAATAAGCGTGAAACCCCTGCGATTTCCCAAGGTGCCGACGTTCTGCTGGCTCAGCCTCCAGGACATATACAGCATCATGCCCGGCTGAAAGCTTCCATGGTTTCAATTGATGACTTGATCAATGAGACAGGAACAGATCTCCAAACTTTTATTGCAGCGTTGCATGAAAACTATTTATTGTCTTGCGCCGGCCCATCGTTCGCCGAGCATTTTGAAAAATGCATTTCAAACCTATCAGAAACCGACATTTTGGGACCTGGTGGCCGATTTCACAACGTGCAGACAAGGCGAGGCGGAGTTGGCTCGGCGCGCTCCTCCTATCAGGGCTATGGCTCTAGCATCGACATGCTCCGCCAAGATGAAATCAGCTTTCAAGTCGCAGTACGGGGATTGCTGTTCTCTTTACCTTTCCCTGTCAAAAGGCAGGCTCCGCCCGGTACTCGGTTAGGCGACGCTCATAAGATGTTTTTCCCGACCTCGATGAGACTCTGGAGGCAAACAGAAGAACTAGACGGGTTACTGGATCTGTGGATGCGTCGACTCACAGATCCTACCAGGGACATTTCTACTGGAACAATTATTCCACGACCAGACGGCGTGGAGTCGTGGAAAAATCATCGCTGGATGCCTGGATCTTCTAGTCATGACCATGACCATGAATCTACCGCAGATACATCTGCATATGCATCCCCGGCGACCAGAGCCATGATCTCTCGTGACGAGATTCTTCTTGAGCGTCTGCCATACTTGAGCCTGATATCGCGAAACCCAGTCGAACGTAGGGAGTTGGAAAGAATCACACAATTCCGCGGCGTTGGCGGCCAGAGCGAAGAAGAGCCTATAGATGCTGATTTAGAAGATAGTCCGTATGGTGGGGGTTCTGGGATGGAGCCCTGGAGTGTGCCTGCGGATAATGATGGTTTTTCACCCCAAAAACGCAGACATGGGAGCAAGCTGGGCCAGGTGACTTTGAGCAAGCCATTCAGGCCCCAACTTGTGCTTCCGGTTCAAGAGGCTGTTGAGAAGTTGATTCTTAGTGATGATGACATTGAGGATGATTGATCTGATTTGACTTGATTCGATTTAGCTATTGGAACCACTTTGTATTTTTGTTCTGGCATGCGTGGATCTTGGAAAAGAACTCCTGGGAGGATATTGCCTGTTGTTTTTCTTTCTGGGTAATTAGGCGCTAACGTTCTAGGGATAGGGTTTGGGATATATATCATGACTGAAATTTTAATCCAGATATCGTTTATAGTTTGACTCGAGCCTCTCGGGGAGAGTTAATAGATGGTTCCTGATATCAAAACCCAATTATGCGGGGGTTGTTTTCAATTCCAACATGTTTATGAATTATTTTCAAGATTGTAACGGTTATTCAAGTAGCTAATTAATATAGATCGAAATTTAGCCTCTGATGATTCCCATCCGGATAAAGTGCCTGGAGGCTGTGTCATCCTTAATCTTAACTCCGCCGCTATTTTGGGCGAACCATAAGCAACTAACTTACCACACCTCGAACTGGCCACGCCGCAATTCATACCTCTCGATTGAACTGCAGACCCCAACGTCACTAACAGTCAACAAAATAAAGATACCCACGATGCCTTGATAGCTACATCATTGACCCCGATCATTACCCATAGGGGTTGTCGGGCAGGTTAGGCTAAGTTTGAAGGTTAGTTTACCCGTCCCTAATAGTATGAAATGTCAGTTGCTGCTGTCTGAATATTCCCAGTGCCCGGGTGCATTCTCCAAAGCATGCGCCGTTTAAGCTGATCCTCTCTACTTCCCATTAAATAGGCCAATTAATCATACACCCGAAAATATAAACTAAGCCATGCATGATTCGTTAAAGGATTCTTCGAAGCTGCAAGGACGCATGGGCAATGCGACTGCGGAAAATGGCTGCGTCGTTACCACGCGCAATCGCGCGCTAAAAGATTCTGGAGATAAGAGACGGGGGCGGATACCAAGAAAATCTGAGGACGGGGATGCTATGGATGGGAACGATGGGGTTAGAGCGGCAGTTCTTCAAACGACGATCCCTGCGTGGTTGAATATTGGGATCATGATGTCGTTGATATTTGGCGGGTGCTGTTCGAATGTTAGTTGTCATTGTTGATATCTCTCGAAGGTTTTTCTTGTTAGAGGTCAATGCTGATACGGGATATGGGACAGGTATTTGCGTTAGAAGCTATTATTAAGTGAGTTTTGTCGTACGGACAGGGTGTGCGCTATTGTGGTTTACTGACGCAACTGGTCTTGATGTAGAGATTACCCAGCTTCTGGTAGGGAGCACTCCTTCTGACAAAATAATATACGGAGAAAACATCTAATAATTCCGGGTCTCTAGGGGTGCTGATAACCTTTACGCAATTCGCTTTAACAGCGCTTTTCACCCTTCCCAATATCCTCTCATTCTCCGCAGGGCCACGATCATTTTTCCTTGCTCCTCGGACAGTCCCTCTAAAATCATGGATGATATACACCGCATTCTTCCTCTCTGTAAACGTCCTCAATAACCTCGCCTTTGCCTTCGAGATCTCGGTACCGCTTCACATCATAATCCGGAGCGGCGGCCCAGTGGCATCCATGATAATCGGCTATCTATATAACTCCAAGACCTACACACGGACTCAGATCCTAGCAGTACTACTGCTTACAATTGGCGTGGTCGGCGCCGCGCTGGCAGACGCCAGTGCCAAAGGCAAATCACTAGATATCGGGCTCAGCACTGGGAAGGATGACGGCCGTTCAATGCTTACATCTTTAGCTGGATTTACCCTTCTTGGAGTAGCAATGGTCCTTGGTGCTTTTCAAGGTGTCTATGCAGACCGCCTGTATGAAACCTACGGCCGCAACAACTGGCGCGAATCGCTTTTCTACGCCCATGCCCTCTCCCTCCCGTTCTTCATCCCGTCCTACCCAAAACTCTTACCCCAGTTGAAGGCATTATTCGCTTCTCCATCCGTCCTAACCTCTATCTCCACGACGCCCATACTCTCAAACACCACATCTACCGCCCTTAAACGGCTCCCTTCGACAACAACAGCTGCTACTTCTGTGACATTCACCTCCGTCCGAAGCATTCTAAACTCCGTAGTTTCGAACCTGCAATCCCTCCCCGCACAGTCCCTCATTTTCCGAATCTTTTCTCAAACACCCATGAAAATAGTATATCTAATCCTTAACGCACTAACGCAATATGTTTGCATCCGCGGTGTTCATTTGTTATCTGCAAAATCGTCTTCTCTAACAGTAACCGTGGTGCTGAATATTCGCAAATTGGTCTCGTTAATTCTCTCCGTGTATGTTTTTGGAAATGTCCTTGCAGGTGGGGTATTAGTGGGTGCGGTGTTGGTGTTTGCTGGTGGGGGGTTGTATGGGTATGAAGGGGCAAGATTGAGGAGGGAAGCAAAACTAAAGGGAAAGACGGAGTGAGCGATATATATATAAGCTGCCGGCTTACTTTTTGATACGCGGGCTTCCTCTACATTGTTAGAAGGCATATTTTTTTTCAGGTGGGGGTTTTTTCGGTTATGTTCGGGATCAATATTCCCGGGTTATGGATAATCAATTAGACGGGAATCTTTTCGCCTTTTTGAATAAGCACTTTTAGACATGACATAAACACTTCTCAATATAAGGGAGAGTTAAAAATCTCGTTATCCGCTCCGCATCCTGTTGAAATAGAGAAAACCAGTCAGATATCAAATGATATATGCAACCCCCCCCTAGACGTTGCTAAATATCGAGGAAATAACTATACTAAATTACTTTTATTTCTCAGGTGTAAGAGTCGTGAAAATCGGAAAACATTTGAGCGGCTCTGATCAAAAACAAAGCGACTAGAGAAAACATCAATTTTTGCGCTGCAAACAGCATGGATCTCTCTCAGGCAGACCAATTCTCACTGGGTAAAACACACACCTACGTGCAGTGATAGAAGAGGCGTCTACTTATCCGCTTTGATGATATCGGCAGCCCTCTCAGCCACAGCATACACAGTTGCCATGAGGTTGGCAGGTGGAATGACCGGAAAAATACTTGCATCGCACACACGCAGATTGACAGTTCCATGAACAATGAGCTTCTCATTCAGCACACCCCCCCGGTTCTCCGGGAGCATTGCAGCAGTACCTGAGAAATGATACGCCGTCGTTAACGTATCACGCAAGTACTTCTTAGTCGATTCCAGATCCGTGAGGAAGGCGTCTGAATGGTTCCTTCTTCCGTCCGGCTTTTTGAGATACGTGGCTAGGGCCTCGTTATCGTGTAAGCGCTCTAGTTCAAGGAGGTTTCGGGCCAAAATTTCGATATCAAGTGGATGAGAGAGATAGCGGGGGTCAATAATTTGCTTGTCGTTGGGGTTGGAGGAGGAAATGTGCACATGGCCGTGGGAGAAGGGGATGCTCTGCATGACTCCTAAACTGAGATAGTTTCCGGGGAGGAGCTCGGTACCGACGAAGCAGCTTGTGTTGGCCTCATGAAGGTTGGCTTGGGCAAGGAACATGAACATGTCGCATGTAGGCTCTTTGTGAGTTTCGAATATGCTACGGACAATGGTTTGGAAGGCGGTAGAGGACTCCGTGGATAAGAACCGATCAAAAAATATTTTCTGCGCTTTCTGACCCTCCAGACCAGTAAATTCGAGAATCGGCATTAGGGCACTTGATTGTACGCCTCCGATAGTCATTGGACCGGCTTTGTGTTCGGAATACATCTGCATCGCGGATTTAATAGCTTCGGGTTCCTGTCGTAGAAGTGGATCTCCAGTAATTACACCATCGACGACCTCAAAACTTATTCCGCTCATCAAATGATCTTGCAGATTCTCGCCGACGTTCGGGTTGTCGATGACCACCGGAATATTGTATTTATCCAAGATTTCCTTGCTTCCTATGCCGGACAGTTCCAGTAGTTTTGGAGTGTTCAAAGCTCCGGCGGTAATAATCACCTCTTTGTTTGCTCTGACGGTGATAAGCTGACCCTTAACATCGACCTCGACACCAGTCGCTCTGATATTTGGTCTGGAACCCTCTAACTGCACCTTCTTGACAAAGGCATCCGTCACAACATGCACTCCCGGACGCTCCATGGCAGTAGGGCAATATGCACTCGCGGAATAGCTCCTAGTTTTGGTTTGAGGATCGACAGCGGCGAGGCTGCTAAAAGCACCTACAGAGACTCCCGAGTACGGATCGGCCGTAGTATTGTAGCCGATACTCTTGAACATTTCCGTCCATGCCTTCACAAGCGGATTTTGCACATGTCCAGGAAAGGATACCTGAATGGGCCCCGAAGAGCCGTGGACGGAGGGATTAATCCAGTTCAACCCCAGGTGGTCGCGTGTCTCATTATCAGGGAGATTGAGGGTATATGATTTCTTGTAATACGGCTGGAGATTTTCCCATGTCCATCCCTCATTCCCGAGTTTGGACCATGCATCAACCACAGCTTTTGATGCTGAAACGAAGGCCTGGCCGTTGATGGCTGAGGAACCACCCAACATTTTGCCTTGAGCTGCGTTAATCGTTCTACCACTGAGTGTAGGCTATCCCCTAGAGCGTTAGCTCGCATTCTAAGGAGGGTCACCTCTCGCTCAATGTTTTCACGGGGGAGGGATAGTTGGCTGGAAAACACACCTGGGGCACGGTCGCAAATGCCCAATCGGCATCTGTCCCAAACAATGTCGTCCAGAGGGCGGGAGTGTTCACTCTGGGATCCTCTAGATGATTCGTCCCTGCTTCGAGAACAACTACGCTTGTGTCTGGATCTTCTGACAGTCTTGCTGCCAGCACAAGGCCTGCAGTACCACCACCCACAATGACATAGTCAGCTGTGGTGGGAATATGCGTGGCAGGCATGGTGAGTGATGAGCTAAAGTAAGAAATGAGAGGAACTCCCGTCGCAATCGGAGGTAAATACCTTTGCAAAGAGACACAGACAAGTCGAAGATATGAACATGTTTATAGCAAACAAAGCCTGTTTCGCCCACAGACGAACGCCACAGAACTATAATCTTTCAGCTCTGAGGCGGTGGTAGTGTGACAACCACAGCCAATTGCCTCCTATCTACTCTGTACGGATTTTAATCGTAAGGCTGGCTTAATCGATGGATGGGTACCCCGCTTGCCTAGCTCAGATGAGACAGTAGCGCTGCAATCAGGCATATAAAGCGCAAGCGTATACCCAGCAACAGTTGTATGTGCATGATCCTGTGTATGACTTGGTAGGTGAACATGGTGACATAACATATTAAACATTTGTTAATCAGAGGAAAATAAGGAAGACACGGGAAACGTACTGGTATACGCCGAGCTGACATCCGAACCTTGAAAATTGAAACCCCTGCATTGGACCCTGGCCCTGGGGGAAACAAAACCCTAATCAATTTAAGTCTCCGCAAGCAAAATAAAACCATCGTTAGATCAGGGAGATGTCTTTAACCCAAACCTTTCCAGCCTCTCGTTCAACGTCAGGTTTATTTATACACATACATACTTGAAAACACAAGTGAAATAAGGGCAAGAAAAACGGATTTAAGAAAAACTCTAACCTAACCCAGCTCGCCAACCTAGCCTGATCTTGCACGTCTTCTTGGTTCGGTGTTCAGCCCCTCTTCACATTTTAATGTCTTTTTGTTTTTTAAAGATTCTGTATCAGCACCGCCGGGGGATCCATGTTTCTGTTTGGTTTAGTAATTGGTGGAACTGGAACCATCTGTTTTCTCTAGTTGTTACGCATGTCGATAATAAGTGGATGATGCTGTGTTCTCTGCGTCCGATGTTGTGGTGACCGTTTTGCCTGTCTCCTTGACCAACCGATTGGCCCGTGTACCTGCCACCTACTAACCTAAATCAAAAACCATAAGGGGATAAGGGGTAAAAGAGGGAAGGGAAGAAATGATTTATGGAAGATGGAAATGTGCGTGCTACAAAATGAGAAATATGACAAGAAAATACAAAGAAGAGAAGGAAACGATAATGGATGATACAGTACAGCGAAGAGAAAGGGCCAAAGATAGAAAACGGCCGAAAAATGGAAAATTGTTTAACAAAAAAAAATTATAAAAAAAAAATAAATTACAAAAGACAAATTGGAGGAGCACATGCGGTTCATATATCAAATGATAATAATAATAATAATAATAATTCCTACCATAAAGAAACACAAAGGAGATAATATTTCTACAAAACTTCTCCAACAATCTTTGCAGCTTCTTTATACGTGCCCAATAACTTCTCGCACTTCTCACGTTCCGCCTTGATCCCGTCATCCTCATACAGAAGCTCAGGGAACAGGTCTTCTTTATACAGTTCGCTGACAAGTCTGTTTTGGACCACTTCTTTGCTGTGGTTGACGAGGAGATGCATAATCGCCTTGGGCACCTGGTCAGCAATGGATTCACGCACGATGTTGAAGTAGGAGGATATTAAACGGCGGATTAATTCTGTTTCGAGAGCTTCACGGTCTGTGAGTGCGGGTTCTAAATTGTCGTTCTGAGGGTGCGGTTAGTTTGATTTACTGCTTATTTGATACTCATTTATCATCTTTCGGCAAGGTTTGAGGGGATGTAAGCTTACAGGGAATGTAGGTTCGCCATATTCAGACGATAACGGATATTCAATATTATCTTGCGGGTATTGGATGGGATTCGGTGACTTCACTTCATTACGTCGGAAACTTTGACTAAAGCTGGGCTCTGTGGAATGGTGGACATGACGGGGTTGTCCCGATGACGATTGGGGGAGCTGCCCTTGGCTTGGTGAAGTACCTTCCTTTCCAAAGAAGTAATTGAGGAATGAGTCTCTGGCGGTTCCAGCTGACTGCGTTCCGAAAGCATGTGAAGAAGACTGAGGCCCGTTGAGCGTAGCAGCGATGGCAGAATGGCCATTTTCTAGAGCGCGACTAACATGAGGTGATCTGCTTCTCTGCACTTTCTGGCCCCGGATGGCCATATTCTGCGTCTTCTCATCAGCATCTAGCTCTTCCTCGCCATCTGGGGTTGCTGTTCCGTTTACAGCACCAAGTTCCTTCATCCGTCGTCGTTCTCGCTTCCGTCGGTCTTCAGCTACCGCAGCTTTTCTTTCTTGCTCTTGCTTGTTCTGAATAACAGATGACATGGCAGAAGCTGCACCAAGGAAATTGGGATGGTTAGTATTAATATATGCACGCTGGATAGAAATGAGAGATTCAACGTAGGCGGAGCAAGGGCCAAGTCGCTCCCTTAGGAGATCAGACACGACTTCAATGAGCTTAGCTTGCAAGCGGGGAAACCGGGATAGCTCAGTTGAACCGCAGGTGTGGCATATTTTAATAAGTTCCTCATAAACGAGTTCGACACATCTTTGGCTGGGGATTTCGAGAAGCTTGATTTGGGGTTTAACAAGCAAATCAAAGGCCATCTCGGGGACAAAAAGGCTGGGTCGAGGACCAGTAGAGTTGCGGATAGCAGTTCGGATATCTAGGGCGGAAAGGTTATGGGTGGGGTCAATAGTCTCCAAAGAGTTGCCAAAGACAGAGTTGAAAATATAATAGATCCGTGCACCACCGCACAATTCCTTCGTGGAAATCTCGGAGGAGGTTCCATCAATTGAAGAAATAAACGAGGACGCAAATCGGGTCATGAGCTGCAGGATCAGCGAGCCCCGGTGTTCCTTGCCGCTGAATTGTTTATTTCCATAACTTGCCAATTCCTGCTGGGTTTGGCCCATCAAAGTATTTAGCCGAGCTTTTATATCAGGTAGTCTATCCCGAATATGTGACATCAATGTTGTGTTCAAGCTTTTCGCTAGGAACTGAGTCCCACAGCGGGTAGCAATATTTCGGTAGGCTGGATGGTGCCTGAAAAATTCCGCTTCGGCTGCCAATGCATCCGACAACGACTTGCCACTCTGAATATCTTGCTGAGATCGATTGACCACTCCAATAAAGCCCAGTTTCAATGGATACACTCGTCCAGAAAGGATATCCAAAGCATTTGTGCCGTGGTCCATTAGATCCAGTTTCGTCAAAATTCCAATAGTCCTTCGGCCCATTGGATCGACATGACGAGCGAGCTTCAAGGCCTCAGAGTTCACAATGTCGACGTTCGCAGGAGAAACGGCCAAAATAATACTATTGGGTTTCGCAATGTATTCTGAAATCAAATTTCGCGTCTGCTTTTCGATATCCGAGGGCTGGTCACCGATGGGAACTTTGGTCAAACCCGGAAGATCCACAAGAGTCAGGTTGAGCACATGCGGCGAGAAGATCTTAAGATTGATAGGTTGTCGATTGATTCCCTTGTTATTTCCCGCTATCCTCGCAGTTTCGTTCTCAATTTCCTGCTTGACCTGGGCGAAATCATCATATTTCCTTCCTGGTTGATGGTGGAACTCCGCCCACTCCTTCTGCCCGGCGACGCTAGCGGCTGTATGTGGAACGTGGACTTCATGGTGATCGGGGAGATCATCGCGTTCGCTGGGGATATTAATCAGTTGGAGGATTAACGGTCGTCTTGTAACAATGCCGCTTCCCCGGGGTAAAAAATCTCTTCCAACAATGTTTTCGAGCACAGAAGATTTTCCGGAGGATTGTGAGCCGACAACAACCTACAAAACCGTCAGTTAGTATATTGGAAATGCACCAAAAATGTCATTTTTCATCGGTTGAGTATTGCATTACGAAAGGGGCCAAAAGGGGTTCGTACAATCTGTGGCAAGTCCAAGGAATCGTTGCCAATAGTGTTGAAGACCAAATCCTGGAGTTTGTTGACCGTGACCAACAGATCCTCGCCCAAAGACGCCATGTTCAAAAGATGTTTGCCCGGGGCCTAATCGCTAATCCTCGGACCTCCGTCTTGCTGCACTGTAGACGTTGCTACTAAGATAGCCAGGGGACGGGGGCGATCCGAGACGCCAGCTTGGTGTCGTAGCGTAAGGCGGTAGAAAGGGGAACGAGGGTATCTCAGAAATAGTCCGGAAAAGATTGAAAAAAAGGGTAGAAGACCTCAGTCTTCAAGGCGTCGTAAACCGGGAACAGGCTGTCCGGAGGAGAGGCGTCGCGCTACAACAGGCAAACGTCAAAGAGGTCTGCCAGCTTGTTTACATCTGCGATATCTTTGCTGCAATTTCTCAGTCCAGCCCGATCAGGAGGGATAGCACGTGACGTGTCCAATCAGGCCGAGGCTTTGGAAATGCCAAGACTTTTGAAGTGTTTGATTTTTATCACGTGTTTGCCATTGAATTCTTGGCGTTTCTTATGTAAGCACGAAATGCCAACCCAGGGCTATGACATCAAAGCTACCAGATCAGGAAACGGCTAGATCAATGATGATTGATTTATCAGGTTTCATAAAAGCAACACATAGGTACTAGGTACTAATTATATAGGGGCTTATAATCAATATATGAGACCTACTCATTTCAGCAGTCGTATATTTAATTTCCTTCTGCTTGTATTGAGAAGGTTCCTGCTCAACCTGCATGATATAGCTCACATATACAACTCCTCATTGTTTAGACTTATACTCCGCAAACTCTGCAGTATTACATCATGTTCCTATTATTGTGCTCCATTTTTGCGACGAGCTTGGTTGCTCCGGCCGCAATGGTTTCTCATATTCCGTCTCAACATGTTATCCAGGAGGAGGAAGCAAGAATATACTCTCCGATCCGCGATGCGTGAGCCCTTCTCACTACATCATGAAATTGACCTCGCAAATAGAACAAACGACCTTGACTAATTAAATGTCACTTCACTTGCAGGTTGGTCGGAGCCTCAATAATCCCCGATGGTCAGTCCCGCTCATCAAACATTGAAATGGCGAACCCCCGCTCATTGCCCCCGCTCATTGCTCCCCTCAATATTCAGGATGAACACATGCATATTTACTCACTATCAAACATCAAAAAGTGCAGTTCTCGACGATTTCACCCCAACTTTTGCCCTACTCATTAGCTACCCCTCAACCCACACAACCATAAGCTTAGGCAGCTTCATCTCGCCCGATGCCGTCCACCCGCAACCCATCTTCGAATTCCACTCCATCCTCATCCCTACAAATCAAAATCAAAATCAAAATCAAAATCCAACACCAGCACCAAGGCCCCTCCGCCCCGAAAAGTCATACAGCATAATCCTCACGGACCCAGACGCAAAGAGCCGTAGAAACCCCATCTGGAGCGAAATGTGTCACTGGATCGTGAGCAATATATCAAGCCCGGGACTCATTAGCCTTCATGCGCAGCAACAACAACAACTCGGTGACGATGCCGCCATCAACCCCACAATCCCATTCTACACCCTCACACCACAAATCCTGAAATCCTACCTTCCCCCCTCGCCCCCGCCAGGCACTGGCTATCATCGGTATGTCTTTGTTTTGCTGGAGGGTGACGCGGCGACAGCGTACAATGTGAGTGCCCCAAGGGAGCGGAAACATTGGGGGTATGGCGGGGTGAGGCGAGGCGTGCGCGATTGGGCGGCGGAGTATGGGCTGGAGGTTGTAGGGGCTAGTTTCTTCTATGCGAGGGCAGTGGAGAAGGAATGATTGTTTAATTATGAGATAACGTATATATCTAAAGAGAGAGAGAGGTATATAAATATATTGGCATGAATTCGATATTTTTTTTGGTCCCTTTTGAGATTGTGCATTCAGGCGGGATTGATAGGGCACGGACTTTTGGTCTCAGAGTGTGGTACTGGAGCGTGAAAACTGGATTAAATTTAGCTTGCTGCTTGTGAAGGGGAGAAGTAGGTATTGGGATGCTTGAGTGCTTGATATAAACGAAGACATCGATAAAAACTAATTAAGGGTAATCTTAGTTTTCACAGAATCGTGCTTATATATCTGCTTGCTACATAGCTGCCTCAGCTAACTAGACAACAAAAGCCCAATTTTAGACGCTGCACATGCTCCGCCGCGCAAAGGTGGTCGAAATGATAAAGCTACCAATCTAAAGACAATTTTTTCGCAGGTGAATGCTACGAAAATGGGAAAAAGAAATGCAAAATCGACTGCAAAATAAATGAATAAAATGACACGGCAAGATAGCCGAGGGCGGAAGTGAAACAAAGGGTAACTAATGTAGCGGACAAGTAAAATAGGCCGCTGCAGTAGGCTTTAAAAGCCATTCTAGAGTCAATCCAGTTCAACGTAGTTTGATGGGAAAAGGCCGCTTCGGCCGTTGTATTCGCCATGCCACCAGTCCTCGTCGGGAAATTCCTGTTGAGTGCGAAATATGTTAGCTATGGTGGAGAGTAGGAGTTAAGGGTGCTATGAAAAGCACGAAAACTTACAATATTCGTGATCCTCGCTCCTTCAGGGAACCCGAGCTCATTATCTTCAGCAGCCTCATAATCATACTGGGCCGTTGCCGTCCGTTCAGTAGTGCCCGGTTGTGTACCACCTTCAGCAACCTCATAACCATACTGGGCCGTTGCTGTCCGTCCAGTAGTACCCGGTTGTGTACCACCTCCAGAGCCAGATCCTGACCCGGATGCAGGAGCGGGTTGGTCCGGCGTGGACGCAAGCTCAACATAGTTTTGAGGGAATAGGCCACGATCGCCGTGCGCATTCACACCCATCCACCAATCATCACTAACCATGTCGATTTCTGTAACATACTCGCCCTCACGCAGGTCAATTTCGTTGTCCTCCGCTTTTTCGTAATCGTATACGACCAGAGCGCGAGCGGATTCGCCAGATTTCGCCGCAGCAGCTGCTGGTGGTGGCTCAGGGTGGTGTGCGGCTGCACCGGCTTGGGCAACGGCGCGAGCATCGTCGTGGGTGTGTTCATCGTCCAGGTCTTCTTCGCGGGGAAGTTGCTGCTCAAGAGAACGGACTGGTAGCGCAGCTGGAGGGGAATACTGCTCTTCATGTGCATCGGGGATCTTCTCGCCTGCAGACCCGATACCTACGGGCATTGCAACTC
Source organism: Emergomyces orientalis (assembly GCA_002110485.1). NCBI lineage: Eukaryota > Fungi > Ascomycota > Eurotiomycetes > Onygenales > Ajellomycetaceae > Emergomyces > Emergomyces orientalis. Next base: position 350,579 of record MOWL01000006.1, read on the forward strand.
TAATGGGAGAAGCCGGGACAGAGGTTGGAGATTCGGGAGTTGGGGAACGAGGTTGCTGAGGTGGGGTAGGGATGGGTTGACGCTGATCTCCATATTGCTCTTCAGCCTCTGTAGGTCGGGATGGAAGGCCGGGGATTGGGACACCACGAGTGGCGCTTGGTTTATTCGCGGTATCCAAGGGGGGAGGGGACGGGGCAGAGCGCTCGTAGCTAGACGTCGGGGCCGCAGCGCCCATGGGTGGGGCGTTTGCAAATCGATCACGAATAGAACCAACCCCCCCACGTGGAATATCTTGTTCTTCCTCCGCTTCACGTTTTGGTGGAGTGCTGGTTTCATCTAGTTCACTGCCGGAACGTTGGTGGCCTGCACCACTACCACCTGTGTGCGTAGTTTGAACCGGCGCCCAAGATTTGCCAGCATACGAACTCTTCCATCCAGCTCCGCCACTGGACTGGCTTTGCAGTGGTTGCTGGCTTCCAGCAGGTGAAGAGGGGCTCTCCACTGCACCGCCCCTCTCCCGTGCTTTCTTCTCTGCCCATAGCTGCGCTGGTGTTTTCCCACCTTGATCAGCGAACGTTCGGCTGGCGCCAGACACCGTGGTAGCGTTTGCGGTTGGAGTTACGCCGAATTCTCCAGGAACTGGAGCTTTTGTACCAGTAAAAGTAGAAGCGCCCGAAAATTTGTTGGCGACTTTCGGTTTGGGAAGGGTCGTTAGCCGATCTGATGAAGAAAATGCGGCAGACCGCTCTGCAAGAGTCCTCCGTTCCTCACTACCGCCTGAGCCTCCCGTTATTGCGGGAGATAAATTTCTAGGTGAGGCTTGTGAGCCGTCAGATGGTCCTTGTGCTCTTGCTCGAATCGCAGCGATGTCCACCTTTCCGACGGGCTCGTAGGTACCCTTTACTGGTTCGGGACGGTCATCATGAGACTGCCCAGACTCACGCGCCTGTCGACGGATGGCAGCAATATCAACTTTCCCAACCGGTTGATAAGCACCTTTTACAACGTCGCTTGAAGTAATTTTGTCCGAACGGTGAGACTCGAAATTTGATGCGCCCGGCTTCTGAGACATAAGTTCCTGCATGTTTACCTTCGTTGGTTGGTATGCAGGTTTGACTTTCTCAAGTTGGGTTCTTGTAACCGGTGGTGCGTCTGCTCCCCAACCATCATCGTCCACTTTTCCTTGATCAGGTGCCGCTGTACGGTGCGTGCCACCCAAAGGCTTGAAGGCACCACCAGACCGGGCAGGAGTAAAAATTGGTTTTGATGCGACTGACGGTTTGGGGACAGACCTAGCAGGTGCTGGGGCATCTCCCGCAGAGTACTTTGAACCTGACGAGTCTGCAACTTTCTGTACAATACCTTCTGGAGTGAGATCCCGGTCTGAGCGAGCTGTAATTTGAACATGGTAACCCTATACGCCTGTAAGTCGAAGTTACATAGATCAGGCAAAAATGATATTGACGCACATGTAAGAGCTTAGAAACAGCAGCCAGATGGCTTGTGAAATATCCCTTTGTTCTCTCCGGGACTCCCTCGCCGCACCAGCCGATCAAGACTTTTTTTGGGAGACTAGTGTTTGGATCTTTAACTTTCACGTATGCAAACTGTATTTTGCCGTCGGAAAAGTCCTCGATAAGGTCTTCAAGTTCTCCCTCTATAAACCAAGTTAGCTACCACAAGTAAGGCTCATAACTGGTTGGGATAGCAGGTGGTAAAAACAAACCTCCGCTACTTTGGACTTTCAGTACGCTCTCCTTTCCTGCACTATCTTGTTGGAATGCATTGACCAGAGGTGTTGATACTGTAAATATTGCCCACTGTCCATATGTTGGGGAAGCAGCAGCTGGGCCGGTTGGAGCTGAGGCGTCGACCACAGCCTGATAGCTTTTCGAGATTGATGGTCCATTGGTGGACAGATTTAAGGACGCCATGGTGGTGAGATGCGGACGGGGTTAATATATCCGGTGAGTGTCTGGAGTGATAGAGAAACAACTAACGGGGGCAAAGAGGTCCAGGCTATAGCCAAGTCAATGATATGGAACCACTTATTTATGAGCAAATTCTTCAGGAACAGTTATGGGCAATGCTGCCTTGGAACTTACATGTTTCCGTTAGCGGGGATGAAAGATGATGTGGTATAGGAGCCAGTGACCGACTATGCCCGAGAATCCCAGTCAAGTAGCCCGGTACGGTTCCCTCCTCAAGCAGGTAGATGAGAGTGAAAATGGAAGTTGTTCACTTGGGAAAGGGAGCAAAAGCCGTAAAAGAGAATGCCTAAATAGTCTCTTTAGATCGTTGGGGCTGAGATGAGCAGCGACGTATGCACACGTCAATGGCAGACGGGAGTGGAAATGGAGCGACAAAATGCAGCCTGTAGTGAACCGTAGGTATCCAGGTTTATATAAGGTAGATATTGAAACAATAAGTCCAATTTGGATATCCTATTGCTTCCAAGGGTTGTATGGACTCTTGTTGTTGCGTTGAGGCCTGGCACATTCGGCTGGAAAGGCGAGTGGGGTGGTTAGCTAAGCCACTTCAGGCGGCTGAATCAGACGCCGTGGCGCATCGCTGGGCGGCTGACGTAATTCGACTTTTTCAAAGCGGCGCAGTCGTGCCCATACAGCAGGTAAGAATCTGTGGGAGCCATGGCCTCCTATTACGGACTAGCGCCCCGTACACACACATATAGCCACTAGATAGCCACACCAATACAACCACTTAGACGTCCAACAGGTTATGGCCCGGATTGCTCTTTTTTTTTTAAAAACTTTCTGCATATTTTCTTTATTTTTCTGAGGTATAAAATGTCTCATGAGCTGCATCACTGAACTGCAGAAAAAGAGATCTGATGTAAAGTAAGAAAAGCTTTGATTACAGGAAAGATTAGATAAACAAATGGCCCCAATAACATGTGCTACTGCGGGACTGTTAGATACATCTGCAAGCAACATGGATGAACACAAATATGAACAGGATACATCTACTCCTATGCCTAGGGGGGGTGAAATGGGATCTCAAATGAGAGATCAAATGAACAAAAATGCCATGATTCAGATGATGATGAAGTATATGAAAAAACAGGACAAATGAATGGAAATGCTTATACAAAAACTGAAGGGCAACTCAAGCTCTCTGACTCAAGATTCTATTAAGAATAAGATTGATGAATTTCAAAAAGATGCGAAGACCAAGCTGGAGGGAAAGCATGCAGTCATTTTAAATGAATTCAATTATTTGAAATGGAAGAGCTCTATTCTTGTGAATGCACATCTTATTCAAGCAAAATATATTCTCTGTAACAGGCCTACGCCGAAGAGCTCGGCACTAATATAGGTCTTATATAACAAAAAGTAGAAAACGTTAAGGAAAAGAAAAGAAAAGGAAAAGCATTTGAGTGTGAACACATGAGATTCTTTTATGAGCCTGGCGGGGCGGATAATCATATTTCCGATTGGCGTGGCCGCTAGGTCGGCGAAAACCATGGAGCTTCCATTGGCATGCGAGCGGAATGGTCTACTAACATGGGCGTAGCCCATCACATTCTCATCAAGAAAGAAACTATGTCTTCTACAACAGTTTCTCTGAATATTGAGCTCTGAAACAGAAAGAATGAGCTTCTTTACACATGAATCTTTCAATCTTTGAATGCCACTGTACGCGATTCCCTGGGACCACTGGATGAGATTTATATAGCAGTCATTCTATGAAAAAATCTTGTACAACACTATACTATATCTCATGCAGAAGAACATCTTCAAATCACAAAAAAGATGAGAGATTTATGTCTCAAGAACAACAATTTTCACATCTATCTTGCAAATTTCTGAGATCTCAAGGTCAAGCTTGTATCTCTGAGGGAAAAATGAGCTGAGAGTACTTACCATGACCTCTTCATACTGGGATTGGGAGATTGGCAACAGGAATTCATTAGAGTGAAGCTGGATGAATTCTATGCTACTAAACAGGGCCCCATACAGAACTTGAACCTCGATGATTTGATGGATCAATTAGCTACACAAGCCACCGCTGCTGTCACTACTCACTCTATCACTACTTCTACTACCAATAGCCGCCTCTCTACTGCGAACTCTAATGATGAACGTCCTTGTCACTATTGTGAAAATACTGGTCATCTAATCAAATACTGTTGGTTCAGAGACCCAAGCCTCGCGTATGGAGATTGGAAGGAACGTAATAAAGAGCATATCAAGACATTGAGAGATAAGAATAGGGATAGAGATAAGAGAAATCTTGCAAATCAGTCAAGTGAGGAATTCTATGTGGGGGTTTCACTGGATATCAACAAGCTTTTGAAATGCCAGCCAAGTTACCCTAATAATGGATAAGTATGGCTATGACGAATGGAATGGGTGTAGTGGATATGAGATTTCAATGGGTTTTTAATGTATATTAGCAGCACGGTAGCTAGTCCGAGGGGGGGTGTGGGAGCCATGGCCTCCTATTACGGACTAGCGCCCCGTACACACACATATAGCCACTAGATAGCCACACCAATACAACCACTTAGACGTCCAACAGAATCTGCCCACCAACTGAGCAGTAGTAACGTGCTACACCCCTTGACATTTGTTGGGCGTACGCCGCTTCCAGCGTGGTTGCCCGGGCATTCACCCCAGCGCACGTGATCTTCTCTATATATCTTAGCTAGTGAGCGCCTCATCATAATAGAATTTTCAATCTTCTCAACTGACAGATTATGATCTGATAGTGATACATTTTTTTTTTCTTTTTAAAGAGAACACTTCATTGTGTATAATTATCCACTGAAAAGATTTATTTTTTATTTGAATTCTGAAAGAAAAATACTTTGAAATAGTCTAATAATTAGAAAGATAATTACATTACTTTTTCTAAATAAATATTAATAAAAGACATGTTTTTTTTATTATTATTTTCTTTTCATTTCAGTTTTCATGAGTAGTCTATCTATTTCATAGAGTAATAGATAAAGTACTCTACATTTATATTTTTATATTCAGAGAATTCAATTTCTCATTTTTAAAGAAGAAAAATCAGACAAAGACAAAATTATATAATATATATTAATATCAGAGAATATGGTTGGGTGAACTCATTCATGATTGACCAGAAGACCACTCTGATATTTGATGAACAGAAGTCAGAGATTTTTAAAATGAAAGCAGAGATTTCTCAGAGATTACTGCTCTCTTCTATTCTCTTTTTGTTCTATAATGAAGAGCTGCTGCAGGTATGCACACCCTCTCATGAGCCATCCAGCTGCATAGAATTCGTGGACGATGTCAATGTACTGGCTTATGGCGCTTCCACTGAGGCCAACTGCGCGCAACTAGCGCGGATCCACGCGGAATGTGAGCAGTGAGTGAGCAGGCATGGAGCGATTTTCACATCACAGAAGTATGAGCTAACGCACTTCACCAGAGCAAGAACACAATTCAATGTGAAAGAACCTCTACAGCTACTGCAGCAGATTGTTGCACCACAGAAGGCCATGAGAGTGCTGAAAGTGTGACTGAATTCTAAGCTCAAGTGAAAGAAGCATGTGAATGTCACAGTGAGAAAAATGAAATTACAGGTCTGAGCATTAACTCAAACCATCCAGTCAACCTGGGGACTGCCTCTACACCAGACTAGAAGAGTTTACAATGCAGTGATCAGGCCGGCCATCTCTTATGAGGCCCTGGCATGGCACCTCCCATGCGCGACACCTCGGGAGCCAAGACGCCAGCGGCAACTTCTAGCAGAGATGGAGAAAATACAGAATACATGCCTCTGCATCATTGCAGGGGCATATAGAGCCACACTCATCTCATTGCTGAAGACTGAAACACACACCCCACCTCTCAGCATTCACTTGGACAGCCTGGTTGTTAAGGCAGTGGAGCGAATCAGAAGATCAGAAATGGCTAGACAGATAGAGCAGGCATGCACTAGTGTGTGAACAAGACTCAGGTGAAGAAATGAAAGAGTGAGAAGACTAGTTGAGACAGTGCTACATTCTACAGATATACAGACAGCATGAAGTGCACAGTGAGTGGCTGAAGTAAAGCAAACTAGAAGAGACAAAAAACAGACTGATATCAGAATGAACTGAAGCTTTGCAAAATAAGTGCAGAAGAAGATACTACATCACTGAAGAACAAAGTGACAGATATGTAGAATATCTTGAGAAGAGCTCTTTGAAAGATCTTCAAATAAAAAACTATTGAAGTGGCATGAGAGACTGAGCAAGGTGCACAGCTCTCTAATAGTGCAGCTATGTACAGGCAAGACAGGGCTGGCAGTCTTTCTGCACAGATGAAAAGTGCCAGACTTCCCCACCCCCAGATGTGCATGTGGCTATGAGCAGAAAACAGTGACTCATGTGATGATTCACTGTATGCGGTTTGATGTGAGATGTAGGGAACTGGAAACAGAGAGCAGAATTGATAAATAACTGCTGAATACAAAAGAAAATCTTCACAGACTCACAAGATAATGACTTGAACAGAGCATTCTTAAACAGTTCAAGCTAGTCAGAACACTCAGCACATACAAAGCATAGCTGATACATCAAAAGACATGCAGAGAAAGCAGACAAGCACAGAAAAAAGTGAAGCAAGTGTTAAATAACATGAGAGTACACACAACTGGCATGAACAGAAGTGAGAAAAACAGCTACTGATATATTATAATATGAGATTGCATGCATCAAGTGCAATAAAACACAGAAAAGTGTGACACCAGCATGAATTAACACAGGAATTGCGCGCACTGGGTGTGAATGAGTCAGTCTAAATACAGCATAAGCAGTGTGAAGAAGTGACATGTCAACTACTCATCAGATTCAATGCAACAGTCAGATATGAAAAAAACTGAAAAGCTCTTCAGTATAACTCACTCACTACAGTGTTTCACAGCATGAGAGTCTTCAGAGGATTTTTTCTTATATCAGAGATTGCACACTTCTTTCTTCTTTCTTTTTCTTTTATTCTTTTCTATAGTGCTATGCACTCTCTCTCTAAGAGCAGCTGTGGCTGCTCCACAGTAATCTGAAGATGTTAAATAGGCAGAATAGATCTGAGAATCGCGGGGTTTTTAGTCCAGTGTGTAAGAGGCGAGCAATTAGATATGAAAGAACTATATTGTGTCTAATATACAAGAAGAAAAGCTTAAGAAAGAAAAGAGAAAGAAAAGAAAGAAGTGCAAAGAGTGTGTAGAAAAGTGCACACAGATTACAAGCAAGAGCTAGTCACTAGCACGGGAGCCAGCTAGCTCAAGTTCACATAATTATATAGAGATTTAACTTCTGACATTACTCTTTTTCTTCTCTTTCATGATTCTCTGCAGATAGTCATTGAGAGTCTGAGTCTTCTTCATTAGAAATGTCTTTATTCAGATGAAAGTAATTCAGCTCACTCATTTAATCAGATAATGCTTCTGATGATATCTAATCTTCTTCTTAAGAATTTTCTCAACATAGTACTCCTCATGTCCATCAACATCTATGACTGGTGATTGAGATTCATGACAGATTTGAAATGACAGTGAATCTTCAGCAGCAGAATGAAGTAAATCCACATGAAAAACATTATGAATTCCAGATAATATATTTAATTAATAGACATGAGAGTCAATTCTCTCTATTATCTTGAACTTTTCATTCTGAATATTCAGCTTCTTTGAAAACTGAAGTGTAGACACATTCTTCAAATTCATCAGACAGTGTTATTAACTCTGTATTTCAGAGCAATATTTTGATGATGATTAGTCTGAAGTTTTTGTTTCTGCTGAGCATTTGTCATTGAAGTCTGGGCTCAGGTTGCTGCATTTTTTAGCTTTGCTAGAATTAATTCTGCTTGCTTAATTGAGTTTCAAGAACTCTCAGAGACTGAAGTATTCTCTTTCAGCTGTAGCAGATCTAAATTATATTTATATATCAAGAAGAATAAGCTCACATCAGTGATTACTGAGTCTCTATCATTCATGACTAATTCAGCAGATGCTAAACATTCTGATCAGTCATTCTGTGCAAAGTTTATGAACTTTCTGATATAGGTTTTTAATGACTGATTTGCTTGTTCTGTGAACTCATCTGTCTCTGAGTGATAGACTGTGAAAAGATGTCTGATGATGTCTAACTTTTTATATACATGTGATTAAAAAGTTTCAACAAACTGCATTCTGTGATCTGAGACTATAGCTGACAGCACATCATGCTTTCTATAGAAGCAGTTGATAAAGACATCAGCTAGTGCCTCAGTGTCTATTTTCTTACAGAGTTCAATTATCATGCTCTTGCTCAGACAGTCTGTGATCACCATGATATTAGTGAACTTATCAGACTCTGAGAGTTTCATAATGAAGTCAATGAAGATTTCTCTTCATATTTAATCTGATATAAGCAGAGACTTTAGTAGACCATGTCAATGCTTCTTTCATGCTGTGTTTGCTTTACAAATGTTGCAATTGTGAGTGAAAATTCTCATATCTTGAGTACAGTTAAATTAAAAGTAGTCTCAGACAAGAATTTGATATCTGATCTCTCATTCAGAGTGTTCTGTCATCACTGAATCATGGATTTTCTGTAGTATTCTAATCTGTAGAGGTTCAGAGTCTGAGACTCACTTCTGTTCTCTAAAGCAGAGATATTCATTTTCAATATTATATTCTGTCACTGAAATCTTGATCTTTAATCATGAAAAAAACTTTTAAAAGCTGCTGTGAATAATCTGTTTCAGTTTCTTGAGTATATTGTCATTTTTTTTAGTCTGAGCTCATTCTTCAGTGAGAGTGCATTCTTCTATAAACAGAGCTGATACTGTGATTGACACTGTACTAACAGATTGAAGTTTATATAAAAGTTGAGAAATATCTGAGAAAGGCTTTTTCAGACTCTTTTTATCAATTATTAAAAAGTATTTAACTGACTGTAGCATTTGAAATTCTCTGTAGACATGTCTCTCATTGTCTTGGCCACTTGGTAGGTCCTGGTCCCGGTGGGATAGAGCATCCGCGGCAGCGTTGTTCTTACCGGGCTGATACATCAATTCAAAATTGAAACAGCTCAGAAACTGAGCTCAGTGTACTTGCCATTTTGAGAGCTTCTGTGAGATCATGAAGTACTTTAGATTCTTGTAATTAATAATAATTTTGAACTTGTCAGTACTTTTTAACTGAGAGTTCTATTCTTTCAAGTATTTGATTACAGTGAGTAATTTCTTATCATGAATTTCATAGTTATATTCAGCAGATATATTCTTTTTAGAGAAAAAGACACATGATCTCAGCAGTTCATCATTATTATACTGAGAGAGTACTTCTTCAGTAATATAATTAGAAAAATCTGTTTCAATAACTATTTCATGATCAGAGAAGAACTGTAGTAATATTAATATAGAAATAAACATTTTTTTAAACAGTTTAAAAATCTGATTCATTTTCTTGAATTAGTTAAATTTTATGTCTCTTTTGATGAGTTCTGTGAGAGAGGTCACAATCTTCAAAAAATTCTGTATAAATTTTCTATAAAAGTTCATAAATTCTATGAATCTGTGGACATCTTTAACTGTAGTGAAGATTTATTATTTTATAATTATCTGAATTTTCTCTGAATTCATGCTCATATCTTTTTCAGTCTCTATAATAAATTCTAGATACTTGATGAATTGAATCTCAAAGTTATACTTGTCTGTATCAATCTGAAGATCAGTTTTATATAACTTGATAAATATCTTTTTAACATGTTGATGGTGTTGCTTAAGACTGCCTGAGGTGAAAATCAAGATATTATTAATATAGACAGATACAAACTTGTTCAGATATTTATATAGAGCTCAATTGATGTACTTCTGAAAGATACTAGAGACATTTACTAATTCAAAGAAAGTTATCAATTATTTATAGAGTTTATAAGCTATAATGAAAGCTTTTAAACTGATAGAAATAAAAGCTTCAAAAAGAAAAAATATGAAAGAAGCATGGATTTTTTCAGATAGTCAAGCAGTTTTAAAAAGAATTCAAAAGAATGAAATTTATAATGATCAAATGAATATAAAAATAATTCTAAAGATATGCAAAAGAATTCAATTAAAATATAAGACAAAGATATATCTGAGCTGGATTCCTGCTCATATAAATATACATGGAAATGAGCTTGCTGATGAAGCAGCAAAGAAAGAAACAGAACTAAAAATTGTAAGTTCAAAAATAGTTTCATGATCTTTTATTAAAAGAAAGATAAAAGAGAATTGCTTAGAAAAATGACATAAAATATGAGATTATTATTATTATTCTTCAATTATAGATATATATGCAGTCAGAGACTATGATATCTATCTGAGACTCAAAGAGTCTCAGAATTTTTCTAATTTTAAAACTAATTACTATACATTTTTTCTTCAAACAAATAGCACTTGCAATACTTGAATTCCAGCTCAGAATAGTCAGCAAATTGATTTTTCTTTTTTTTTATTTATTTATAAATATCTTTAAAGATTATTTATATTCTCTTTTTTCATTAACGACACGTTTGGGAAGGACTTACAATAACAAAAGTCAGAAACCTCATCAAAAATTATTTTATTCTTTTACATCTAAATCGCGATCACTTTCATACCACAGAGGGTCTTGAAGGGTATCAGCTCGCTCACACACTCTCAAACACCATGGTTGAGGCTGTGAGCGTGAATGGTGGTGCACGGAATGTGGGTGTGCGCGCGGCGCGACGCGTACCTGGAGCCGCGCAGGCAGGAGATGCAGCAACAAATGGTATAGCAGCAACACTGTGCATGATCACTGAGGCTCTTAGAGAGGGGGAGAAAGACAAGAAGATTAATAAGAAAGAATTACTGTATATTCAGAGAGCTCTGAAGGCAGTGAATGAGCTCAAGGAGGACCTGCTTGACAACATGTTAAAGAAGCTAGAGAACGCTACAAGCACATCACAGCAAAATGAAAGATGTAACATGCTGGACAGTGAGATCTCATGGGCGCGCATAGCAGCCAATGAAGGGCCGCCAGCAAAGATAGTAACTGAGTGTGCATTGAGAGAGGTGGTGATATCTCGCCGCAACTGTGATACACTGCCAGTGGAGGAACACACTCCAGAGGCCATTGTGAGAAAGATAAATGGGACCATCAAAGATGTGACCACTGGCACCATAGTTGCAGCAAGATACATGCCTAGTGGTGATCTGATCCTGGTCACAGACAACCCCAGCACGAAGGCCGAGCTGACAAAAAGTAATGAATGAGTGAAGAAATGAAGTGATAAGACACACATGAGAAAGAAGATGTATGCATCTATCAGTGTCATTAGCTGAGTTAGCTCAGATAAAGCAGTAAAGGATGTCTACAAGCAGAACCCATCTCTCAGATGCAGAGTACTCATCCACAGGGTCACAAAGTGGCTAGCTAAACAGCAGCGGCCTCATGGAAGCATTATCCTACATGTAGCCACACCGCAGCAGGCAAACATGCTTGTGGAGAATGGCATCATTCTGGGGAATGAATTCTGCATGGTTGAAATCTTCCACAGGGAGACTCAGGTCACCTGATGCTACAGCTGCCAGCAATATGGACACATAGCCAGATTCTGCCGCAAGGGTGATATCTGTGGGCACTGTGCAGCAGAGGGACACACGGACAAGACCTGCCCTGCAGCACTGAAAGGAAAGAAGGCAGTCTGCTGTAACTGTGAAGAAGATCATCCAGCATGATCTGCAAGATGCTCTGAATGACAGACTGCAGTTTCACTGGCCAAGGAGGCTCTCAAGAACTGGCCAAGACACTTTGTGGTGCAAACACCAGATGAGAAGGGTTGGATCACCCCCAGAAAGCATAGCAGAATCACAGAAGAGAACCCTCTGATTGTTCAGCACAAGGTCAGCAGACCCACGAATGTGGCAAGAGCTGGCGCGCAGCAACGGGGCTCGCTCAGTGGCTATGCATGCCCAGCGCGACCAGACTCCACGCAGGACCAAGACATGGGTGAACTATGAGTGAGCAAGTCCATATACTACAATACAATGTGCATAACTCAAACAAGGTGATGAACGCATTACTGGCCAAGCCTGAAACAGCATTAAACTACAACATCATCGCACTGCAGGAACCATGGATGCAGAGGGAATCTGGAAGGGATACAACATGCCTGGCCAACTGTGGATTCTGGCAGGCAGGCATGCAGATCAAGGAGGCCAGGGTGGGCTTCCTCATCAACAAAAGACTGAAGGCAACAGCATGGGATGTCAGGGTCATTACAGAATCCATGGCATTGCTCACTGTGAACACGGTAAGAGGACCACTACTAATGCTCAATGTCTACGCTGCTCCACCAGGCAGCTACACAACTGTGCCAGAGAGTTCCCCCATCCTTGAGCTACAAGCGGTGGTGGAGGAGGCCGAGGCCTCGCTACCAGCACGAACTCAGGGGCGATGTGCGCAACAGGCGCAAGACCCAGACACAAGTGCGCTACGAGCGCGAGATCAGGGTGCAGACGCGCAACAAGCGCAAAGTCAGAGTGCAGAAGCGCGGCAGGCGGAGGTAGTGGTGCTGGGAGACTTCAATGTGCATCACTCAAAGTGGGGAGGTGAGCGAGTGAGACAGGACTTTGACCTGGCATGGGAGCTCATAGCACAGGTGGATGCTCTCAGACTGCAGCTGGCAACACCACGGGGAGAGATTACATGGCAGGACTGCAGAAGCACTGGCACCACCTTGAACCTAATCTTTCTCTCAGAGAACCTGAGTGCAGGGGTACTGGAATGCCGGGTCGCACACGAGGCGGATATGGCATCAGATCATCTACCAGTGGTCACTAAGTTGGTCATCGACATACCTGTGGTACTAAGGGAAAAACGCAACTGACGGCAAGTGAATATACAGCAGCTGCAAAAGAACTGCCAAGAGCTACAATATTGCAACAGCTTTGGCTCAACAGCAGAGATTGATTGCTATGCAAACTATCTAAGTGAATTCATCAATGAGCTAGCAGAGAAACACACTAAACACGCGCGCATCTGCAAGCAGAGTCGCTCGTGGTGGTCCAACAGAGTGGCGCAGGCAGTGAGTGAGTACAAGAGAACCATGAGGGATGCAGACAGCACTGAGGAGGAAAGAAGACATGCCCGCAACAGGTGAAACAAGGAAATAAAGCTGGCCAAGACTGCCAGCTTCCGCGATCTAATGAACAGTGCTGGCACGGATTCTAAACTGCTCTGGAAGCTGGCAAAGTGGGGTCGCACACACACCAACGAGACCAAGCAACCGGCAAGACTGCCACTGCTTAGGGGAATGCCAGAGGCCTTGGGTGAAACCGAGGTGCGAGCCACTGTCCAGGACAAGGCTGAACTACTACGGGCGCGGTTCTTCCCGGAGCCTTTGGCGGCAAGGGAAGATGACATGAACGTGGGAACGCAGCCGCGGAGTGTGACTGACATGGTAGTGCTCACAGAGGAGGCCATGGCAGCGCTGATTGCTAGGCTTCCGAACGACAAGGCCCCGGGTGCCAACAGCATCCCCAACCGCTTCCTCAAAATGCTAGGCCCAAGGTTCATCACAGCAATAACTGAGCTTACACAGGCCTGCTGGGATTGGGAGTACTACTCACAGATATTCAAAACAGCGCGCACGGTGGTGCTCAAGAAGCCAGGAAAGAAGGACTACAGTGAAGTGGGAGCCTGGAGGCCGATTGCACTACTTGACACCCTAGGTAAAATTGTAGAGGCTGCAACAGCCAAGGAAATAAGGTCTCTGGCAGAGAAACATGGGATGCTACCAGCTCAGCAAATGAGAGCGCGAGGAGGCTGCTTCACAGAAACAGCAATTGCTCTGTTACTGGCGCAGATTCGCACAGTGTGGGAGGAGCAGGGAGCAGTGGTCTCAGTGCTGTCACTGGACATCTCAGGGGCCTATGACAGAGTGCTCAGAAATCGCCTAGTGCACATTCTAAGAAAAAGAGGACTGCCCAGACAGCTGACTGGATGGGTCAACTCATTCATGCAGGGGCGCAAGGTGACACTAGTATTTGATGAGCAGGAAACTGAAGTCTTTGAGGTGAATGCAGGCATCTCACAGGGATCACTCTTGTCACCCATTCTGTTCTTATTCTACAATGAGGAGTTGCTCAGAATATGTGCACCATGAAGTGAGCCTGTCAGCTGCATAGAATTTGTAGATGATGTGAACATTCTAGCATATGGTGACTCAACCGAAGCGAATTGTGCGCATCTGGCGCGGATCCATGCCAGCTGTGAGCTTTGGGTGAGCAGACATGGGGCAATCTTTGCACCACAGAAGTATGAGCTCATGCACTTTACCAGAACAAGAACTAGATTCAATCTAGAACACTCACTGCAATTGCCACAGCAAGTGATCAAGCCACAGAGGGAGATGCGGGTGCTAGGCATCTGACTTGACCCTAAGCTGAGGTGGCGTAGCCATGTCAGTAAGGTGGTAGGCAGAGCGAAATCGCAGATAGGTGCCCTAACTCAGACAACACAGTCAACCTGGGGCCTGCCACTGCAGCATGCCCGGAGGGTCTACAATGCAGTGATAAGGCCCGCAATAGGATACGGAGCGCTGGCATGGCATCAACCACAGGCGACACAACATGAACCGCGACATCAACGCCAGCTGCTAGCCAGCCTGGAGAAGATTCAAAATAAATGCCTACAGGTCATTGCAGGGGTCTACAGAGCTACTCCAATCACCTCACTGGAGGCGGAGACAGCCACACTGCCTCTGGAGATACATCTAGACAGTGTGGTGGCCAGAGCAACTGAGCGGCTTAAGGAGTCAGGAATCATGGAGCAGATAAAACAGGCATGTGTGCAGGTCAGAGCCAGACTTCGCAGAAGGAATAACAGAGGAATGCAGTCAGTGGAGGCAGTACTGCACCCAGTGAGCATGCAGCAGGGGTGGAGTGTAAATTGGGTGAGACAGACAAAGCAACTGAAAAAGCAGGAAAGACAAGAAAACAGTGTGCATAACTGGGCCTTCAAGAGATGGGTGAGGGAGGAGGCAATGATAAGATGGCAGAACAGATGAAGAGCGCGCACAACACCATGGGGAGAACTGTTTCACAGGCCCCCAGATGTAGAGCTACTAAGATGGCATGAGGGCCTGAGCAAGGCCCGAAGCTCATTGATAGTCCAGCTGCGTACCGGCAAGACAGGCCTTGCAGTGTTCCTCCACAGAAGAAGAGTTCCGGACTTCCCCACACCAAAATGTCCATGTGGATATGAGCATGAAACGGTGCTGCATGTGATGATACACTGTACACGATTTAGTGGGGAACGCGCGGAGCTGGAGCAGGAGGGCAGAGTGAATAAGAAGTGGTTGCTGGACACCAAGGAAGGACTGCACAGGCTCACCAAGTGGTGGCTCAAGCAGGACATCCTCAGACAGTTCTCCCTAGCCAAGGTGTTAAGTGAGAGAAGGGCGGAATGAGATGCACAGCACAACTAAGAAACGCGGCTGGCGCATATCAGGGGGTGAAGGGCGCGAAGAGCGAGGCCCTACCAGGAGATAGTGAGCTTGAAGCGCGGATCTGGGTGGACTGGCGCGCTGCAAGCACGAAGTTGGGCGACCGGGCGCGCCACAAGCGCGGAGTTGAGTGGCCTGCGCGCTACAAGCACTCCAGGACGTTGAAGTCTGCGCGATGAGCGGCGGACACACAGCATGAGGTGCCACATTCATTAGAAGTCTTTCTTATGTTCAGACAGAGGTGATGGTGATATAGGGGGTTTTCTTGTCTTCTCATGGTGCTATGCACCATCTTCTCTAAGAGCAGCGGGAGCTGCTCCACGGTACTTGAAGTGATTACAAATGTTGAATAGATTTGCTGTTCAGAGGGTTTTTAGGCCAGAACTATACTAGATAGCCCAAGGTTTTTCTCACTTTGTATACTAGCTGCCTCCCCACATATCCTCGGGATCAAGTGGTGTAGAAATAATAATAATAATAATAATAATAATAATATTCTCTTTTTTCATATAATTTTCAAGTGATTACAAAGAAAATAAATTAATGATAGACAAAATAACTCATGACATGAATACAAAGGAAATAAAAGACAGACTCTAACACAAAAGAAATAGTGAGATATTATATAATATCTAGCAGTTTTTATAAAGAATATTTCAGATTCTCATTCATTTATATTTTCATCTTTGAAATAGAATTGATTTCTAGTAGCTATTTGAGTTTCATTGAGAAAATCAATTAAATATTGACTGTTTATTTCAGTTGAAAATAGTAGTTTTATATTCATTTCTCTCAGTTTATATTTATATCTCAGTTCAGCTCTAAGTTCTTGATTTAATGAGTAATTCATTAAGATATGTTCTGAATTTTCAAGAGAGTCACAATATTCACAATTTTCACTTTCAATATCAGATATTCTTTTCAAATAAGATTTGAAATAGTCATGATCTAGTTTCAATTGAATGATTGAGAAGAAAAGCTTCTTCTTGTACTTAATAGAGCATGATTTTCATTTAAATTTAGTTTCAAATCTAAAATAGTGAGGACTTTTTCTTTGTTTTTCTCATATTTTATGTCATTTTTCTAAGCAATTCTCTTTTATCTTTCTTTTAATAAAAGACTATGAAACTATTTTTGAACTTGTAATATTTAGTTCTGTTTCTTTCTTTGCTGCTTCATCAGCAAGCTCATTTCCATGTATATTTATATGAGCAGAAACCCAGCTCAGATATATCTTTGTTTTATATTTTAATTGAATTCTTTTGCATATCTTTAGAATTATTTCTATATTCATTTAATTATTATGAATTTCATTCTTTTGAATTCTTTTCAAAGCTGCTTGATTATCTGAAAAAATTCATGCTTCTTTCATATCTTTTCTTTTTGAAGCTTTTATTTCTATCAGTTTAAAAGCTTTCATAATAGCATATAATTCAGCATCAAATACTTCACATTCATTTCCAATATTCCATGAATCTGATGTATATTTGTAATTATCTTCTGTATATGCTATTCCAGCTTCTAGGCCTTTATTTTCATTCATTGAACCATCTGAATAGATTAGAATTGACTTTTTAAAATCAATTTTCTCTATTATTCTCCTATGATTCTCAGCTTCTTCTGGTTTTGATAATGCGCTTATTTCAATTGAAATCATTGAGCCTAGTTTTTCTTTTCATGAATATAGCTTTTTGTGTTCAATCTTTTCAATATTTAATGAGGAGAACTCATTTTTAATCATTGAGCATACTCTATATAGTTGAGAAGAGATTTTTTTTCTATTTCTCTTATTTTCTTGATTTTCTTGACTTTCATTTCAATCTAGATATCTATTTCAATCTAAGTCATTTCCAGATTGAATTGGAGGATAAGATGTAGATATTCTTTTTCTAATTGAATGAATATCTGGCATTTTCATGATTCTCAGTGTATAATTCTTGTATATCTTCTCAAATCTTATTTCAGGAGGTGATATAAAAGCTTCTATTTCCATAGCTCTACATGGAGAGGTTTTGAAAGCTCCCAGAATTCTTCTTAAAGCTGTATTCTGCAATTTTTGAAACTTATCTATGAAGTGTTTCTGGTTCTTCCACCATATCTGAACATCATAATCAGAAATAGATGCTATACATGCAATGTATAGCTGTCTCATAGCTTGAAATGATAAACCCCTTTCAGTATTAGAAAGTTGTATTATACTATTTAAAACTCTTTCAGCTTGAGCCATTCTTTTTTGAATATAAGATTTAAAATTGAGTTTTGAATTCAGTCAGATTTCTAGTCATCTTACAACTGATTTAGGCTTTATTTCTTAATTTAATAGATTTAAACTTATTTCCTTTTCATATCTTTTTGGAAAAAAGTGAATTAATTCAGTTTTTTTCATATCAAATTGAATTAGGTTTAAATCTTCTCTATTAAATATCTCTTACACAGCTTTTTCAATATTTTCACAATTTTCTTTTATTGTTCTTGAGCTGAAAATCAGACCTATATCATTAACATAGCTAGAAGATCTCACTATCTCCATTTCTCTATCTTTGAATAGATTTTTTGTATATATAGCAAATAGAATTGGTGAGACTGAAGATCTCTGAGAAACTTCTATTTCAATTTCAGTAATATCTTGCTTTAATGAGTCAAAAAGTAGTTGAATATATCTTTTTGACATAAAACATATAACCCACTTTATTAATGCTTTTGGTAGTTTCATCTCTTGAAGAATAATTATTAGCTTATTCTTTGAAACATGATCAAAAGCACCTTTTATATCAATAAAAGCAGCTGTTGTAACTAAGCCTTCATTTTTTGCCATTTGAATATCATGAATTATTGATAAAACTGTATCTATTGCAGAATTCTGTTTTCTGCCACCCATTTGATCATTATATAATAAATCAGTGATTGAGCCTAGATATGATAATCTTGTTGCTATTATTTTTTCAAGAATTTTTCCCAAGCAATTCAAAAGTGATATAATTCTATAAGACTTTGGCATAGTAGCTTTTCTATTTGGTTTTGCAAGAACTATACCAGTTGCTTGTCTCCAGCATTCAGGGTGATACCCATTCTTCATTAGTTGAGAGAATAATTCAAATAATTCATTTTTCAGAGAATGAAAGACTTTTTGAATGATTAAATGATTTATAGTATCAGGTCCTGCAGCTGTTTTTGTAGAACTTGTAAACACAGCAGTTTCAAGTTCATTTCTAGATAGATCTGGCCAAGCCCATCTTGAATCTTCAATATATTCACATATTGAACTATATTGTTCAGATTGAGGTGGTTTTTGAAATAGAATTTTCATAAAAGCCTGACATTTTTGTTCAAAAGAATGAGCAATATATTCCTCATTTTCTATTTTATATTTTAGAGATGGAAGCTTTGCAACAGATTTAGACTTTGTATATTTAAAAGCTTTAAATATTTCTTTTCCCTGTGCATTCTCAAGAAATTTATTCCAGCAGCTAGTTTTAGCTTTTTTAATTAATGTGAAATATTCATTTCTTATTCTTTTATATTCTTCATAAGATATGATATTCTCTTTCCATTCTTTTTTTATTTTTGCTAGATTTTTTCTTTTTTCTGTTATTTCTTCTGACCACCAAGGTTTTGAGAATTCTGAGAGCTTTTTCTTTGGTATAAAGTTTTTAATGCTTTCTAATATAATTTCAGTTATTATATTAGTTCTACTTTCTAGCATTATATCTGTTATTATTGTCTTTTCATTTCAATTTGATAATTCTTCTTTTTTTTCAAATTTTTAAATCTTCAATTCTCTTATTGATTTCAGACCATTCAGCTTTTTCAAAATTATATTGATTTGATAGTAGAGGATTCTCACATGTTTCCTTTTCATCAATTTCAATATTAAATTGAATAACTTCATAAGCAGATCCTGATGTTTCTTCTGAATTAATAAATCAATTATAGATCTTGTTTTCAATCAAATTTTTTTGATAGAAAGGTTAAGTCTATGATTGATTTCTTCATTAAGTTGTTTCTAAAGAAGGTCTGTCTATCAATTTCATTTATAATATCTAATTCATGTTGTAGAGCTCACTCTACTATTTTCTCTGATCTTATTGAATAATCACATTCAGAATTCCACCATATATGATGTGCATTGAAATCACCACATATAATAGCATTTTTTTCTGGACTTAAATTCAGCAGTTCTCTGTCAACTGTCCCATGAATTATCATTTACCTTCAGTGATTTTTCATTATAAATATTTATCAATTGAATACTGTCAAATTGATTTCTTGTATCTATAATATCTCCAACTAGAATATCAGAATTAGATATATAATTACTTTTTATATTGAATTGAAATCTTGATCTTTTTCTTGCATATATCACAACTCTTGCTTTTTACATCTGATTTCTCTGGTAAAAAGCAGTGATAGCTTGAATGAGAAATTATAAATTGTTGTTCTATATCAAAATTTGGCTCTTGTAATAGAATGAAGTCAGTTTGCTCTTCAAAGCCTATCTGTAAGCATGAATAGATAGCATCTTTATTTCTATCAACATTGTTTTGAATAAAAGTTATTTTTGAAGCATTTTTGATAGTTTTTTTCTTCTTTTTATTATTGTTTTGTGTAGTAAACATGTACAAAAGGAATAAATTGAAGCTGTGTTTCTTTTATTCTGAATCAGGTAATAGATTTATATCTATTATCTGTATTCAGAGCTGGAACTTCTACTGCTTTCATAGAAATGAGATTTTCTTTATCTTTTCTCATTTTTATAGGTGTAACAGGGTTTAAGATCTGTCTATTTTTTGAAAAAGAATTTGACTCAGAAGAAATAGACATTTGAGAATTTCTTCTTTTTGTAGTTTTATCTATTTTCTCTGTATTTTGAGTTTCTTTTCTTCCATTTCACATCTTTATTGAAAGACTTTTTCTTGAAAATGAAAATACAATCTTTTGAAATAGATGTGTGCTTTTCATAGCAATTACTGCATTTGATTTCAGTGTGATTGCAGATTTCACCTATTTTTCTACATGTGTTGCAAGAATGTTTCATTTGTTTTGTGATCTAAAGCACAAAACTGACATTTAGAATTTCTTTTTACAAGTATTTGCAAAGTGTCCATGTTTCTGACAGTTTGAGCATTGAATTTGAGATTTAATATTCTCTCTTGAATCTTTGAATTCAAATACTTTCATTTTCAATCCTGCAATTATAATATACTGTCGTTTTGACTGTTCTATTGTATTTGTAGTAATTAAAACTGAAGCATTTTGATTTCTTTGTCTTTGCTCATAAGAATTGAGCCAAATTGGGGTTTTTTTCAAAGAAATTGAATTATATATTTCAATTTCTTCTTTCAAATTTATCATGCCTTCTTCATGATCAAAGATTTCAACTGAAATATCATGTAATACAAATTTTCCCCATTTCTCATCTTTTTCACATGAAATTTCAATAGAGAGAGCTTTTTGAACTATCTCTTTCCAGCAGTTTTCATTTTGAATTAGATATTCAGAGCTGAAATCTGGCATAGCAGTAATTACAATTGAATTTCCCAGAAAAGAGGTTTCAATTGATGAGATAACTGGCTTGAATTCTTCATTTTGAGTTTCAAATGAAGTTTTGATTGATTTTGTTTCTAAGTTCAAAAATGAACTTAGAATCATTTTAGAATAGATTTTTCAAAGATAGCTCTATCACTAACTTTTAAAATCAGTCTCTGTTTTTTTGATTCAAGAAATTTAATCTCTTTTTAGCTTTTCTTTGTTCTTTTTCTCAACTAATGAGAAAATTTTTTCTGCTTTTTTCAGCTGTTTTTCTTTTTCAATATTTTGTGAGCTATTGAGAGCTTGAGTATAGGTTTTTGTCTCATTTTCAGTGTTTTCTTTTGAAAGAGATTCAGAAGAGATTTTTTGAGATACAGATTTTTCAGTTTTTTTCAAAACTATCTTCAGATTTGAAGAAATATT
>MOWL01000060.1:0-13367 GCA_002110485.1 Emergomyces orientalis
ACGTATGGGGGGGCTGATTATTGGATGAGTATTACGGACGATGCCACGAGATATCGGTGGGCCATTTTAATGGCCACCAAGGGTGAAGCAACCGCGAAACTACGGGATTTTATAACAATGATTGAGACCACTGCGCAGCGATGCGTGGGCTCCTTGCACTGGGATGGTGGTGGAGAATTCAAGAGCGATGAATTAAAAGCTTTTTGTAAACAGCGAGGCATTGCCTATGAGACGACTACGCCATATACCCCACAATCAAATGGTCCAGCGGAACGTGCGAACCGCATAATAATCGAAAGAACTAGGAGCTTGCTATTCGATAGCGGGCAGCCTAGGGACCTATGGGGTGAGGCCATGCAGGCTGCCGTTATGTTGATCAATATGTCTCCCACCTCTACGAAGCTTTACGGGTGCAAGGAGGGGTCTCCGCTGACCCCCTTTGAAGCATGGATGGGGGTGCAGCCCACGGCGAATTGGCTGCATAGATGGGGCTGCAAGGTCTACAAGAAGGATCTGCGAGTTACTAATAAGCTTGCGGATAGAACGGATGGGAAAGAATGGATCTTTGTGGGTTATCAGGGCCTTCATCAAGTTCGCATATGGGACCCTGATGCACGCAGGTTGGAGATAGCACGAGATGTGGTTTTTGATGAAGCTCTCGTGGAGGACGTGTCATTCATTAATGCCGCTCTTCCGGCTCCTCATGAGCCAAATAACATACCGGATGAGCTCGATGTTTTGAATCCTGCGGATGGATGGCAGCACTGTCTCCTGCGGCGCCTGGCAAGGGAGCGGCCGCACATCATGAAGATGCTTGTCAATGGGGATCTGGAGGAGGCCATTGAGCCTACCTATCTTATAAACAGTGATGTTGATCTCCTTAATGAGTCTGACGAGCATGCTAATGATAATGGTGATGAACCCGTGCTTAGTACCCTTACGGACCGTCCCACGACCTTAGCGGAGGCTCGACGGAGCCCTGATTGGCATCATTGGCTCGAAGCAATGAGGAAGGAGGTCGATATGTTCAATCAAAAGAAAACATATGTTATTACTGAGCGGTCCCCGGATATGGATGTTCTTACGGGTAAATGGGTATATGACCGCAAATTAAATAATAAGGGAGAAACCATCCGCTTTCGCGCACGATGGGTGGTTCGCGGATTCCTTCAGCAGCGAGGAGTCCATTATACGAAGTCTTACGCTGCCGTTGTCTCTGGTCCTACAACCAGAAGCCTATTCGCGATCTCTACGGCTAGGGGATGGAAATCGAAGGCAATTGATTACGTGTCTGCATTCCTTAATGGCGTGCTGCCACAGGAAGAAATGATCTATATGCAGCTCCCGACGGGCATAAAACATGGCAGGGGCAATCTAGTTGGCCTGGTTCGCCAGAGCCTGTATGGGCTGAAGCAAGCTGCGAGGACGTGGTATTTTCTTGCCACTGAGCATCTCACTTCGATTGGTTTCCGCATATCACCGTATGACGGCGGATTCCTATATCACCCCATCCGTAAGGTGTATTTGACGCTGCACGTTGATGACTGCCGCGTTACGGGGCCCAATGAGCATGATATTGACTGGGTTCTCGATGAGATTGCGAAGCGTTTTGACACCAAAAGAATCGACGATGATAAGCCATACTTAGGTATGGAAATTGCGGGCCGTAATGGTGATTTACTGGTCACGCAAACACGCTATATTGATGAGATCCTTGATGATTTTGGCATGACTGCAATCAATCCGGCACCAACCCCCATGAATGCTGGCACAAAGCTCCAGTTCTCGCCGGATGAGGATAAGGGCCTTGATGATGATTTTACGGCTACGCGATATCGTCAAGGGCTTGGGTCTCTTCAATATCTGGTTACAAGCACCAGACCGGATATAATGTTCGCGGTAAATTATTTATCGCGATTCAATTCTCGCCCAAATAAGGAGTGCTGGGCTGCTTTGAAGCATGTTCTCCGCTATATGAAGAAGACTAGGACTACGGGCATTCTGTATAAGAGGAATATAGGGGACGAAGGGCTGGCTCCCATGGCCTACGCGGATTCAGATTGGGCGGGTGCAGACCCCCAATATAAATCGACTACGGGCTATATTATAATGATCAATGGAGCTCCCGTATCATGGCGTTCGCAGCGGCAGATCTCTACGGCGAAGTCCACAACTGAAGCTGAGTATATTGCTGCTAGCGAAGCTGCGTGCGAGCTGATTTGGCTTAAAGATATGCTGCATGATGCGGGACTGCTTGAGAATGCGGATGGCTATGTTCTTTCCAATAATCTGCATATTGATAATAAAGGTGCCATTGATCTAGCTAACGGCGAGTCTTTAACTAAGCGCTCGAGGCATATTGAAGTCCGCTACCATATATTACGCGATCTAGTGGCTAAAAAGGAGCTCCTTCTTCGGCACGTCAGCTCAACGGAGAATAAGGCGGATGGTTTTACGAAGGCGCTGCCTAGGCCCGCATTCAATGCTTTTGTGGCTAATCTTGGCTTGATTGGTTCGGGGGGATCTGCTTAATGGATTTAACTAAAAGTTTTGTACTTAGCTGCTATTTTGATTTTTGATGCCTATGGCGTGGCCTGTGTGCGTGCTCCTGGGGCGCCCTAGCATGGGGGGGTGTTAGGTGATACTAGGGCTACCCGGGTCACATGCCCCACACACACATATATATTTTAGCTAGTTAGGTAGTTCAATATGATAGGCTTGATGCACTCTATGAAAACCCTATCCCACGTGACCCACCCACACATCCATTATATTAGCTGCCGCTAGCCACTAGATAGATCATAACAACGAACCACGTTCAACCTCTCTAACGCATTCCCGGACCCTAGTCGTGCCTTCTCTAGCCCCTGCTGTTTGTTGGTTTGTCACAGCCCTGCTGAACCGGAGCGCGATTCTCCTTCTCCTTTCTCTCTCTACCTTGGATCTTTCATATACTTGACGCCTTTAGTTATACTAGCATTGTGTGAGCATCTTTTTCACGTCTTCATTACTTTGTCTATTGCACTGGATATACCTGCCATATATAATGGCCGATGACGAGATTCAGAGGCTGCGCCAGCGCTTGGAGGACGAGAAAAGACGTCGACAGGAAGTGGAGCAGGCTCAACAGGACGAGAAAAGACGTCGACAGGAAGCGGAGCAGGCACAACGGGACGCAGAGCAGGCCCAACGGGACGCAGAGCAGGCCCAACGGGACGCAGAGCAGGCCCAACGGGACGCAGAGCAGGCCCAACGGGACGCAAAGCAGGCCCAACAGACGTTAGAAGAACAGATACGGCCCTTAACACTTTTTGAATATCTTGATGCCTGCCACACTCGTCTCTTCAGGGGTCTTGTCCCAGGGGAAACAAACCGTTCAACCAAAGGAAGTGCTGACAATGCTGATGGCAAACTCCGTCCTCATCGCCTCCGGGAATGGCTTTCATTCGCCGATGAACAGACGGAAATATGGGATCAATTGCTGAATAAAGAGAATGAAGGGTTTATTATGCAGCTCAAATTCGACTCCTTGCATGCAATGATGGCTATGGGAAAGAAGACACGAAAAAACATTTACTCAGAACTTGACCTTCGCTATTTCCAACGGGATGCCATCACAGTGCCCGTAGGGTCGATTATAGAGGCTTTTTTTGAGAATGAGCGACTCCAACATGTATTTAGACTTCAGGGCCAGATTACCTTTGAAAACCACGGAAATGCACTTACCGAAAATGAGGGGGAGGATGAGGAAGTTATGGCACGCCCATCAAAGCTCCGGAAAGGAACTAGAGGGGCCGCAATACCTACCACGCGTTCAACTTCTGCCCGACCTCTGGCAGATGAGTTTTGCATTTACAATAAAGGGGATAAGGTCAAAATCCCTGTCTTGATTGGTGAACTCAAGCCACCACACAAGCTTCCACTGGCAGTTATACAAAATGGGCTTCAAGAAATGGAGCTTGATGAGGTAGTTGAGCTTCGTAATGACGACACAGAGAAAATAAAGCATCATCGCTTGGTGGCTGCAGTCATCACGCAGGCTTTTTCTTACATGGTTAAGGCCGGTGTTGAATACGGGTATGTGAGTACTGGGGAAGCATTTATTTTCCTTCACTTTAAAGCCGATGAACCAGGGACTGTTTTTTACTATCTTTCAGTCCCTGAGCAAGATGTGGGCAAGGAAACTGGATTTACGGGGGAGCCTGAAGGTGGTCACAATAGACTGCATATGACAGCAGTTGGGCAGGTTCTTGGTTTTGCACTCCGAGCAATACAGACTACCCCACATGATCAAAAATGGAAAGACTGGGCTGCAAGTCAGTTGAATGTGTGGGTTCTTACAGAAGAAGATTTATATCTATCAACGCCGGAAAAAGACGAGAAGCCGCCCACACCTTACAAGCCACTGAAAAGTGCTAAGACCTTTGCCGAGAATAGCCCTGTCCGCACCCGATCCCAGGCCGCACGGTCAACCTGCAAACCAACATCTTCATTGCAGAACAGTAGTGGGGAAGATGACAATGATAGTGAATCTGATCCTGATTCGCCTAGTCAAAGACCTCACCAGTCTGCGGATTTCATGGTTGTGGTACCTCCCCCACCTACCTGGGCATCATCCCACAAGGGCCCCGTCTGTAAGGATGGAACTCGGCGATATTGCACACAGAAGTGCCTGCTTGGTCTCTTGAATGGTGGGCTGCTGGATAGGGCCTGTCCAAATGTCAAAGAACATGGGACAGATGTTCATAAGATTGACCACCCCACTTTCCTCTCTCTCCTCATGGCACAGATACTACAAGAAATAGTAGATCCATGGACCGATCCCCTAGGTTGCGAATCACTGCATAGACATGGTACTCGCGGTGCACTGTTTGAAGTTATCCTTTTTCAATATGGCTACACGCTTGTAGGAAAAGGCTTTCCCCCGGAGTTTGGCCACTACCTCAGACGTGAAAAGGCACTCTATGACCAATTGCAGCCAATCCAGGGCTTGCATGTCCCTGTATGTCTTGGCACGATTGATGTGTCTAAGCGGCCCATGTTCTACGACGGAATCGCGGACATTCCACACCTCTTACTTCTTGCCCACGCAGACACTAACATCTCAGAATGTGATGTTTCAAAGGATCAAATTGTGTCTGCAGCGTTGGAGTCACTGCAAGCCATTCATGCGTTGGGTGTACTCCACCATGATGCGGAGACGAGAAATCTGTTCTGGAGTGAGGAAGGTGAGAATGTGCTAGTTATTGATTTTGAAAGAGCAGAGATTCTTCGCCCTGAACGAGCGCCGCTAGGAAACACATCATCAAATCAGAAGAGAAAGAGAGGAAGTGAAAGTATAAGTGAAGAAACAAAGATAGATGTGAGACAGAAGTGGATTGACACGAAGTTTGAGAGAGAGCTGAAGAGAATGGTAGAGCACTTGAAGAGATATCTCAAGTCTTGACAGTGTTTGTTATAGGTATTCTTTTATTGTCTAACAGATAGAGTGTGGTGAAATTTTGAGATTAGCTGATGTGGGGGAGGTTGATGTTGTCTTTCTTCTTTTATTTTACATGTGCCTGTCTTCTTTTATAACTTTTGCGACGATGTCATGGTCGTTTGAAGAGGTCAACATTGCCTATGCCTCTTTACATCAATTTTGCCATCCTCTGCCTGTTTTAACTTAATGGGGTAGATTGCGTCCAGCTTGCTCCGCTCTTTCTGATACAGATACTGCAGACGGTCCTCAAGAGAGGTAAATTCCCCGTAGTAAGCCTTGTCGATGAACGTCCAGTATATCTCATCAAACATGGAACTGAACCATGCTGCCAGACACACTCAGAACAGGCCACTATTCAAAGATTCTTGCATGCGTGGCGACAGCCTCTGAGACTCGAGCAACATGCTATCAGATATCATGTCCGATTCAGCAGCTCGTAGAGCATTCATAAAAAGATGAAAACGAGGCTTATAGCGAATTAAGAACTCTGTTAGACATATATATTGTGAATCAGAAGTGCGTGCCCCTGGAAATCTTTAACACCATCCAGCACATCTGGGCATGACGGGTGAGGACACCAGAGCAGAGCATTTGGGTCAAGGTAGCGGAGGTGGCAATTTTGGACATGTCTTTGAAGATGATCGGGCCGTGAAAAGAAGTATATTCATGCAGAGTGTGGCAGCTGGCTATCTCCAAGACAGAAGAGACACTGAGTACCCAGACAAGTGATGGGAAAGGTATCTGCATCAATGATGCCATCAAGTGCAATATCCATTCTGTAATCAGTAGATGAGACTCCACTTACATGACCTCTTGCATAAGCTGCAGAGTGTAGCCCAATCCTGGATGATTTGCACTCAGTGAATATAAAGCTCATGCTGATCTTCAATTTGATAGTCTGACAAATAGAAAAGATTCTGAGCAAGTCACACTTATTTCTTGAACACAAATTAAATATTATTCTCATCATTCATCTTGAGTTTCTTGCTAATAGACAATTCTAAAAGTTGCCTCTCAATCTCAATAATATCAATCATTGCAAAGAATTTCTGTCTCATGTCATCAAATATCTCATGATGAAGAGTCTGCTTCTTAGCTCTGATGATATCTCCAAGCTCTGTATACTGGAAATGCAGTGCTGTGTCTTTAGCTTTGAGGACTGAACTGTCCTTTCTCTCAATAAGCTTGTGCAATGAAGACTGCTGATTACAAAGCTTGATGAGCTGAGAATCTTACTTGATTGCATTTTTCTGCTCATTGCTAAGTTTCTTTGAAGCATGAGAATTGTGTGTGAAGCTGAATCTTTCAACAGTCTGAATGATGAACTCCCAGGCTGAACAGCCAAGGTAGGCGGACTGCACATTCTGCTTGACTTTTATTGATATATAGTAGTGTTCAAAAATATCTGCCTGGGAATGACCCATGACCTGATCACGCTCACTGGTGGTTGCAACAGCTGGGCATGAAAACATCAGAACACAGTTGATGAAAGAGTGAAGATAAAGTACTCACTATCAACCGCGTTGGCGGTTTCTCGCCTGATACAATAATATGGTGTCAACTTGTGCTCAAACCCTGCGTTACGCCCCAGGCGTTGCAGATACTGCTTGAATGTGTCATAGAGCAGAGCTTTATCTGAAAAGATTCAAATTCTCTCTGCAGTGTGTACAGCTTGACAGAATATGGGGATATTGAGTATATTTAATTTTCATTTCAGATGCAGGCTGTTATAGAGTGCTATAATCTGAATGCAGAGCATATTTTCAACTGAGTTGATATCTCTTGCATCAAATGCATTATCAGCCAGTGCCAGAGCAAGAAAGTGAAAAACAGAATAAAGTATAAAATTGTCATCTTATTCATGAAAAATATAAGTTATTCTAAACAAGTGAGTTTTTTGAATATAAATATCAGATGAGTGTAGCTTATAATTGTAACTTATTTCACTTTCTCTTCATGAACAAAAGAGATACTTTTATTACAAGTATATATCAATTCAGTTGATCTGGGTTAGAAATCACACACAGAACAATATTTTTATAGCAGAGAGTATTATTGAAATTACAGAGATAATCACTCTTGATAAATACTCTGAAATGAGTTGAGATGTAGATACTAAACAACATTAGCAGTGAATTCTATATAGTATATCATTCATGAGTAACAAATGCAGTATTCAGACATCAGTGATAGTGAAAAATGATCACAAGATCTTTCACACTCACTATCAGTTTATAGTCAATTAATAGATTCAAATTGTACTCATCAGTCAAAGAACCCAGGATGAACTAAAAGTGAGAATTAAAAAAGAGAATATATATATTTTGAAATAAAGCTCTATCTCACTAATTAGTTCATTCATCAATTCATTCATCTTTCAGCCTATTTCTCTCTTAAAGAGCACTTGAAGAAATTTTCATTCAACTCAGATTGTACTCTGTTTGATAATATTAAAATTTTTCAATCTTCAATCAGCATAGACTCAGAAGTTCTCATCCACACATGCAGAAAGATGAGAGTGGGCATCAACACTCATAAATGCACAGTGTTTTTACAAGAGTTGTTTGCAAATTTCACCATGAATCTGATATGCATAAGACTCACTGATTCCAGAAGCGCTGAACACAATTAATGATAATAGTTGTGGCATCAGCATATTTCTTGTCTATGGCCTGGAATTGAGCCAATCTGATGGTATCTCTCGCGCGGTACTCGTCTGGGGTGAGTGTCTGTCTCGCCTATTATCTTCCGGTCGCGTCGACTCTCCTTAATGCATCCGGAGGACTTCCAAAAGCAAGTCCATCGGGAAATCATGTTATCCGTATAGCAGGAGGAAGCAGAGACCATAAAAAGATGTAGTGACTAGTACAGAGAATAAAGCAGTACGAACAAAATGTATAGTAGAGACAGTGTCGCAGGAACAAGAGAAAAGCTCGAAAGGAGCGGGAGATGTCGAATTTATGCATTTTGAAGAGCGGAGAACTACCACCAACGAAGTTTAAGCATAAATAATTTGTAGGACATCACGACGTTCATGGCCGGCGAGAGAAGGGGTAGAGAGCGAATGTTGTTTGGGTAAAAGCAGCATATGTTTGGCGTCACGTGTTAAAAAACGGCCTTAAAACAGCATTGAAAAAGAGGCACCTTGATTGGCCGCACCCCCATCTTACAGACTATAGGTAGAAAAGGCGGCACTGGCTAGTGTTTCAAACGAACATCTTCGCTACTGAGATCGATCTACCCAGCAAGCGTTGATGCCGTTTCATCCCATCCCAGCACTATTTTAATGCTGCTTGGTTAAGAGTGGAGAAGGTGGCCTAGGCTTCGGACTTACGTCCCACTTTAGTTTAAAAGGCTCGAATTCGTTGTTCAGCCCCTGGAACGGGCCATGGCGGCGGGTACATCTCCCACCCGCTCCCCACCCGCTCCCACTGCGTAGATACTCCATGAAATAAATCAATTTATGGTTCCCAACGATGGAAAACTTTTGATTAGGGTTCAATAAAAGAGGCATGGAATCGGAGATTTCTCCTTTTCTAAATTTTCTAAAAAAAACTTATCAGGCAACAGCACACAGTGGAAACGACTGTTCTGCTTAAAATTTTTATAAAACTAAAAAGCATGTAGCCTTAATTCTGTCAATTTTCCCCAAGCTAATTTCATGATTGTTTGCTCTTCTAGCACCCACCAAACAAGTTGAAAAATCAACACATCATCATCCTCATCATCATCATCATCATTATCGTCAGTACTGTACCAACTTTCGCCTCTCAGCCCTCCTCCCCCGCCATCAATCCGTTTACAAACAGTTCCATGCACCCAGCTACCCACAACAAGTAAGCGCCTCACACCCACTCTTACAAACAATCTTACACGTCGAACCGCCCGCCTCCCTCCTCATCCGCAAACCAGTAGTTGTCCCTTCCAAAAGAAGAAAGCCCTTGCTCCGTCTCTGCACCAGTCGTATCGCCAACCGATGATGGTGAAGAAGTAGAAGCAAGCTCAGGCTGCAACGTGACAGAGTGAATCCCATAGGCGTGCAAACATTCGCCAATGCGCTGGGCGCGGGCCATGAAGCCCGTGAGAGAGGTGTCGGACGTGACAACGTGTGCGGAGGCGATGGCTTTGCTTTGGTTGAGGCGCCAGGCGTGCAGTTCGTGTACGGAGAGGACGCCAGGGATCTAGCGGTATAAGTTAAATTTCAGCTACCTTTATATATAATGGGAATGGTTGACGGGAAGGAGGATGTAAAGAAGGCGGGTATTATACATACCTTTTCTAAATCATGTTGGACATCGTCTAGACTGACTCCAAGTGGGACGGTGTCGAGAAGTATGGAGCCGCTATTTTTTACTATTGGCGGTGACAGAAGAGGAAAAGGAAGTAGATTAGCTTTGTGCGCCATCCCAACCCGGATTTGAAGGGACCGGGAAGGTATAGGGTAAAAAGCGAAGAGAAGGGAAGAGAGAGAGAGAAACAAAATTCAAGTAGTTTGAATGCCTACCGAGTGGAATGGCAGAAGCCAGAATCAACACTCCAATTCCAAAACTGACTCCAGGATCTGCATAGTATCTGCCTTCATGAGTTGCCTTCCAAATAACCAGAGCAGCAATGATGACGCCAATGTTATTGATTGCATCACCAACTACGTGGAGAAACACGCCCATGATTCCCAAATCATGCGAACTTTTGGCAGAATTAGAATTGTTGGCGTGTCGGTGATTTTCATGGGCGTTTCCATGCTGGCGATGAGGATTAGTATTTTGTAAGAAATAGTTAACCAGAAGCAGCACGGAAAGGGGACATACATCCTCAAGTTCTATTCCGATGGTATTTTTGGTCATGTTCTGCATCTGCATCATTTGCGCCGTGGTGGTCATGACTATGACCATGCTCTAATATGTTGATGTCAGTAAATTCTTTCATGATGCTGAGTGGGAAAATGGAGGAACGCTTAACCATTGCGAATGCACATACCATGGAGAAAAGATGCGCTGATTATATTGAGCGTAAGGCCCACGCATCCAATTATAAGGATGAGTTCAGGTTTCTCGACCTCTAGATATATATAATTTCCAAGGGATTCAAGTCAGTCATAAACAAAACACAAAAGTGGATATAATGGCAACAATATGGAGAGCCATAAACCAAATCAGAACTTCGACAGCATTCAAATACACAAAAACGTACTTTCCAGTGACACAAAGCGCTCAATGGACTGTAGCATGATGCTCACGCCTAACGCAAGCAGGAGACGCCATTGAAGAATGCGCCCAGGAGCGTCGAGCGCTGCCAGCCAAAGGCAAGATAGCTCGGAGTTGCGCCTGGTTTTTCAGAGACCTAATGGTGAGGGGGAAGACGATGTTAGCGAAGATATTCTGTTTCCTTCTTTTTTTTATATATATCATTACATTCCCCCGTGTTTTGACATCGGTAAGGCGAAATATAACAAGGCTCATTGAAGATGAAGTGAATATATAAGGCAGACATACCTTCAATGCTATGAGAGCCACGACGAAGCCGATGAGATCATTTAGCTTTGTAGACAGTGTTAGTATATACATGTCATAGATAAATAGCTGGTAGTCCAGAGAGGCATTGGAAAATATGTATGCATCTATTGGATGTCCCCTTACATAGTGAAACGCATCAGCAACCAAGGCCAGCGAGCGCGTATAGAAGCCAACTGTTCCCCCCCACAACAATATTGTTAATTAGTTCCTTAAGATTTTTCAGAGATATCTTTTTGGAAGCTAGCTGTTACATACCTGATATCTCGACGAGGAAAAATGCCAGGGAGATGGCGATGATGATGCTCAGGCGGTTGGAGCGGGTTAGATTGAAAAGAGCCATTACGGTTATATCATACCGTGGGATATCGGAGAGGGTGTAGGATCTATCTTGTCTGGCAAATAAGGGGATAGAGTAGATGATAAAATGAAGAGAGAGAGAGAGAAAAGTAAAGGTTGTGTGTTTTTAAAAGAAATACGGTGGTTGATGCTCGTATCAGTTGCTGGTGTTATTGTTTGCGTTGAATTCATCAATAATACGATTCACTTGATCAGATAAAGGTTTGAAGCTGTTTAACCAGCTTCTCCCCCCCCCCCCTCTCTCTCTTTTCTCTCTCTCTCTCTATGTTCTGTTGCTCTTTTTTTATTGTTATCTTCTTCTTTTTTTTTCTCCTTCTCTTCTTGTTTCTCGAGCGTATGATGTTTATTTTTTATTTATTTTTAAATCTGTTGGTTTTAGTTAGCCCCGCAATCGTCTAGCATAGATGATGGCTAGTCGTTTTAGCCATCCTTCACGAACTAGCCTGGTCCCCGCCAAGCTTCGCCCACTTGTGTTTTCCAAAGGGGAAAAGCACCAGTCGGAATCACCCGTTGGAAGAAAATGAGGATTTGGGCAAAAAAATATTTTATTGTATTTTCCCCGTCTCAAAAATTGATGCGGACCAAGAACGTGATAGGTGCCAGCTGTCCCGAGGCTTAAAAATAAGCTTGGCTGAGCTTTTTGGTGGTTGAAGGAATTACTATGGCTGAGGGGGGAATTGTCCAGTAGATACGCCAAGGGATCGAATTACGCAAAATTGCCTCGTTGAAGAAGGAGAAATAATATGACTGGAAGGATCTGATACGACATTGGGCGGGGCAACGCAGAAGAAGTGGTGCCATTCCGGATATTTGCCTTAGCATATCCATGCTAGGTGAGACTCGAGAGATGCCAGAGCTACCAGGCCAGCTCTAGGCTGCTCGAGACGAAGAAAGAAAGGTGAGGAAGAGAATGGATATCATATTTCTATAACTAGGTCCATGTATCACCCACCATCTTTCATTATCTCTTTTGACAATTATGATCGAACGGGTGGGTCGGGCATTTCCTTAGGACGAAGAGTTTGACAAACCGAAAACTTCAGGGACGAAGATCGGATTTCTACGGCGAAAGGAACAAAAGCAAAATGAACAAGATAGAAATAATATGTTTTAAAGCCGGATTTGACCATATTTGCTATCTTTCTCGCTTCTCCTTCACATCTAAATAGAGATATAAAGAGATTTTTTAAAAAAATAAAAAGGAACATAATTCTCATTTCACATCAACTAATATATAATAAACTCACCCCAAACAAGAAAATTTGATCAATCAATCATATTTCAACACAAAAAGTATCTGAGACATGCAATAAATAAAAACTGGATTGAGGGCAGAATGATGGATGGAGTAGTAAAAAAGAACACGGAAAAGAAATCAAGCAAATCCAAAAAAAATCGGGTATACTGCCACACACAGAGAGACGCGCAACTTATCCCACCCACTCGTTCACTCTCTCAACCCCAGTTCGAATCCAACTCCCAGTTTTGCTCCATACTGTAGCCCGCAAACCTCAGGTGTAGGTAGGTATATTCCCCCTCATTCAAAATATTTCAAATACCGAATTAGATTAAATAACTAACCATCCGTCGAACCGGTTCATTCAAATTAACTTCACACCTCCCTCACTATTTTTTTTGCTTTTTCATTTTATCGTTCTAATCCTCCTAAACCCTCTCTTTTTCGTTTGTTTGGGCAAAAAAAAAAAAAAAAAAAAAAAAAAAGAAGATTTGCATCTCACTTGAAACTTCTCCTTTAGCTTCGAGAAGATCGCGCTAGCACGGTTCTTCTTCTTCCTGGGTTTGCTATCGTGATCAGTTGCCGTTGTAGCCGCTCCCGATTCAGTCGGCGCAGTAGCGCTTGGTGTGGTGGTATTGGCAGCGGCAGCGGCAGCAGCAATTGCGGCAGAATTAGTTCTCGCGGGTTCCTGTATGTGGTTGTACTTGTGATACGGCAGGTGCGCTGGTTGTTTCTGGCCCTGTCGTGACGGTTGGTTGTGTCTGTTCGGTCGTCGGGG
>MOWL01000062.1:0-12490 GCA_002110485.1 Emergomyces orientalis
CTATTGCTGGTGCAGAATCTGCAATAGGTTTTAGTATATTAGTAGCTTTTTATAGATTAAGAGGTAGTATTGCAATACAATATTCATAATGTATTTAGTTATTATTATTTTACCATTATTAGGTTCAATTTTTTCAGGTTTTTTTTGGTAGAAATTTAGGAACTAAAGGAGCCAATTAATTACATCTAGCTCTATTATAATAACAACTTTTTTTGCTTTATTAGCTTTTATAGAAGTAGGTTATAATAATATACCTGTAACTATAGATTTAATAAGATGAATAGATTCAGAATCTCTTAATGTTAATTGAGGTTTTTATTATGATAGTTTAACTGTTTCTATGTTAATACCAGTATTAATTGTTTCTAGTCTAGTTCACATATATTCTATAGGTTATATGAGCCATGATCCACACAATCAAAGATTTTTTAGTTATTTAAGTTTATTCACTTTTATGATGATTATTCTAGTAACAGCTAATAATTATTTATTGATGTTTTTAGGTTGAGAAGGTGTTGGAGTTTGCTCATACTTATTAATAAATTTTTGATTTACTAGAATAGCTGCAAATCAAAGCTCTATTTCAGCTTTTTTAACTAATAGAGTAGGAGATTGTTTTTTAATGATAGGTATGTTTATAATTATATGATCTTTTGGTAATATAAATTATTCAACAATATTTTCCATAGCTCCATATTTAAATAATAACATTATTACTTTAATTGGTATTTGTTTATTAATAGGTGCTATGGCTAAAAGTTCTCAGATAGGTCTTCACGTTTGATTGCCCCAAGCTATGGAAGGACCTACACCAGTATCTGCTTTAATCCACGCTGCGACAATGGTTACAGCTGGTGTATATTTATTAATGAGATCTTCACCTTTAATAGAATACAGTTCTACTGTATTATTACTTTGTTTATGAGTAGGGGCTATAACAACTGTATTTAGTTCAGTTATAGGTTTATTTCAACAAGATATTAAGAAAGTTATAGCTTATTCTACTATGAGCCAATTAGGTATGATGGTTATAGCGATCGGTCTATCATCATATAATATTGCTTTATTTCATTTAGTAAATCATGCTTTTTATAAAGCACTTTTATTTTTAGGTGCTGGTGCAATCATACATTCAGTAGCAGATAATCAAGATTTTAGAAAATTTGGTGGTTTAAAGGCTTTTTTACCTTTAATTTATTCAGTTATGTTAATAGCTTCTTTAAGTTTAGCTGCTATTCCTTTTATGACCGGATTTTATTCTAAAGATTTTATTCTAGAATCTGCTTATGGTCAATTTTATTTATCTAGTATTATTGTCTATTTTTTAGCTACTATTGGTGCTATGTTTACTACACTATATTCAGTAAAAGTTTTATATTTAACTTTTTTAAGTAATCCTAATGGACCTTTAATTACTTATAAAAAAGCTGATCAAGGTGATTTATTTATTAATTTACCTTTAATTATATTAGCTATTTTTTCTATTTTTTTTGGTTATTTAACTAAAGATTTGTTTATAGGTTTAGCTACTGGTTTTTTTTCTGATAATAGTTTATTTATTCATCCTTTACATGAATGTATGTTAGAGACTGAATTTGCTGTTTCTACTTTTTTTAAATTATTGCCTTTTATTCTTACTATTAGCTTAAGCTTTATTTCTATACTTTTTTCAGAATTTTTTGGTTTATTTCTTATTAAATTTAAATATACTAAATTAGGTTATAATTTATTTAGTTTCTTTAATCAAAGATTTCTTATAGAACTTTTTTATAATAATTATATTACTGATGTTGTTTTAAATTTAGGTGGTCAAACTACAAAAGTTCTTGATAAAGGTTCTGTAGAATTTTTAGGACCTTATGGTTTAGAAAAAAGTCTATTAGCTTTAAGTAATAATATAGGTAGTTTAAGTACTGGTATTATAACTTCTTATGGTTTATACATTTTAATTGGATTTTTTTCTTATATTTCTTTATTTTATTTTAGTTTTATAGATGGTAATATTTTATTACTTTTATTGTTTACTATTTTTACTCTTTTTAATAAAGCTTATAATAAAAGTTAGATCTTATTAGTATATTTTATATTTTCTTAAATTAAATAATATAGTATGAAAATTGAGTTTAATAAAAAAAAATTTTTTTATTCTTATATTTCTTTATATTAAAAAATTTTAATTATAATTGAATTTATATCGCTTGAGTCTGGTGTAATAGACTTATGTTTAAGAGGTTGGCAAAAAGGTTTAAAGTATTAAAATTACTTTAAACAAAAAATTTTTTTTTAGATATGTTATTAACTTCTATTTTTTCTTTATTATTATCTAATTCCCTCGGATCGAGGCGAGATATTTCTTTATATTATTCCAGAATTGGAATAAATATGTTAATCTTTTGTTTATTTCTAAGTTATACTAATTTATATATAACATATTTAGATTTAGGTATAGGACTTTTTGGAGGCTTGTTTAGTATATCTTCAATAACAAGTGTATTTCATATATTAATTCTTATACTTACTTTATTAATATTAAATTTAACAAGTTTTTTTCCTAGAACTGTAATAAAATATTATACATTAACTTTAAAAAAATATATAAAAGATTATTTTAAATTAATAAAAAAAGGAGAACAATATGGAATAATCGAATATACTTTGATTATCTTATTTATAATAATGGGTAGTTTATTATTAATATCAAGTAATGATTTAGTTTCAGTATATTTATCTATAGAATTACAAAGTTATGGGTTATATTTACTTTGTACAATTTATAGAAATTCAGAATCATCCACATCTTCAGGTTTAACTTATTTTTTATTAGGAGGTTTATCATCTTGTTTTATTTTATTAGGTATAAGTTTAATATATGCAAATTCTGGTACAACATATTTAGATAATTTTTATATAATTACTAACATATCTAATATAATTCCAGGAGAAGAGCTATATTTAATAAGTTCAGATATTGCTACATATATACCTTATTGTTTGTTATTAATTACAATAGGTTTTTTATTTAAAATATCTGCAGCTCCATTCCATTTTTGATCACCTGATGTTTATGATGGAATACCTACTATTGTTACTACTTTTGTGTCTATTATACCAAAAATATCTATTTTAGTTATATTATTTTATTTAGTTCATTTTACAAATAATACTTATATATTAACTGAATATACATGAACATATAGTCTGTTAATTAGTAGTTTATTATCTTTAATAATAGGAACAGTTATGGGTTTAACACAATTTAGAATTAAAAGATTGTTTGCCTACAGTACTATTTCTCATGTTGGTTTTTTATTATTAGCATTAAGTATTAATAGTGTTGAATCTATACAATCTTTTATTTTTTACTTAATACAATATAGTATTTCTAATTTAAATGCTTTTTTTTTATTAATTACTATTGGTTATACTTTATATTTTTTTGAAAATAATAAAATATTTGATAATTATAATATTAATATTAATTTAATAGATAAAAATAATTCACCTATACAATTATTAAGTCAAATAAAAGGTTATTTTTATGTAAACCAAATATTAGCTTTAAGTTTAGCTATTACTCTCTTTTCTTTTGCAGGTATTCCACCTCTTATAGGTTTTTTTGCTAAACAGATGGTTTTATCTGCAGCTTTACAAGATGGGTTTATTTTTTTATCTTTAATAGCGGTATTTACAAGTGTTATTGGTGCAGTTTATTATTTAAATATAGTAAAAATTATGTTTTTTGATTTTCATTCATATGAATGAAAAAATCTTATATTTAAATCAATACCTGAAGATGATATTAACAAATTACCTTTATCTAGTTCTTTATCTATAATTATCTCTGTACTAACTTTAAGTATTCTATTATTTATGTTTATACCTGACCAAATATTACAATTATGTAATATATTATCTCTTATTTTTTTTACATCATTTACTTAATCTTATTTTTATACATATAACTAGAAAAAAATTTTTTTATTAATAATTTAAATTAGTAATAAAAAAAATAAAATAAAATAAAAATCAAGTTTATATATTATTTTTAATATGAGAATTTTAAAAAAACCGTCCTTTATTAAATATATTAAATTCATATTTAATTGATTCACCTCAACCTTCTAATATTAGTTATTTATGAAATTTTGGTTCATTATTAGGTCTGTGCTTAGGTATACAGATAATTACAGGTGTAACTTTAGCTATGCATTACACACCAAGTGTATTAGAAGCTTTTGATTCCGTAGAGCATATTATGCGTGATGTAAATAATGGATGATTAATAAGATATTTACACGCAAATACAGCTTCAGCTTTTTTTTTTTTAGTTTATTTACATATAGGTAGAGGTTTATATTATGGGTCTTATAAATCACCAAGAACATTAACTTGAAGTATTGGTACTATTATGTTAATATTAATGATGGGTATAGGTTTCTTGGGTTATGTTTTACCTTACGGTCAAATGAGTTTATGAGGTGCAACAGTTATAACTAATTTAATGAGTGCTATACCTTGAGTAGGTCAAGATATAGTTGAATTCCTTTGAGGAGGTTTTTCAGTGAATAATGCTACATTAAATAGATTTTTTTCTTTACATTTTGTTTTACCTTTTGTTTTAGCTGCTTTAGCTTTAATGCATTTAATTGCATTCCACGATACTGTTGGTTCTGGTAATCCTTTAGGTATCTCTGGTAATTACGATAGATTGCCTTTTTCTCCTTATTTTATATTTAAAGATTTAATTACTATTTTTATTTTTATGTTTGTTTTATCTGGATTTGTTTTCTTCATGCCTAATGTTTTAGGTGATAGTGAAAATTATGTTATGGCTAATCCTATGCAAACTCCACCTGCTATAGTACCAGAGTGATATCTTTTACCTTTTTATGCTATATTAAGATCTATACCTAATAAATTATTAGGAGTTATAGCTATGTTTAGTGCTCTTTTAATTTTATTAGTTATGCCTTTTACTGATATATCTAAATTAAGAGGTATACAATTTAGACCTTTAAGTAAATTAGCATTTTATATTTTTGTTGCTAATTTTTTTATTTTAATGGTATTAGGAGCTAAACATGTTGAAGCACCTTTTATAGAATTAGGTCAAATCAGTACAATTTTATATTTTTCTCATTATTTAATAATAGTACCTTTAATAAGTCTATTAGAAAAATAGTTTAAACAGATTTAGTGATTAAGAAAAATTAAGTTATTTTAATTAAAAAAATTTTTTTATTTAATTTTTTTTGTTTTGATTAAAATATTAAAAAAATTTTAAACTAAAAAAAAATTTTTTAATTAAAAATAACTTAATTTTTCTTAATCACTAAATCTGTTAAACTATTTTCTAATAGACTTATTAAAGGTACTATTATTAAATAATGAGAAAAATATAAAATTGTACTGATTTGACCTAATTCTATAAAAGGTGCTTCAACATGTTTAGCTCCTAATACCATTAAAATAAAAAAATTAGCAACAAAAATATAAAATGCTAATTTACTTAAAGGTCTAAATTGTATACCTCTTAATTTAGATATATCAGTAAAAGGCATAACTAATAAAATTAAAAGAGCACTAAACATAGCTATAACTCCTAATAATTTATTAGGTATAGATCTTAATATAGCATAAAAAGGTAAAAGATATCACTCTGGTACTATAGCAGGTGGAGTTTGCATAGGATTAGCCATAACATAATTTTCACTATCA
Source organism: Emergomyces orientalis (assembly GCA_002110485.1). NCBI lineage: Eukaryota > Fungi > Ascomycota > Eurotiomycetes > Onygenales > Ajellomycetaceae > Emergomyces > Emergomyces orientalis. Next base: position 5,719 of record MOWL01000062.1, read on the forward strand.
CCTAAAACATTAGGCATGAAGAAAACAAATCCAGATAAAACAAACATAAAATAAAAATAGTAATTAAATCTTTAAATATAAAATAAGGAGAAAAAGGCAATCTATCGTAATTACCAGAGATACCTAAAGGATTACCAGAACCAACAGTATCGTGGAATGCAATTAAATGCATTAAAGCTAAAGCAGCTAAAACAAAAGGTAAAACAAAATGTAAAGAAAAAAATCTATTTAATGTAGCATTATTCACTGAAAAACCTCCTCAAAGGAATTCAACTATATCTTGACCTACTCAAGGTATAGCACTCATTAAATTAGTTATAACTGTTGCACCTCATAAACTCATTTGACCGTAAGGTAAAACATAACCCAAGAAACCTATACCCATCATTAATATTAACATAATAGTACCAATACTTCAAGTTAATGTTCTTGGTGATTTATAAGACCCATAATATAAACCTCTACCTATATGTAAATAAACTAAAAAAAAAAAAGCTGAAGCTGTATTTGCGTGTAAATATCTTATTAATCATCCATTATTTACATCACGCATAATATGCTCTACGGAATCAAAAGCTTCTAATACACTTGGTGTGTAATGCATAGCTAAAGTTACACCTGTAATTATCTGTATACCTAAGCACAGACCTAATAATGAACCAAAATTTCATAAATAACTAATATTAGAAGGTTGAGGTGAATCAATTAAATATGAATTTAATATATTTAATAAAGGACGGTTTTTTAAAATTCTCATATTAAAAATAATATATAAACTTGATTTTTATTTTATTTTATTTTTTTTATTACTAATTTAAATTATTAATAAAAAAATTTTTTTCTAGTTATATGTATAAAAATAAGATTAAGTAAATGATGTAAAAAAAATAAGAGATAATATATTACATAATTGTAATATTTGGTCAGGTATAAACATAAATAATAGAATACTTAAAGTTAGTACAGAGATAATTATAGATAAAGAACTAGATAAAGGTAATTTGTTAATATCATCTTCAGGTATTGATTTAAATATAAGATTTTTTCATTCATATGAATGAAAATCAAAAAACATAATTTTTACTATATTTAAATAATAAACTGCACCAATAACACTTGTAAATACCGCTATTAAAGATAAAAAAATAAACCCATCTTGTAAAGCTGCAGATAAAACCATCTGTTTAGCAAAAAAACCTATAAGAGGTGGAATACCTGCAAAAGAAAAGAGAGTAATAGCTAAACTTAAAGCTAATATTTGGTTTACATAAAAATAACCTTTTATTTGACTTAATAATTGTATAGGTGAATTATTTTTATCTATTAAATTAATATTAATATTATAATTATCAAATATTTTATTATTTTCAAAAAAATATAAAGTATAACCAATAGTAATTAATAAAAAAAAAGCATTTAAATTAGAAATACTATATTGTATTAAGTAAAAAATAAAAGATTGTATAGATTCAACACTATTAATACTTAATGCTAATAATAAAAAACCAACATGAGAAATAGTACTGTAGGCAAACAATCTTTTAATTCTAAATTGTGTTAAACCCATAACTGTTCCTATTATTAAAGATAATAAACTACTAATTAACAGACTATATGTTCATGTATATTCAGTTAATATATAAGTATTATTTGTAAAATGAACTAAATAAAATAATATAACTAAAATAGATATTTTTGGTATAATAGACACAAAAGTAGTAACAATAGTAGGTATTCCATCATAAACATCAGGTGATCAAAAATGGAATGGAGCTGCAGATATTTTAAATAAAAAACCTATTGTAATTAATAACAAACAATAAGGTATATATGTAGCAATATCTGAACTTATTAAATATAGCTCTTCTCCTGGAATTATATTAGATATGTTAGTAATTATATAAAAATTATCTAAATATGTTGTACCAGAATTTGCATATATTAAACTTATACCTAATAAAATAAAACAAGATGATAAACCTCCTAATAAAAAATAAGTTAAACCTGAAGATGTGGATGATTCTGAATTTCTATAAATTGTACAAAGTAAATATAACCCATAACTTTGTAATTCTATAGATAAATATACTGAAACTAAATCATTACTTGATATTAATAATAAACTACCCATTATTATAAATAAGATAATCAAAGTATATTCGATTATTCCATATTGTTCTCCTTTTTTTATTAATTTAAAATAATCTTTTATATATTTTTTTAAAGTTAATGTATAATATTTTATTACAGTTCTAGGAAAAAAACTTGTTAAATTTAATATTAATAAAGTAAGTATAAGAATTAATATATGAAATACACTTGTTATTGAAGATATACTAAACAAGCCTCCAAAAAGTCCTATACCTAAATCTAAATATGTTATATATAAATTAGTATAACTTAGAAATAAACAAAAGATTAACATATTTATTCCAATTCTGGAATAATATAAAGAAATATCTCGCCTCGATCCGAGGGAATTAGATAATAATAAAGAAAAAATAGAAGTTAATAACATATCTAAAAAAAAATTTTTTGTTTAAAGTAATTTTAATACTTTAAACCTTTTTGCCAACCTCTTAAACATAAGTCTATTACACCAGACTCAAGCGATATAAATTCAATTATAATTAAAATTTTTTAATATAAAGAAATATAAGAATAAAAAAATTTTTTTTTATTAAACTCAATTTTCATACTATATTATTTAATTTAAGAAAATATAAAATATACTAATAAGATCTAACTTTTATTATAAGCTTTATTAAAAAGAGTAAAAATAGTAAACAATAAAAGTAATAAAATATTACCATCTATAAAACTAAAATAAAATAAAGAAATATAAGAAAAAAATCCAATTAAAATGTATAAACCATAAGAAGTTATAATACCAGTACTTAAACTACCTATATTATTACTTAAAGCTAATAGACTTTTTTCTAAACCATAAGGTCCTAAAAATTCTACAGAACCTTTATCAAGAACTTTTGTAGTTTGACCACCTAAATTTAAAACAACATCAGTAATATAATTATTATAAAAAAGTTCTATAAGAAATCTTTGATTAAAGAAACTAAATAAATTATAACCTAATTTAGTATATTTAAATTTAATAAGAAATAAACCAAAAAATTCTGAAAAAAGTATAGAAATAAAGCTTAAGCTAATAGTAAGAATAAAAGGCAATAATTTAAAAAAAGTAGAAACAGCAAATTCAGTCTCTAACATACATTCATGTAAAGGATGAATAAATAAACTATTATCAGAAAAAAAACCAGTAGCTAAACCTATAAACAAATCTTTAGTTAAATAACCAAAAAAAATAGAAAAAATAGCTAATATAATTAAAGGTAAATTAATAAATAAATCACCTTGATCAGCTTTTTTATAAGTAATTAAAGGTCCATTAGGATTACTTAAAAAAGTTAAATATAAAACTTTTACTGAATATAGTGTAGTAAACATAGCACCAATAGTAGCTAAAAAATAGACAATAATACTAGATAAATAAAATTGACCATAAGCAGATTCTAGAATAAAATCTTTAGAATAAAATCCGGTCATAAAAGGAATAGCAGCTAAACTTAAAGAAGCTATTAACATAACTGAATAAATTAAAGGTAAAAAAGCCTTTAAACCACCAAATTTTCTAAAATCTTGATTATCTGCTACTGAATGTATGATTGCACCAGCACCTAAAAATAAAAGTGCTTTATAAAAAGCATGATTTACTAAATGAAATAAAGCAATATTATATGATGATAGACCGATCGCTATAACCATCATACCTAATTGGCTCATAGTAGAATAAGCTATAACTTTCTTAATATCTTGTTGAAATAAACCTATAACTGAACTAAATACAGTTGTTATAGCCCCTACTCATAAACAAAGTAATAATACAGTAGAACTGTATTCTATTAAAGGTGAAGATCTCATTAATAAATATACACCAGCTGTAACCATTGTCGCAGCGTGGATTAAAGCAGATACTGGTGTAGGTCCTTCCATAGCTTGGGGCAATCAAACGTGAAGACCTATCTGAGAACTTTTAGCCATAGCACCTATTAATAAACAAATACCAATTAAAGTAATAATGTTATTATTTAAATATGGAGCTATGGAAAATATTGTTGAATAATTTATATTACCAAAAGATCATATAATTATAAACATACCTATCATTAAAAAACAATCTCCTACTCTATTAGTTAAAAAAGCTGAAATAGAGCTTTGATTTGCAGCTATTCTAGTAAATCAAAAATTTATTAATAAGTATGAGCAAACTCCAACACCTTCTCAACCTAAAAACATCAATAAATAATTATTAGCTGTTACTAGAATAATCATCATAAAAGTGAATAAACTTAAATAACTAAAAAATCTTTGATTGTGTGGATCATGGCTCATATAACCTATAGAATATATGTGAACTAGACTAGAAACAATTAATACTGGTATTAACATAGAAACAGTTAAACTATCATAATAAAAACCTCAATTAACATTAAGAGATTCTGAATCTATTCATCTTATTAAATCTATAGTTACAGGTATATTATTATAACCTACTTCTATAAAAGCTAATAAAGCAAAAAAAGTTGTTATTATAATAGAGCTAGATGTAATTAATTGTGCTCCTTTAGTTCCTAAATTTCTACCAAAAAAACCTGAAAAAATTGAACCTAATAATGGTAAAATAATAATAACTAAATACATTATGAATATTGTATTGCAATACTACCTCTTAATCTATAAAAAGCTACTAATATACCTAAACCTATTGCAGATTCTGCACCAGCAATAGTTATAATATATATAGCAAAAGTTTGACCTAAAATATCATCAAAATTTAATGAACTTATTAATATTAAAAAAGTAATAGACAATAACATAATTTCAATAGAAATTAACATTAATATAATATTTTTTCTATTTAGAACAAAACCTAAGATTCCTATTAAAAATAATATTAATGAAAGATTCATATTATTGCTTCACATATAAGATTTATGTATATAAAAAAAAAATTTTTTTTTTTACTTTTATTAATAATATATATATCTTATTAATCACTCATTTGGTCACGTAATCAAAGTAAGAATTTTTTTAAACTTACAGATTGTATAGCTATAGGCATAGAACTATGTAATATACCACAAATTTCTGAACATTGTCCGAAATAAGTTCCTTGTCTGTTTAAATAAACAGAAGATTGATTTAATCTTCCTGGATATGCATCACACTTAATACCTAAAGAAGGGCAGGCAAAAGAATGTATAACATCAGCAGCTGATACTACAAATCTTGTGTGTGTTAATTCAGGTATAATTACTCTATTATCTACTTCTAACATTCTTAATGTACCTTCTTCTAAATCAGCATCTGGTACTATATAAGAGTCGAATTCTATAAATTCATTATCTACATTTGTAAAATCCGGATATTGATAACTTCAATATCATTGGTGACCTTCACCATATATAACTAAAGATGGATCCATTACTTCATCCATTAAATAAAGTAATTTAAAAGAAGGGAATGCAATAAGAATTAATATTACTGCAGGTGTTATAGTTCAAATTAACTCTATTAATGTTCCATGATTCATATATTTATGAGATATTACAGATTTTGTCGCTTTAAAAGTTTTTATTATAACTATCATCATTCATGTTACAGTAAATAATATTATAGCTAAATAAAACATTATATTATTATGTAATTCCTCAATTCCTTCCATTTGAGGAGTAGCACTATCTTGAAAATATAGACCTCAAGGACTTGGTGCATCTAAATCACTATTTGAATTAAAATTTATAAAATCCTTAATACTATCTATTATATTAAGGAGTAATAATTTATTATAACTAACAAAATTTACCATATAAAAAATATTATAAACTTAATTTCTATCTATTTTTAATTTCACTGAAAAAATTTTAAATTTTTTCTTATAACATACACTAGTTTTTGTATAATATAAAATTTATACTATTTAATTCTTAATACCTTATAAAAAGGGATTTTTTTTATATTAAGTCTAAATTAGACTAATTTATTAAAAATTTAATAAAAAATTTATTTTTATATTAATCTCTATCCATTCTGATAGATCACAATGACTAATAACTTATTGTTGCAAACTATATTAATTTAACTAAATATAAATTTTATTCTAAATATCTTTAATAAATAATTATAAGTCATTACGTCTTTTAATAAATATATCTAATAAAAGATCTTAAATAATTAACATTAATTTATTTTTATGTATATAAAAATAATAAATTAAGCCACGTATAATAATAAAAAAGCCATCATTAAAGCAAATAATCCTGTTGCTTCTGCAAAAGCAAAACCTAAGATAGCATATGCGAATAATTGACCTTTTAATGAAGGGTTTCTAGCAACACCTAATATTAAAGCACCGAAAACAACACCTATTCCAACACCAGCACCTATTAAACCTGTTGTAGCTAATCCTGTTCTATAATTTTTGCAGCTTGTATCATTTTTTTTTTTTTCACATACAATGAGGATACTCAAATTATTATAATCTATAATATAAAATTATAAACTTATAAATATTTTTTATTTTTTTTTCACAAACATCAAGTTTATTCTAAATGTTATTAAGATGAGTTGAACACCTTTAAAATATTACTTTTATTTGTACTTACCTATATAATAATTCAGAATTTAAAACTTACTTAATTTAGGTGTAGATTATCCAAATACTTTTAATAAATTTTAAGTATTAAAGAGAAAA
>MOWL01000063.1:0-15269 GCA_002110485.1 Emergomyces orientalis
TCTACCAGAGTTTGAATTAAATGCTCTTTTGAAACATGATCAAATGCCCCTTTTATATTAATAAAAGCAGCAGTTGAAACTAGTTTTTCATTTCTAGCTAATTCTATATCATGAGTTTAGAGAAAAAACTGCATCTATTGCTGAGTTTTGCTTTCTACCCCTATTTGATCAATAAAATAATAGATCAGAGTCAGAGATAGTACTTAGATATGATAATCTAGTAGCTATTATTTTTTCTAAGACTTTTCCCAAGCAATTTAACAATGATATAATTCTATAGGATTTTGGAATAGTGCTTTTTCTATTTGGTTTTGCAAGTACTATTCCAGTGGCTTTTCTTCATATCTTGGGATGATATTCTTTTTTCAATAAATTGAAAAGTAATTCAAATATTTCTCCTTTTAACTTAGGATATAATTTTTGTATTATTAAATGATTTATTGAGTCAGGGCCTGCAGCAGTTTTCTTTGAGCTTTCAAAAATTGCTGTTTGTAATTCATCTTCTGATAGATCTGATCATTCATCTTTTCTCTACATTTTCAGTATAATCATCTATTGGCATAGAGTTTTCATTTTGAGATACTGGTGGTTTTTGAAATAACATTCTTAACAATGCCTGGCATTTTTCTTCAAAGGAATGAGCTTTAATCTCTCTATTCTGATAGTTATATTCTAAAATAGGTAATTTAGCTACTTTTCTTGATTTTTGTATAATTAAATGCTTTAAAAATCTCTTTTTCTTTTGCATTTTCAAGAAAAGTATTCCAGCATGAAGTTTTAGCTGTTTTTATAGTAGTGAAGTATTCATTTCTTATTTCTTTGTATTCTTCATGAGTAATGATATCTTTTTTCCATTTTTCTCTGTAAATTGCTAAATTTTTTCTTTTCTCTGATATTTCTTTATTCCACCATGATTTAGAGTAGGCCCGGTGGCGTAGCGGTTAACTACGCCGCCATGGCACCCCTGTTTGGCGGCCTTCCCCCCGGGGAATGAATGCCAAGAGGGTGCAGGTTCGATTCCTGCAAGGGCCTCATTAACCAATTTCCACTGTTAAATCACAAAACAGTACCGGGGACCCCCGGGTGCACTATAGCGAATCATCGTCAAGCTTAAGGTGTCAGCTCGGGGGATCTTGGGCGCTAATTCTCCCTGATCTTTGTGGGCTAACCCCCCGGGCGTTTCAAGTTAGATCAGTACTAGTTTAGTGGTCTAGGACACCCGCAGGATAGCGAATCATCGTCAAGCTTAACTGGCCAAGGGACCCACCCCCACTATTCTAGGCACCCACCTCCGGGGAATTGACAGATAAAAACCATCCGATTAGGACACCCTGGGCCTAGCAAGGACCTAGGTGAGAAGAGGCCTAGGCGCCCTTAATAGGTGGTTAGTGCAAGCAAGACCATGACGGCCAATTGGTAGGCTGGAATGCTGAGATTGGCAGCCGGAAGGCTAGAAGCTTTAACTAGAATTAGATAGCTTTGGTGTTATTCTTAGTGGTTCTAATTAGGTAGGCTAGTTAAGAGCCTAGTTGGGCGGCGGTATTATGGGGGGATGATAACCTCTATGATGGCCCGAGAGGACAGACGCGGTGGTCGGTTATATAGAGTGTTAAAATATGTATATAGCTTAAGGTGTAAACTGCAGGATTTGTCCTGTAGATCTTTTATTTCCTTTGTATTCATGTCATGAGTTATTTTGTCTATCATTAATTTATTTTCTTTGTAATCACTTGAAAATTATATGAAAAAAAGAGAATATAAATAATCTTCAAAGATATTTATAAATAAATAAAAAAAAGAAAAATCAATTTGCTGACTATTCTGGGCTGGAATTCAAGTATTGCAAGTGCTATTTGTTTGAAGAAAAAATGTATAGTAATTAGTGTTAAAGTTAGAAAAATCCTGAGACTCTTTGAGTCTCAGGTAGATATCATAGTCTCTGACTGCATATATATCTATAATTGAAGAATAATAATAATAATAATCAATTGAAATAAGCTCATTATCAAAACCAGAAGAAGCTGAGAATCATAAAAGAATAATAAAGAAAATTGATTTTAAAAAGTCAATTCTAATCTATTCAGATGGTTCAATGAATGAAAATAAAGGCCTAGAAGCTGAAATAGCATATACAGAAGATAATTACAAATATACATCAGATTCATGGAATATTGGAAATGAATGTGAAGTATTTGATGCTGAATTATATGCTATAATGAAAGCTTTTAAACTGATAGAAATAAAAGCTTCAAAAAAAAAAAGATATGAAAGAAGCATGGATTTTTTCAGATAGTCAAGCAGCTTTGAAAAGAATTCAAAAGAATGAAATTCATAATGATTAAATGAATATAGAAGTAATTCTAAAGATATGCAAAAGAATTCAATTAAAATATAAGACAAAGATATATAGAATTATATCACTTTTGAATTGCTTGGGAAAATTCTTGAAAAAAAATAATAGCAACAAGATTATTATATCTAGGCTAGAATCTTGAAAAACCTCATCAAAAATTATTTTATTCTTTTACATCTAAATCGCGATCACTTCGTACCACAGAGAGTCTTGAAGGGCATCAGCTCACTCACACACTCTCAAACACCAGGTTGAGGCTGTGAGCGTGAGTGGTGGTGCAGGGAATGTGGGGTGCGCGCGCGGCGCGACGCGTACCTGGAGCCGCGCAGGCAGGAGATGCGGCAACAAATGGTATGGCAGCAACACTGTGCATGATCACTGAGGCTCTTAGAGAGGGGAGAAAGACAAGAAGATTAATAAGAAAGAATTACTGTATATTCAGAGAGCTCTGAAGGCAGTGAATGAGCTCAAGAAGGACCTGCTTGACAACATGTTAAAGAAGCTAGAGAACGCTACAAGCGCATCACAGGAGAATGAAAGACACAACATGCTGGACAGTGAGACCTCATGGGCGCGCATAGCGGCCAATGGAGGGCCGCCAGCAAAGATAGTAATCAGGCGTGCATTGAGAGAGGTGGTGATATCTCAACACAACTGTGATGCACTGGCAGTGGAGGAGTGCACCCCAGAGGCCATTGTTAAGAAGGTGAACGAAGCTATCAAAGACATCACTGCCGGCACAGTGGTGGCAGCAAGATACATGCCCAGCGGAGACCTGATTCTTGTCACAGATACACCCAGTACAAAGCTGAATTGGTGAAAAGCAGTGAATGAGTGAAAAATGAAGAGACAAGCACATATATAGAAAGAAAATGTATACAGTACTGATCAAGAGTTGCTCCACTCAAGACCATTAGCTGGAACAAACCAGAGAAAGCAGTGGATGATGTGTACAAGCAGAATCTATCACTGAGATGCAAGATGCTCATTCACAAGATGACAAAGTATCTAGCTAAGCAACAGAAACTGCATGAAAGCATCATCATACATGTAACAAATCACAACAGGACAAATACTCTAGTGAAAAGTGGTATTATCTTGGGAGAATGAGTTCTGCATGTTGAAATCTTTCATAGAGAGGCTCAAGTCACCTGGTGCTACAGCTGTCAGTGATACAGGCACATAGCTAGATTTTGCCGAAAAGGGGATGTCTGTGGACACTGTGCAGTGGAGGGACACACAGACAAGAGCTGCACAGCACTGTTAGAGGGAAAAAGGCAGTCTGCTGCAACTGTGGAGGGACCACACCCAGCATGAGCAAAACTGCCCGGAACGGCGCGCAGCGGTGGAACTAGCTAAAGAGGCGCTCAGGAACCGGCCGCAACGCTTTGTGATACAGGCCTCTGATGAGAAAGGCTGAACCACACCCAGAAAACATGACAGAATCACAGACAAGAAAACACAGAGTAGTCAGCAAAGAGTGGAAAGACCCACTGATGTGTCCAGAGCAGGTGCACAACAGAAAGACTCTCTAAATGAGTATATACACTTCACACGGTCAATTGACATGCAGGATCAGAATACGGGTGAACAATGAGTGAACAACTTCAAATACTGCAATACAATGTGCATAACTCAAGTAAAGTGATGAACACATTGCTGGCCAAGCCCAAAACAGCATTAAACTATGATATTATTGTGCTACAAGAGCCATGAATGCACAAGAGAGCTGGCAGTGGCACAACATGTTCAATCAACTGTGGTTTTTGACAGACAGGCATGCAAAATAAGGAGACTAGAGTGGGGTTTCTCATCAACAAAAGACTGGCAGCAGAGACATGGGAGGTTAGAGCAGTAACAAGATACATGATACTGTTAACTATCATCACAGCAAAGGGCCGGTGCTAATACTCAATGTCTATGCCACCCCGCCAGGCAGCTACACAATGGTGCCCGAGGACTCCCCCATTCTGCAACTACAGATGGTGATGAAAGAGGCAGAGGCGTTGCTACAGATGCAGAACCAGGAGACAAGTACACAAGCATGTAATCATGAGACACCTGTGCAACAAGCAGAGATGATGATGCTAGAAGACTTCAATGTACATCACTCAAGCTGGGGAGGGAGCGTGTGAGGCACAATTTTGAACTGGCATGAGAGCTTATAGCACAGATGAATGTCCTTAACTTACAACTGATAACACCACAGGGTGCGATCACATGGCAGAACTGTGGTAGTACTGAAACAACTCTGAACCTGATCTTTGTGTCAGAAAACCTGAATGAAGGGATGTTAGAATGCCGAGTGGCACATGAGATAGACATGGCATCAGATTATCTATCAGTGATTACCAGACTTGCTATCAATGTGCCTGTCAGATTGAGAGAGAGATGCAACTGGCAAAGAGTGAACTCACAGCTGCTACAGCAAAATTGTCTGAATTTTAGATGCTGCAGAACCTTCATCTCAACAGCAGAGATTGATGAATATGTGAACTATTTCAGCAAGTTCATCAGCACACTGGCAGATAAACATGCTAAACGCGCTCATGTCTGTGAGAAAAGCCGCTCATGATGATCAAAAGAGATAGCAGAAGCTGTCAGTGAATACAAGCAAGTGATGAGAAGCACTCACAGCACTGAAAATGAGAGAAAAAGAGCATGAAACAAGTGCAACAGAGAAATAAAGCTTGCAAAGACTGCAAACTTTCATGATCTAATGAACAGTGCAGGCACTGACTCTAAGCTGCTCTGAAAGCTAGCCAAGTGGGGGTGCACACACACTCATGAGTTCAAGCAACCTGCAAGATTATCACCACTTAAGAAAGCATCTAGCACTTTAGATATGCCTGAGTCTTTGACATCTGTGTTTCAGGACAAGGCTGAACTGCTGCGTGAGAGATTCTTTCCTGAGCCACTATCAGTCAGTGAGATGGATATGCAGAGAGATGTTCAATCACAGAGTGTGAGTGACACACTAGAAATTACAGAGAAGATCATGACAACAATTATAGCCAGATTGTCAAATGACAAGGCATCAGGTGCTAATGGCATTCCCAACTGATTTCTTAAAATGCTAGGGCCGAACTTCATCACAGCAATGACTGAGCTCATTCAAGCCTGCTGGCAATGGGAGCACTATTCACAGGCATTCAAGACAGCGCACACAGTGGTGCTTAAAAAGCCAGGCAAGAAAGACTACAGTGAAGCTGAAGCTTTGGAGGCCTATAGCACTGCTAGACACTGTAGAAAAATCATTGAGGCTGCAACAGCAAGAGAAATAAGACATCTCGCGGAGAGTCATGAAATGTTGCCAGCTCAACAGATGGGGGCATGCAGTGGGCGCTCCACTGAGACAGCACTTGCACTACTGCTAGCACAAATTCGCACAGTATGGGAGAAGCAGAGAGCAGTGTCATCAGTGTTATCACTGATATCTCTGGAGCATATGACAGAGTGCTCAGAAGATGCTTGATTCACATTCTTAAAATGAAAGAACTACCCAGACATCTGACTGAATGAGTTGATTCATTCATGCAAGATCGCAGGGCCACACTAGTATTTGATAAGCAGAAGACAGAGACCTTTAGTGTGAACACAGGTATTTCACAGAGATCATCACTATCACTCATTCTATTTCTTTTTTTATAATGAGAAGCTGCTGCGCATCTGCTCATCACACAACAAGCCAGTCAGCTGTATAGAATTTGTGAATGATATCAATATTCTGGCTTATGACAACTCCACTGAGGCAAACTGCGCACAACTAGCACAAGTGCATGCTGAATGTGCGCATTGAGTGAACAGACATGGAGCAATCTTCATGTCATAAAAGTATGAACTTATGCACTTCACTCAAGCACGCACAAGGTTTAATCTGAAACAGCCACTACAACTACCACAGCGAGAAATACCACCACAGAAGGAAATGCGGGTGCTAGAAGTATGGCTTGATTCCAAGCTGAGATGGTGAGGTCATATAAACAGAGTTATAGACAGGTCAAAATTGCAAATAGAAGCTCTCACACAGATCACACAGTCAACATGGGGCCTCCCTCTTCAGCAAGCCCGTGGAGTCTACAATGCTGTGATCAGGCCAGCCATCACATATGGCGCGCTGGCATGGCATCAACCGCAGGCAACTCAACAAGAGCCTCGACAACAGCGCCAGCTGTTAAGAGGTCTGGAGAAGATTCAAAATGAATGTCTGCACATCATAGCAGAAGTCTATAGAGCAACATCAATCACCTCGCTGGAAGCTGAAACATTTACACTGCCAATAAGTGTGTATCTTGATGGAATGGTGGCTAAAGCAACTGAGCGGCTTAGAGAAACAGGAGTCATGAAACAGATACAGCAAGTATGTGCACAGATCAGAACCAGACTTCAGTGTAAAGAAAGCAGACATGTGGTACCAGTGAAAACTGTACTGCATTCAGTAAAAATGCAGCAGAAATGGAGTGTGCAGTGAGTGAGAGAAGCAAAACAGTACAGAGAGAGAGAGAGTCAGTTAAATCATCTAACTGATTGATTCTTCAAAAGATGAGTATGAAGAAATCAGTAATTAGATGTATAACATTTGGAGAGCACACTACATCATGAAGAGAACTGTTTGACAGACCCCCAGACATCAAGCAGCTAAAGTGGCATGAGGGCCTGAGCAAGGCTTGAAGCTCACTAATAGTTCAACTACGCACAGGCAAGACAGGCCTGGCAGCATTTTTACATAGAAGAAAAGTGCCAGATTTTTCCCACACCAGAGTGCTCATGTGGATATGAGCATGAAACTGTGCTTCATGTGATGGTGCACTGCACACAGTTCAGCACAGAGCGAGCGGAGTTGGAACACGAAGGAGTGGATAAAAGATGGCTGTTGAACACAGCAGAGAAACTGTGCAGATTGACCACATAGTGATTGAAACAGAGTATTCTTGACAGTTCACTCTGGCCAAAGCTCTGAGTGAGAGGCAGGGCAGGCAAAGACATGAAGAGTGACAGACACTTTCAGTGAGAGATTTTCTATGTTGAACATTTATTACTGAGAGTAGTTGTGAGTGATCTTGTCTTCTTTTTGATGTGAGACATTTCTTTCTCTAAAAGCAGCTGTGGCTGCTCCGCAGTATTTTGAAGATGTTAAAGAGTGGAATAGATCTGAAGATCAGGGGGTTTTTAGTCCAGTGACAGATCATGTCTGTCACAAAGTTTTTCTTACTTTGTATATTAAGCAGAGCCCCACATATCCTTGTGATTAAGTGGTGTAGAAATAATAATAATAAGACAAAGATATATCTGAGCTGGGTTCCTGCTCATATAAATATACATGGAAATGAGCTTGCTGATGAAGCAGCAAAGAAAGGAACAGAACTAAAAATTGCAAGTTCAAAAATAGTTTCATGGTCTTTTATTAAAAGAAAGATAAAAGAGAATTGCTTAGAAAAAATGGCATAAAATATGGAAAAAACAAAGAAAAAGTCCTCACTATCTTAGATTTGAAACTAAACCTAAATGAAAATCATGCTCTATTAAGTGTAAAAGAAGCTTTTCTCCTCAATCATTCAATTAAAACTAGGTCATGGCTATTTCAAATCTTATTTGAAAAGAATATCTGATATTAAAAGTGAAAATTGTGAATATTGTGACTCTCTTGAAGATCCAGAACATATTTAATGAATTGCTCATTAAATCAAGAACTTAGAGCTGAACTGAGATATAAATATAAGCTGAGAGAAATGAATATGAAACTACTATTTTCAACTGAAATAGACAGTCAATATTTAATTGATTTTCTCAATGAAACTCAACTAGCTACTAGAAATCAATTCTATTTCAAAGATGAAAATATAAATGAATGAGAATCTGAAATATTCTTTATAAAAACTGCTAGATATTATATAATATCTCACTATTTCTTTTATACTGTGTTAGAGTCTGTCTTTTATTTTCTTTGTATTCATGTCATGAGTTATTTTGTCAATCATTAATTTATTTTCTTTGTAATCACTTGAAAATTATATGTAAAAAGAGAATATAAATAATCTTTAAAGATATTTATAAAAAAAATAATAAAAAAAGGAAAAAATCAATTTGCTGACTATTCTGGGCTGGAATTCAAGTATTGCAAGTGCTATTTGTTTTGAAGAAAAAATGTATATTAATTAGTTTTAAAGTTAGAAAAATTCTGAGACTCTTGAGTCTCAGATAGATATCATAATCTCTGACTGCATATATATCTATAATTGAAGAATAATAATATAAAAAAATAAGATGCAAAGAACTTCTTTCTTGCAAAGAAGGTTTCTCTTTGTCTACTTTATTATTATTATTATTCTTCCATTATAGATATATATGCAGTCAGAGATTATGATATCTACCTGAGACTCCAAGAGTCTCAGGATTTTTCTAACTTTAAAACTAATTAATTACATTTTTTCTTCAAAAAATAGCACTTGCAATACTTGAATTCCAGCCCAGAATAGTCAGCAAATTGATTTTTCCTTTTTTTTTATTTTTTTTTTATAAATATCTTAAAAGATTATTTATATTCTCTTTTTTACATATAATTTTCAAGTGATTACAAAGAAAATAAATTAATGATAGACAAAATAAATCATGACATGAATACAAAGAAAATAAAAGACAGACTCTAACACAGTATAAAAAAATAGTGAGATATTATATAATATCTAGCAGTTTTTATAAAGAATATTTCAGATTCTCATTCATTTATATTTTCATCTTTGAAATAGAATTGATTTCTAGTAGCTAGTTGAGTTTCATTGAGAAAATCAATTAAATATTGACTGTCTATTTCAGTTGAAAATAGTAGTTTCATATTCATTTCTCTCAGCTTATATTTATATCTCAGTTCAGCTCTAAGTTCTTGATTTAATGAGCAATTCATTAAAAATATGTTCTGGATCTTCAAGAGAGTCACAATATTCACAATTTTCACTTTTAATATCAGATTTTCTTTCAAATAAGATTTGAAATAGCCATGACCTAGTTTTAATTGAATGATTGAGGAGAAAAGCTTCTTCTTACACTTAATAGAGCATGATTTTCATTTAGGTTTAGTTTCAAATCTAAATAGTGAGGACTTTTTCTTTGTTTTTTCCATATTTTATGCCATTTTTCTAAGCAATTCTCTTTTATCTTTCTTTTAATAAAAGACCATGAAACTATTTTTGAACTTGCAATTTTTAGTTCTGTTCCTTTCTTTGCTGCTTCATCAGCAAGCTCATTTCCATGTATATTTATATGAGCAGGAACCCAGCTCAGATATATCTTTGTCTTATTATTATTATTTCTACACCACTTAATCACAAGGATATGTGGGGCTCTGCTTATATACAAAGTAAGAAAAACTTTGTGACAGACATGATCTGTCACTGGACTAAAAACCCCCTGATCTTCAGATCTATTCCACTCTTTAACATCTTCAAAATACTGCGGAGCAGCCACAGCTGCTTTTAGAGAAAGAAATGTCTCACATCAAAAAGAAAGACAAGATCACTCACAACTACTCTCAGTAATAAATGTTCAACATAGAAAATCTCTCACTGAAAAAGTGTCTGTCACTCTTCATGTCTTTGCCTGCCCTGCCTCTCACTCAGAGCTTTGGCCAGAGTGAACTGTCCAAGAATACTCTGTTTCAATCACTATGTGGTCAATCTGCACAGTTTCTCTGCTGTGTTCAACAGCCATTTTATCCACTCTTCCTTCGTGTTCCAACTCCGCTCGCTCTCTGTGCTGAACTGTGTGCAGTGCACCATCACACATGAAGCACAGTTTCATGCTCATATCCACATGAGCACTCTGGTGTGGGAAAATCTGGCACTTTTCTTCTATGTAAAAATGCTGCAGGCCTGTCTTGCCTGTGCGTAGTTGAACTATTAGTGAGCTTCAAGCCTTGCTCAGGCCCTCATGCCACTTTAGCTGCTTGATGTCTGGGGGTCTGTCAAACAGTTCTCTTCATGATGTAGTGTGTGCTCTCCAAATGTTATACCATCTAATTACTGATTTCTTTCATACTCATCTTTTGAAGAATCAATCAGTTAGATGATTTAACTGACTCTCTCTCTCTCTGTACTGTTTTGCTTCTCTCACTCACTGCACACTCCATTTCTGCTGCATTTTTACTGAATGCAGTACAGTTTTCACTGGTACCACATGTCTGCTTTCTTTACACTGAAGTCTGGTTCTGATCTGTGCACATACTTGCTGTATCTGTTTCATGACTCCTGTTTCTCTAAGCCGCTCAGTTGCTTTAGCCACCATTCCATCAAGATACACACTTATTGGCAGTGTAAATGTTTCAGCTTCCAGCGAGGTGATTGATGTTGCTCTATAGACTTCTGCTATGATGTGCAGACATTCATTTTGAATCTTCTCCAGACCTTTTAATAGCTGGCGCTGTTGTTGAGGCTCTTGTTGAGTTGCCTGCGGTTGATGCCATGCCAGCGCGCTATATGTGATAGCTGGCCTGATCACAGCATTGTAGACTCTACGGGCTTGCTGAAGAGGGAGGCCCCATGTTGACTGTGTGATCTGTGTGAGAGCTTCTATTTGCAATTTTGACCTGTCTATAACTCTGTTTATATGACCTCACCATCTCAGCTTGGAATCAAGCCATACTTCTAGCACCCGCATTTCCTTCTGTGGTGGTATTTCTCGCTGTGGTAGTTGTAGTGGCTGTTTCAGATTAAACCTTGTGCGTGCTTGAGTGAAGTGCATAAGTTCATACTTTTATGACATGAAGATTGCTCCATGTCTGTTCACTCAATGCGCACATTCAGCATGCACTTGTGCTAGTTGTGCGCAGTTTGCCTCAGTGGAGTTGTCATAAGCCAGAATATTGATATCATTCACAAATTCTATACAGCTGACTGGCTTGTTGTGTGATGAGCAGATGCGCAGCAGCTTCTCATTATAAAAAAAAATAGAATGAGTGATAGTGATGATCTCTGTGAAATACCTGTGTTCACACTAAAGGTCTCTGTCTTCTGCTTATCAAATACTAGTGTGGCCCTGCGATCTTGCATGAATGAATCAACTCATTCAGTCAGATGTCTGGGTAGTTCTTTCATTTTAAGAATGTGAATCAAGCATCTTCTGAGCACTCTGTCATATGCTCCAGAGATATTCAGTGATAACACTGATGACACTGCTCTCTGCTTCTCCCATACTGTGCGAATTTGTGCTAGCAGTAGTGCAAGTGCTGTCTCAGTGGAGCGCCCACTGCATGCCCCATCTGTTGAGCTGGCAACATTTCATGACTCTCCGCGAGATGTCTTATTTCTCTTGCTGTTGCAGCCTCAATGATTTTTCTACAGTGTCTAGCAGTGCTATAGGCCTCCAAGCTTCAGCTTCACTGTAGTCTTTCTTGCCTGGCTTTTTAAGCACCACTGTGTGCGCTGTCTTGAATGCCTGTGAATAGTGCTCCCATTGCCAGCAGGCTTGAATGAGCTCAGTCATTGCTGTGATGAAGTTCGGCCCTAGCATTTTAAGAAATCAGTTGGGAATGCCATTAGCACCTGATGCCTTGTCATTTGACAATCTGGCTATAATTGTTGTCATGATCTTCTCTGTAATTTAGTGTGTCACTCACACTCTGTGATTGAACATCTCTCTGCATATCCATCTCACTGACTGATAGTGGCTCAGGAAAGAATCTCTCACGCAGCAGTTCAGCCTTGTCCTGAAACACAGATGTCAAAGACTCAGGCATATCTAAAGTGCTAGATGCTTTCTTAAGTGGTGATAATCTTGCAGGTTGCTTGAACTCATGAGTGTGTGTGCACCCCACTTGGCTAGCTTTCAGAGCAGCTTAGAGTCAGTGCCTGCACTGTTCATTAGATCATGAGTTTGCAGTCTTTGCAAGCTTTATTTCTCTGTTGCACTTGTTTCATGCTCTTTTTCTCTCATTTTCAGTGCTGTGAGTGCTTCTCATCACTTGCTTGTATTCACTGACAGCTTCTGCTATCTCTTTTGATCATCATGAGCGGCTTTTCTCACAGACATGAGCGCGTTTAGCATGTTTATCTGCCAGTGTGCTGATGAACTTGCTGAAATAGTTCACATATTCATCAATCTCTGCTGTTGAGATGAAGGTTCTGCAGCATCTAAAATTCAGACAATTTTGCTGTAGCAGCTGTGAGTTCACTCTTTGCCAGTTGCATCTCTCTCTCAATCTGACAGGCACATTGATAGCAAGTCTGGTAATCACTGATAGATAATCTGATGCCATGTCTATCTCATGTGCCACTCGGCATTCTAACATCCCTTCATTCAGGTTTTCTGACACAAAGATCAGGTTCAGAGTTGTTTCAGTACTACCACAGTTCTGCCATGTGATCGCACCCTGTGGTGTTATCAGTTGTAAGTTAAGGACATTCATCTGTGCTATAAGCTCTCATGCCAGTTCAAAATTGTGCCTCACACGCTCCCCTCCCAGCTTGAGTGATGTACATTGAAGTCTCTAGCATCATCATCTCTGCTTGTTGCACAGGTGTCTCATGATTACATGCTTGTGTACTTGTCTCCTGGTTCTGCATCTGTAGCAACGCCTCTGCCTCTTTCATCACCATCTGTAGTTGCAGAATGGGGGAGTCCTCGGGCACCATTGTGTAGCTGCCTGGCGGGGTGGCATAGACATTGAGTATTAGCACCGGGCCCTTTGCTGTGATGATAGTTAACAGTATCATGTATCTTGTTACTGCTCTAACCTCCCATGTCTCTGCTGCCAGTCTTTTGTTGATGAGAAACCCCACTCTAGTCTCCTTATTTTGCATGCCTGTCTGTCAAAAACCACAGTTGATTGAACATGTTGTGCCACTGCCAGCTCTCTTGTGCATTCATGGCTCTTGTAGCACAATAATATTCATAGTTTAATGCTGTTTTGGGCTTGGCCAGCAATGTGTTCATCACTTTACTTGAGTTATGCACATTGTATTGCAGTATTTGAAGTTGTTCACTCATTGTTCACCCGTATTCTGATCCTGCATGTCAATTGACCGTGTGAAGTGTATATACTCATTTAGAGAGTCTTTCTGTTGTGCACCTGCTCTGGACACATCAGTGGGTCTTTCCACTCTTTGCTGACTACTCTGTGTTTTCTTGTCTGTGATTCTGTCATGTTTTCTGGGTGTGGTTCAGCCTTTCTCATCAGAGGCCTGTATCACAAAGCGTTGCGGCCGGTTCCTGAGCGCCTCTTTAGCTAGTTCCCCGCTGCGCGCCGTTCCGGGCAGTTTGCTGCCCATGCTGGGTGTGTCCCTCCACAGTTGCAGCAGACTGCCCTTTTTCCCTCTAACAGTGCTGTGCAGCTCTTGTCTGTGTGTCTCTCACTGCACAGTGTCCACAGACATCCCCTTTTCGGCAAAATCTAGCTATGTGCCTGCATCACTGACAGCTGTAGCACCGGGTGACTTGAGCCTCTCTATGAAAGATTTCAACCATGCAGAACTCATTCCCCAAGATAATACCACTTTCCACTAGAGTATTTGCCTGTTGTGATGTTGCTACATGTATGATGATGCTTCCATGCAGTTTCTGTTGCTTAGCTAGACACTTTGTCATCTTGTGAATGAGCATCTTGCATCTCAGTGATAGATTCTGCTTGTACACATCATCCACTGCTTTCTCTGGTTTGTCCCAGCTAATGGTCTTGAGTGGAGCACTCTTGACCAGTACTGCATACATTTTCTTTCTCATATATGTCTTGTCTCTTCATTTTTTCACTCATTCACTGCTTTTCGCCAATTCAGTCTTTGTACTGGGTGTATCTGTGACAAGAATCAGGTCTCCGCTGGGCATGTATCTTGCTGCCACCACTGTGCCGGCAGTGATGTCTTTGATAGCTTCGTTCACCTTCTTAACAATGGCCTCTGGGGTGCACTCCTCCACTGCCAGTGCATCACAGTTGTGTTGAGATATCACCACCTCTCTCAATGCACGCCTGATTACTATCTTTGCTGGCGGCCCTCCATTGGCCGCTATGCGCGCCCATGAGGTCTCACTGTCCAGCATGTTGTGTCTTTCATTCTCTGTGATGCGCTTGTAGCGTTCTCTAGCTTCTTTAACATGTTGTCAAGCAGGTCCTTCTTGAGCTCATTCACTGCCTTCAGAGCTCTCTGAATATACAGTAATTCTTTCTTATTAATCTTCTTGTCTTTCTCCCCCTCTCTAAGAGCCTCAGTGATCATGCACAGTGTTGCTGCCATACCATTTGTTGCCGCATCTCCTGCCTGCGCGGCTCCAGGTACGCGTCGCGCCGCGCGCGCACCCACATTCCCTGCACCACCACTCACGCTCACAGCCTCAACCATGGTGTTTGAGAGTGTGTGAGTGAGCTGATGCCCTTCAAGACTCTCTGTGGTACGAAAGTGATCGCGATTTAGATGTAAAAGAATAAAATAATTTTTGATGAGGTTTTTCAAGATTCAGTCTTTGAGCCTAGATATAATAATCTTGTTGCTATTATTTTTTCAAGAATTTTTCCCAAGCAATTCAAAAGTGATATAATTCTATATATCTTTGTCTTATATTTTAATTGAATTCTTTTGCATATCTTTAGAATTACTTCTATATTCATTTAATCATTATGAATTTCATTCTTTTGAATTCTTTTCAAAGCTGCTTGACTATCTGAAAAAATCCATGCTTCTTTCATATCTTTTTTTTTTTGAAGCTTTTATTTCTATCAGTTTAAAAAGCTTTCATTATAGCATATAATTCAGCATCAAATACTTCACATTCATTTTCCAATATTCCATGAATCTGATGTATATTTGTAATTATCTTCTGTTATATGCTATTTCAGCTTCTAGGCCTTTATTTTCATTCATTGAACCATCTGAATAGATTAGAATTGACTTTTTTAAAATCAATTTTCTTTATTATCTTTTATGATTCTCAGCTT
>MOWL01000065.1:0-13625 GCA_002110485.1 Emergomyces orientalis
TTGCAATATTTAGTTCTGTTCTTTCTTTGCTGCTTCATCAGCAAGCTCATTTCCATGTATATTTATATGAGCAGGAACCCAGCTCAGATATATCTTTGTCTTATATTTTAATTGAATTCTTTTGCATATCTTTAGAATTACTTCTATATTCATTTGACCATTATGAATTTCATTTTTTTGAATTCTTTTCAAAGCTGCTTGACTATCTGAAAAAATCCATGCTTCTTTCATATCTTTTCTTTTTGAAGCTTTTATTTCTATCAGTTTAAAAGCTTTCATAATAGCATATAATTCAGCATCAAATACTTCACATTCATTTCCAATATTCCATGAATCTGATGTATATTGTAATTATCAATTCTTATGAGCAAAGACAAAGAAATCAAAATGCTTCAGTTTTAATTACTACAAATACAATAGAACAGTCAAAACGACAGTATATTGTAATTGCAGGATTGAAAATGAAAGTATTTGAATTCAAAGATTCAAGAGAGAATATTAAATCTCAAATTCAATGCTCAAACTGTCAGAAACATGGACACTTTGCAAATACTTGTAAAAGAAATTCTAAATGTCAGTTTTGTGCTTTAGATCACAAAACAAATGAACATTCTTGCAACACATGTAGAAAAATAGGTGAAATCTGCAATCACACTGAAATCAAATGCAGTAATTGCTATGAAAAGCACACATCTATTTCAAAAGATTGTATTTTCATTTTCAAGAAAAAGTCTTTCAATAAAGATGTGAAATGGAGAAAAGAAACTCAAAATACAGAGAAAATAGATAAAACTACAAAAAGAAGAAATTCTCAAATGTCTATTTCTTCTGAGTCAAATTCTTTTTCAAAAAATAGACAGATCTTAAACCCTGTTACACCTATAAAAATGAGAAAAGATAAAGAAAATCTCATTTCTATGAAAGCAGTAGAAGTTCCAGCTCTGAATACAGATAATAGATATAATCTATTACCTGATTCAGAATAAAAGAAACACAGCTTCAATTTATTCCTTTTGTACATGTTTACTACACAAAATAAGAATAAAAAGAAGAAAAAAACTATCAAAAATGCTTCAAAATAACTTTTATTCAAAACAATGTTGATAGAAATAAAGATGCTATCTATTCATGCTTACAGATAGGCTTTGAAGAGCAAACTGACTTCATTCTATTACAAGAGCCAAATTTTGATATAGAACAACAATTTATAATTTCTCATTCAAGCTATCACTGCTTTTTACCAGAGAAATCAGATGTAAAAGCAAGAGTTGTGATATATGCAAGAAAAAGATCAAGATTTCAATTCAATATAAAAAGTAATTATATATCTAATTCTGATATTCTAGTTGGAGATATTATAGATACAAGAAATCAATTTGACAGTATTCAATTGATAAATATTTATAATGAAAAATCACTGAAGGTAAATGATAATTCATGGACAGTTGACAGAGAACTGCTGAATTTAAGTCCAGAAAAAAATGCTATTATATGTGGTGATTTCAATGCACATCATATATGGTGGAATTCTGAATGTGATTATTCAATAAGATCAGAGAAAACTGAGAATCATAGAAGAATAATAGAGAAAATTGATTTTAAAAAGTCAATTCTAATCTATTCAGATGGTTCAATGAATGAAAATAAAGGCCTAGGAGCTGGAATAGCATATACAGAAGATAATTACAAATATACATCAGATTCATGGAATATTGGAAATGAATGTGAAGTATTTGATGCTGAATTATATGCTATTATGAAAGCTTTTAAACTGATAGAAATAAAAGCTTCAAAAAGAAAAGATATGAAAGAAGCATGGATTTTTTCAGATAGTCAAGCAGCTTTGAAAAGAATTCAAAAAAATGAAATTCATAATGGTCAAATGAATATAGAAGTAATTCTAAAGATATGCAAAAGAATTCAATTAAAATATAAGACAAAGATATATCTGAGCTGGGTTCCTGCTCATATAAATATACATGGAAATGAGCTTGCTGATGAAGCAGCAAAGAAAGGAACAGAACTAAATATTGCAAGTTCAAAAATAGTTTCATGGTCTTTTATTAAAAGAAAGATAAAAGAGAATTGCTTAGAAAAATGGCATAAAATATGGAAAAAACAAAGAAAAGTCCTCACTATCTTAGATTTGAAACTAAACCTAAATGGAAATCATGCTCTATTAAGTGCAAGAAGAAGCTTTTCTCCTCAATCATTCAATTGAAACTAGGTCATGGCTATTTCAAATCTTATTTGAAAAGAATATCTGATATTGAAAGTGAAAATTGTGAATATTGTGACTCTCTTGAAGACCCAGAACATATCTTAATGAATTGCTCATTAAATCAAGAACTTAGAGCTGAACTGAGATATAAATATAAGCTGAGAGAAATGAATATGAAACTACTATTTTCAACTGAAATAGGCAGTCAATATTTAATTGATTTTCTCAATGAAACTCAAATAGCTACTAGAAATCAATTCTATTTCAAAGATGAAAATATAAATGAATGAGAATCTGAAATATTCTTTATAAAAACTGCTAGATATTATATAATATCTCACTATTTCTTTTGTGTTAGAGTCTGTCTTTTATTTCCTTTGTATTCATGTCATGAGTTATTTTGTCTATCATTAATTTATTTTCTTTGTAATCACTTGAAAATTATATGAAAAAAAGAGAATATAAATAATCTTCAAAGATATTTATAAATAAATAAATAAAAAAAAGAAAAATCAATTTGCTGACTATTCTGGGCTGGAATTCAAGTATTGCAAGTGCTATTTGTTTGAAGAAAAAATGTATAGTAATTAGTGTTAAAGTTAGAAAAATCCTGAGACTCTTTGAGTCTCAGGTAGATATCATAGTCTCTGACTGCATATATATCTATAATTGAAGAATAATAATAATAATAGTATCTAGATTAGATTTTTCAAGAGAATCTAATAAACTAATATTGATTTTAAAGATAAATCAATTAAATCTTCACAGACTTCTTTCCTGTGCTACAAAATGAAGAGAAAAGAATTGATTTCAATGAATAATAAATTATTCAATTGAAATGACAGTTTTTGAAAGAAAAACTGACAAAATAAATCAATTTTTTGCAGAGAAATTGATAAAAACTATTCAGAAATATTCAATATTCTAAACTTCTCCCCACATATCAAGTATGCAGCTCAAAATTGAGATTATTTTCAAAAACTGAATCAGTCACTGAAGTAAAGAAATATGAATTTGTGTAGAATTTTCTTGATTTATTTACTCAGAGCTAAATCAAGAAAACACTCTAACTCTTGCAAATTTTGTCTTTTTCAATTTAAAAAGCTTCTCAAAATTTCTGCTTGAAATAGGCCCCACCTCAAATCAAGATTGTATTCCTGAAATATCAATATGAATTAATACTGAATAGATTCCTTTTCTATTCAAATTAATCTCATATATTTTACTAGATAGCTCTTAATAAATGTAATTTATTAAGTCACACAGATGAGTATGCAAATGAAGAATCAACAGACTAAATCTGTACTATTTTCTTATATAATAATATATATATATACAAGTATGTATATATATTACTTGCAGGGACCAAGCTATTTTTTTAAACACTGATATTTCCACTTTTTCTCGTTCCGTTTTGTAGAGAGGGTAGGTTCCGGGGAATTTCTGATTGCAGGGTAGGTCACGTGTGATCTGTGCTGAGGTATTTTTTTGTCACTTTTCTGCCGGGCGAGGTAGGGCGGTACAGGGAAAAGACTTGGCACTGGTGCAAAGGAACATGAAAATCATCAGAGTTTTCACGCAGGTTTTGACAATGAATTGTTCAGAAAGAGATGGTCGGAATGAATTCAAAATTGAGACAGTTGTAATATCTGGTTTGTTCTAGCTTCTATCAAAATTCTATGTAAATTGGGCCGAAACTGATGATGTTATGTGATGAAGTGTGATTTTCTTTCCCCTTAGGGGTTGCAAACACGTTTTCCTCAATAGCTTCACCAACTCGCGCTCAATTTTAATAAAAAGTGAATAAATTGCTTTCTCAAACAAGAGCTTTCAAATGGATGTCTTTTCGTCTTCTAATTCGAAGAATTGGGCTGTTCGGGGGAAAGCGTTTTTTTTGTCTATGTTTTTTGCAGCTTTATCAGCTAGTTCATTTCCTTTTATATTCATATGAGCTGGGACCCAGTGCAAATGAATTTGTATATCTTTTAATTTTCTTATTCTTTTAATCAATTGATATACAGTTTCAATATGTATTTGATTTTCTTGAATCTTGTTTTTTTGAAATCTTTCAAAGCTGCTTGACTGTCTGAATAAATCCATATCTCATTGATATCTGAATTTCTTGTCAATTGACTCATTGTCATTTTAAATGCTTGCTTATTGCATATACTTCTGCATCAAATACTTCCATTTCTTGACCCAGGTTCCATGATTGGTGAAGTATATATCTTTGTTTCTTGTATATGCTATGCCAGCTCCAGATTATTTGAAGTATCATTTTTGATCCATCAGTATAGATAATCAGAGCATTATTTATAATTTCAAGCTGTTTTAAATGTCTTTCTTGCTCATTTTCTTTAGATAATTCACTAATATCTATATCAATCAATGAATTCAGAGACTTTTTCCATGGATATAGTTGTTCAAATCTAATTCTTCCACATTTAAATAAGGAAGTTCGTCTTTGATCATTGAACAAACTCTATATAACTGAGTTGAAATCTTTTTTACAGAATTTAGACTGGTTTCATTCCAATCTAAATATTTACTCCAGTTCAAATCAGTGTCTGTGTTCATGGGAGGAAATGTGGGTGAAACTCTTTTTCTAATTGTATAATTTTGATTTAATTTAATTATTCTCACTGAATAATTTCTGCACAGCTTGTCCAGCCTTATTTAGAAGGAATTGAGGCTTCAATTTCCATCACTTTTATAGAGTGGTTTTAAATGCTCCCAGCATTCTTCTTAAAGCTTTATTTTGCGACTTTCATATTTATTTAGAAAGTTTTTTCTGATTTTTCCACCATATTTGTGCTCCATAGTCTGAGATTGAGGAAATGCAGGCAATATAAAGTTGTTCATTGCTTGGAAAGATAGTCCTCTTTCTGTATTTGATAATCTTAAAATGTTATTAAGATTACTCTCTGCCTGGGCAAGTTTTTTTGAATATGATAATTAAACTTCAGTTTTGAGTCTAGCCGAAATCCTAGCCATCTAACTGATTCTTTTGAATTAATTTGTTCATTTAGCAAGACTATGTGTTCATTTTTCTCATTTGACTTAGAAAAAAAGTGAATCAATTCCAGTTTTATTCATATCAAACTGAATATAATTTTCATTTCCTTTTTGAATGATTTCTCTTGCTGCATTTTCAATTAATAAACAGTTTTCTTTTATTGTTTTTTGAATGACATAATAATGCAATATCATCAATGTATATACTCCGCCATTCCCTGTGCCTGTCTGCGGGTTAGTGTGTGGAGCAACTCTCTTCCAGCCCGCAGATTCTTCAGATCATTCACATCATCACTCTCATTCTCATCCTCATCCTCATTCACTTCTACCACACTGATGGTGCTGGCGGCGGCTGGGCTGTCCGCTGCCCTGGGAGAGCCTCCATTGCATAGTTGCCATCCCAACTGGTCACACATTGGTGTGTCTGGTGTGCAGCCGCTGCCCTCACCTTTCTCATCGTCCAGGAACTGAGACAGCACCTGGACTCTGCAGGTGCTTGTCTGGATATATCTCTGCATGGCCGCTTCCACAGCAGCACTGGCTCGCCATCGTGGGGGCACAAGGACCAGAGACTGCCCCCAGCGCCATCTCGTCCCAGCCGTCCGATCTCCTGCGCGAAGTCGATCATGCTGCATGGCACACCCACATGCACCACCCACCGGACCGCAGGGTGATCGATCCCCAGGCCGAACGCAGATGTGGCCACGATGTGGCCTGGGTCTCCGTCCCGCCAGCGCTGCAGCACCTCCGCCTTCTCTGCCACACTGCCGGACGTGGAGTGGTACACTGGGCATCGGATGGCCTGCGCCATCTCCTCAGCGATGTCCTTCCGCCAGCAGTAGATGATGGCTCGTGTGCCCGGCTCCATCGAGGAGATCAGCCCTGAGATCCCGGGGATGGCAAAGTCCTGGAGGAACTCCTGCTGCTGCGGGCCGGCCGGGCAGTGGCTGACGCTGAGGGAGATGTCCCTGCGCGTGTGCAGCTGCGGACCATGCGTGCACCCTTGAGCAGCATGGTCCGCTCGAACTGCGCCACCAGCGACGGCGGCAGTGTGCCGGTGAGGAAGACCATGGGGCACTCCAGCTCCGCAGCAGTGGAAGCAGCCCATGGCGGATCGGTATGGCAGCGCCGTGATGGCCAGGTGGCACTCGTCGAACACCACCCGATCGAGCTCGTTGGCGACACACAGCCGATTGAGGAACTCCCGGAACCGTGGTCGCACCGCCTGCTCCACCGCCACGATGATGAGCGGGCAGGAGTGCAGTCGATCGGGCATGGACTGCGTCTCCCACACATGGGCCTCGATGCCCGCCTCTGCGCACCGCCGAACCATCTCCGCCTTCAGCACCACCAGCGGCAGGATCAGCACCGTCGTCCCCGCCCCGGCAGCTGGCAGGGCACCAGATAGAGCAGGCTTTTTCCCTCACTCGTCCGCAGGATCGCCAGCACCTGGCCTGCCCCGTCGACGATGTGCTCCATGGCCCGCCGCTGCCCAGCAGATCGGTACTGCGCCTCGGGGCCGTACATGCGCGCAGCACCTCTGTGGCCTGGTCCATGCGCCACCGCCGCCGTGTTCGCGCTGGCGCTGCGCCTGACCACCTGCCATGCGATGGGGGACTCCTCCTCATCCTCGCTCCTTGGCCGCTTGCCTGTTGGGGTGGCTGGGAGGGGTCTTCCACTGCTGCCGCCACCGCTGCTCCTGGGGGGTTGTTCCGGGTCCCATTCCCATGGCGTCAGGGTCTGGGTCTGGGTCTGGGGGTCTCTGCGGCGCGGGTGGTGGTGGTGGGAGAGGAGATGGAGGATAATGCCACTGCCGCTGTCTGAGCCTGGAAGTTGAGGGGGTCACGCACCAGCTGATGCCAGAGCTGGCTGACCTGTCGGTACTCCTGCAGCCCGGCATCGGTGAGCCCTGCACGGAAGTTCACCGTGCCGCCGTACACGCGGTTGCCCGTGTGGGGGGTGTGGCTGGCCTGCCAGTGCACCGCCTCGGTGAGGCTGCCGACGATCGGGTCTTCCCCCCTCCTCCTCCTCGTCGATGAGCATCCTGGCCTCTGCCCCGAGCTTCCGTCGCGCGATCCCCACCGTGATCTGTCGCCAGGCCTGGATGTGGATGTGCTTGCCCAGCGTCTGTTTCCCCGCGTTGACCACCACCCGCGTCATGGCGTCTTCCTTCCACGGGGCCTCCCCCGCCGAGAAGAGGTACTCCGACCGCCGACAGCACCTGAGCCTGCGCGTGGAGGAACTCGCGGAAGGGCTGGACGATGGTGAGATACTGCACCACCAGCTGAGCCACCTCGGGCAGCAGGAACCGGACGGGCCAGCGGGAGGCGTTGCTGCGGTGCCGGTTCTTGTGGTAGCTGAGGATGAAGAGCATCTGGCCGTCATGCAGAAAGAGATCCCGTGTGGCCAGCATCGAGTTCCTCCACCGCAGCGCGATGAACTCGGTCCGTCGTCCCTGCTGGCCGGACCCCAGGAAGATCGGCACCAGGATGGCACGGAGGAACCGCTGCACGCTGTTCTCGTACTGCTGTGCGGCGTCGGCCGAGACCACCCACCCCCTCCACCGCGGTGTTCCTCTGGAAGAAGGTGTGCAGGAGCGCGGGCGTCCGACCCACGCGCTGATCAGCCACGGCGCAGGGGTTCCAGTTGAGAGCTGTTGCGGGAGTCGGTCAGAAAGGACTGGCCCGCCGAGGTGGCGTCCCAGTTGTCGACCAGCAGGCTCAGATCCGGCGTGGGGATCTCGTCGGCGGGGGTCGAGCGGCTGCTCAGACACAGCTCCCCGGTGAGGATCTGCCCCGCCTGGGCCAGCCCTGGAAGACGATGCTGTGGAGGTCGGAGAGGTGGAAGGTGACCTCGGCCCAGACCAGGGTCTCCCCGTCCGCGTGCCACCGGAGCTGGGCCGGAGGCACCTCGCTGCGGCCGATGCGGAACCCCAGCAGCCGGTTCTCCAGCCTCCACCACCGGGCCGTCGGTGTCGTTGAGCAGCCACCGATCCCGGATCCTGAGGATCCCGCGCCGAGGTCCGCGTCCGCATCCCCAGCGGTGTCCGCCAGCACCTGTGCCAGCACCACCATCTGACAGTCGTAGATCAGCTGCGACAGGATGGAGGTGTAGTTCCCGACCATCATCCACTGCCTCTGGCTTGGGCTCCAGAACCGTGCGGCCGCGTACGAGACCAGCACCGAGTCGAACTTGCGCTGGGGGACGTGGTGCTGGATGATGGCCAGGCTGAACTGCAGCACTAACCGGTCCAGCTGCTCGCGGAGGAGGGTGGCTCTGCCTTGGTCCCCGTGGCCATCCTCCTCCGCATCATCATCCTTCAGGCTCGCCAGCTCCTCGGCGGTCTCGGTGGCCTCCACCCACGCCTCCAGCTGCTGGGTGCTGGGCTGGAAGAGCGTCTCCCGCAGGTGGCCCTGCTCCACCACCCGTTCCCAGTAGCAGATCAGCTGCTTCCACATGTCGATGTATCTCTGCCGGGACTGGCGGTTCTGCAGCTCGCTGATGGGGTGCTGCGAGGTCTCTCCGCGGGTGAAGGTGTTCAGCAGGCGGGCGTTGCGGCGGCTGAGCTGGCGGGACTCCAGATTTTGATTGTGGACCAGGCTGATCATGGTGCTCTCCAGGACCCGACCGACACTCTGACAGATCAGGTGGAGGATGAGTTCCTGCTCTCGCCTGGGTAGCTGCCAGCTCGGTCCCACCTCACTCAGGGTGAGCCCCTGCAGGTGGATGTAGATCCCCGTCCGCTTCATCCAGGGGGTCAGGTCGGAGATGTGCTGGGGTCTGGTCAATCTGTTGACACTGAGGTCGAGTCTGGCACTGCTCGAATCGACTGAGAATGTGATCCCATGCATCCTCGAGCATGTGTGAGAAAGAGATGAGGTGATGTTGTTGTTGTTGATTGATGGTGCTATGGTTTCGTTGTTGGATGGTGGTGGTGCGTTGTCAGGGGCGTTGGCGTGTAGATATATATATATATTTTCTGAGTGTGGGGCACCGGCACCCGATGACTGAACCTGATCGGCCAGGACTACGGCAAAGTACTTCACACTCTGCTTCTGGTTAAACAGTGTCTGGAGATATGCTTCGTGCCAGGGCATTGCACCTTGATCAGACACCTTCCACTGGTGCTCTCTATTGTAGTGTTGGCGGATCTGATCGGTGTTGACCGACCGATAGCTGCAGCCGGCGTGGTGGCAGAGAAAGCCCCTGATGGTCGGCAGCTCTACAATCTCGGCGACCCCATCTCTGGCTGCACCACACCGACACGCGAGGCTGCCACCGGCTTCAGTGAATTGAATGATTTGATTCGCCTCCGCTCTAAGCTCTCTATGTGATGTTTCTCCAGCAGATGCCGTCCCAGGTTCTGGCGGGTGTAGCAGCAGCCATGTGTGGTGCAGACAATCACACAGTACTGCGGCAGAACACAAAGATAAGATGAAATTGAATCAACAACAGATTCTGACTGAGACATGATTGATTGATTGAATGATTGAACTAA
The DNA here is from genome assembly GCA_002110485.1 of Emergomyces orientalis. Lineage (NCBI taxonomy): Eukaryota > Fungi > Ascomycota > Eurotiomycetes > Onygenales > Ajellomycetaceae > Emergomyces > Emergomyces orientalis. The sequence continues at coordinate 9,735 of MOWL01000065.1, forward strand.
TTAACTAACTGACTAAAGAGGATACAGTGTTGAAATTGTCAAGAAATAGTAGAGTGTTAAGATGACATTGAAAAGAACTTGCTTAATATTCAGAGACTGAAGTTATTTTACATGATCATCACTGAAGCATCAAACCCTTTCTGGCTTAGTTCAGAGACTTCAAGTTAGTACACTTGAGACATCTCTATACTTCTCTGCTACTTTTTTCATTGAAGAGCAAGAAATGATTGATGATTGATGAAGTTTTTGATGACAATCAATCTGAACAGAATTGAATGAGTTTTTTGGCTGCTGCCAAAGTTCTCGATCCACCCCTGAAATCAGAGCTAAACCCATGTTGATTTGATTACTAACACTCGACATGTTGGCTGACTAAGCACGGGGCCCGGCTGCTGGCCCTCCAACCCCTTCCATTTTGGCGGCCGCCAAAACATCGAGCATGGCAGTGAATGGGTGTTGTTCTTTTTTGGCGGCCGCCAAAAAGTGGATGCAGTGGCTGCAGGAAGGTATCTACACCTGCGGCCACGGTGATGAGTGTATATATATATTATATATATATAGATAGATATATTCGAGTTAGAAAGAAGCAGTGCTAGTGTCATAGTGTAATGGTGTAGTCAGCTCATCAGTTCAGCATAGAGTTCGATTTCCCCTTCCCACAAATGGGCTAATCAGTCTGACCTGTTGACCTGGCATAGAGTTCGATTTCCCTTCCCACGAAGGGGCTAATCGGTCCGGCACATCTGGCACCGAGAAAAAGTGGATGGAGTGGTTACAGAAAGATATCTACATCTGCAGCCTGAAGATAATATATTCTGTAGTTCATTGATGCATTTGTTTGTTCGTTCGATACTTAGATGCTTAGATGCTTGCTAGAAGAAAGAAAAAAAGTGGTTGGTGGTTTGAATTCTAAGGTTAACTCTAGAAACCTCGGCCGGCCGGCCGCTCTTGTAACCTAAATGACTGCACAATATAGAATAGCACGCAGATTCTTCCATGGATTCTGACAACCACACCGTCGACCGAGCGTCGCCACGATCGAGTGTGGAGATGACTCGAGCTACCAAGAACAGTGTGACATCTCCAAATACTGAAATCATCGAGGAACGCGGGCTCCATGGCGACATCTGGGCGGGGTGACTTTCAGCGGTGACTTTCAGCGGGCGCCAACCCGGATCGGGCGTAACGCGGATGGGTTTTTGGTGAGGGGATCGACGACTCACGCTGTTAGTCAACGCAGACTAGATTTAGGGTTCTCACATCTGAAGCAGGGATCCCCGAAGCAGTCGGCACAGGCACATTCAACACAGGCACATTCAACATGGGCGGATTCAACATGGGCGGATTCAACGTGGGCGGATTCAACGCGGGCGGAGAAGCAATAGGTGGGGAGACAGATGAAATAGAAAAGGCCTCAGATACAAGAACTCGTGCAATCTCTTTTTCTTCTCTGAACTTCAGACACAGCATCACAAATCTTCACTAATTCCCATTCAGATTAATCAATCTTATCAAATTCAGCAGCTTGAAAAGCCTTCTCGCGAACACATTGCAGAAGCCCTTGCAGAAACCAAATACAAGCAAGAGATTGTTGCAATTCATTCTTCTGAATGAGAGGCAGCGCGACCCCGCGGAATTGATGGCAATACACGAGGATTTCCTGGCTCGTAGTGTGGCTCTTATTACAAAGCGCATGGAGGTAAGATTGGTTGTACATCTGTTGATGAGCATCTTCGCGCCAGAAATCGGTGAGCAGCTGCTTCTTAACTCCATCCCATGTCTTATGATTCAAAGACAAGCTGATCAATATGTCCCTGCAGCTCCATGGTGCAATAGTTTCGCAACAGAGCCAGACCATCAGTCCCTGCAAAGCAATGCAAGGTGCATACTGTCTCAAATTGATCAATGAATTCAGTGACATTCCTTCCATCAAAGAACGGGGCTCCGGGGGCTCCAGGAATCAGCATTGGCATGACAAGACGTTGATATGGCAGTTCACTATTGAGGGTCGGAGTCGGAGTCGGGGTTGAGGTCAGCTGACCAGATGAAGCAGCAGGCATAGTCATCTTCTCCTCACTAATTTCCACTTTTGGTGACACGGTAGAGATCTTCTCCTTGCTAACCTCTATTTTTGAAGATGTAGTAGAGACCTTTCCTGATCAAGATTGATGATGGGCAATAGAATCTGACTGAGAATGCTTGGAAGACATATACTGAGAAAGAAAATAATAAACAAAAGACTTCTGTTCACACAAGAGAAAGAGTTCAACAATACTATCAATATTAATATTCTTTCTATATTTAAATTTCACATCTTCAAGAAAGAGAAAGAACTTCAATATCTGTTGAAGATTTTTTCTTTCATTCTCATCACTTTTTTCTTCTTTCATTTGTTGAATAGGGGCATGGGTATTCAAATTGGGCTTATCAGTGGGGCGTTCGCTCGCATCCTTCGTTATCCACTTTTGATATCAGCCATATCGGCCAATCAGAGGCTTCCACAAATGAAGACTATTGAAAAGAATGCTCAACAAAAGCAGAAAAGACAAAATGTTGAGGAAAACCATATCAGTCGTAGCTACCGCCTGCCCATCCATTTTGAAAGCCTTCCCAGGGACGCCAATGAAGTGGAATAAGGGGTTGTGCGCTTTTGGCGGCACGTGGGCAGGAGCAGCGGAATCGTAAGAAGGTTGGTAAGTTCGCCGTGTATATAATATTCTATTCAACGAGCTATCCAAATAGCAATACAAAAGAACACGTAGGAGATTCAAATATAGAAGAAGAACAAGCAATCAATCACATATCAAATCACACAATCAAAAGGAGCAATCTCACTGCTCTGCGTACAATCAATCCTCGCCGAATCCACACGTACATCGAAGGATGAGAATATGAGGCAGCCGCGCCAAACAAATATATAAGGCGGTCTCGGCGAAAAGTAATACCACACCGAGATTCCCACCACAATATGAATATTTCAAATGAATTTCAGTTTGATGTTGACCCAGATGATGTAATGATGTATATGAAGATTATATACAAGTTATGAACAAGAATGCTGTATGTATAACTAGTTCTTTACTACTGTTTAACTACTGACTGACTAGTTAATCTTCTCATGAGCTCATTATTTTAACTGATAGTCAGATAACAAGCATACTCTCTACTCAGAAAATTGAACATACTGTTCTGATTTCTGAATATCCAGCAACATCTGTCAATGGATATATGTGATATTGAAGATTCAATTAGTATTTCACTAGTCAGGAGTTAAATAATCAGATAGAAGGGGGCAGGCCTTCACTGTATAAGATTATAGTCAAAGGGTCAACTGAGCTTGATACACACTTAAACTTTTACAATTTCTTACAGTGAAGGCCTGCTCTCTTCCCTCTCTTTCATCTTCTAATTATTTACCTTCTGACTAGTGAAATATCACATTCTCACTAGCGTAGTCAGCTGAGCTACGCGAAGGGTCAGTTGACGTGTAACCTGACAACACACCGATCATTAGCAAAACGGTTGTTACGAGCTTGCTTTAGGCGAACTAGAAGGGAAAAGGCTGTACATAGTACAAATATAGAACATATTGTATTATATTTATGTGGATTTAAAAAAGGCCCACACCCCGGTGGGAGGTTCCAGAGTTATGCGAAGAAACTCCGATCATTATTATGCTATTCTTGTGACTATGATCAACTCTAAAAGGGAAGCTGCCCTGGTGCAGGTTATGGCTTCCCCGTGTGCATGATGAGCTCTTTCATTTATCATCAGTTCGGGCATCTAGTGGTCTTATTACCCGCTGTATCACCTTGAACAATGGAGCCAACTCTTGGCTTCTTGGCATGTCTACTAAGATTCTGAGACTCTCTCCCCCTTTCTTCAGTTGTA
>MOWL01000066.1:0-25323 GCA_002110485.1 Emergomyces orientalis
TAAACATATCAATACAATACTAGCATATTCTGCTAAAAAGAAGAATACAAAAATTACTGCAGAATGTTCTGTCATAAAACCACTAACAAGTTCCGATTCAGCTTCAGCTAAATCAAAAGGAGCTCTATTAGTTTCAGCAATACATCCTATAAAAAATATAACAAAAATAGGGAATAAAGGTAAGATAAAATATATAGATTTTTGAGCTTCTACTATAGCAGTCAAATTTAAACTACCTGTTAATAAAATAACCAATAATATAGCAGAGCTTAATATTAATTCATAACTTATTAATTGAGCTGTACTTCTTAATGAACCTAAAAATGCATATTTAGAATTAGCTGATCAACCCGCGATTAAAATACCATAAGTAGCCAATGAAGATACAGCTAACATATATAGTATACCTAAACTAAAATCTGATACATATAAACCATAACCATAGGGAATTACTGCATAACCTAATAGAGCAAAAATTAAAGTTATTATAGGTCCAAGAAAAAATAAAATTATATTAGCTTGTGTAGGAGATACATATTCTTTTAATAATAATTTTAATGCATCAGCAAAAGCCTGTAAAAGACCGTAGTAACCTACTGCATTAGGTCCTAATCTTCTTTGCATACTTGCCATTGTTTTTCTTTCTGAAATTGTAACAAAAGCTACTGTTAATAGTGAAGGAACTATAACTAATATACCCTCTATAATTGATATTAAATATGTCATATTATATATAAAATAGAATAACTTAATGAAATATTCTAACAAATAAAAAAAAACAAAAAATTTTTTTTTAAGTTATGTTAAAATAAACTTTCAAATTATAATTAAAAAAATGAATATAATAAATATTTTTTATTTTTATTAAATATTAAATAAACATCTACTACTAATTAAATTAGAACTAGATTATTAAAATATTATAGGAGCCAGGAGAAATCGAATCTCTAAATTTTAATTTGCAGTCAAAACACAGATCCATCTGTTCAAGCTCCTTGATATTCTTTAATAAAAAATATTTTTATAAATTAATCTAAATTATTTATTAAAAGTTATTTTTTATTTTTTTTTTCTTAATTAATATAATTAAGTATACCTTCCATTTTTTTAGTTTTTCAATCATGTGTCAAACTATTCATTTGTTTACTTTCTATTTTTAATGCATTTTTACCTAACTCAAATGCAAAACCTAAAGTTAAAACAAGAAAGAAAATTAGCATAATAATTAAACCATATAACCCATTAAAATAAGCACTAACTATGTAAGGATATACTAATAAAATTTCTAAATCAAATAAAAGAAATAATAAAGCAAAAATAAAAAAAGATATACTAAATTGTGTTCTATTTTGACCTAAAAAGGAATGAAAACCACATTCAAAAGCACTATCTTTTTCTAAATAAGAATTATGAGGTGAAAATAATAAATTCACAACTAATAATATAAAAGCAAGTATAGGTATAAAAATAAGAAAAAAAGTTGTTGTTGTCATAAAAAAAAATTTTTTTGTTTATTTTTTTTCTTACAAAGTAAGAAAAATTAATGATAATCGAAAACATATAAAAAAATTTTAAACTAAAAAAAAAATTTTTTTAATTAAAAATAACTTAATTTTTCTTAATCACTAAATCTGTTAAACTATTTTCTAATAGACTTATTAAAGGTACTATTATTAAATAATGAGAAAAATATAAAATTGTACTGATTTGACCTAATTCTATAAAAGGTGCTTCAACATGTTTAGCTCCTAATACCATTAAAATAAAAAAATTAGCAACAAAAATATAAAATGCTAATTTACTTAAAGGTCTAAATTGTATACCTCTTAATTTAGATATATCAGTAAAAGGCATAACTAATAAAATTAAAAGAGCACTAAACATAGCTATAACTCCTAATAATTTATTAGGTATAGATCTTAATATAGCATAAAAAGGTAAAAGATATCACTCTGGTACTATAGCAGGTGGAGTTTGCATAGGATTAGCCATAACATAATTTTCACTATCACCTAAAACATTAGGCATGAAGAAAACAAATCCAGATAAAACAAACATAAAAATAAAAATAGTAATTAAATCTTTAAATATAAAATAAGGAGAAAAAGGCAATCTATCGTAATTACCAGAGATACCTAAAGGATTACCAGAACCAACAGTATCGTGGAATGCAATTAAATGCATTAAAGCTAAAGCAGCTAAAACAAAAGGTAAAACAAAATGTAAAGAAAAAAATCTATTTAATGTAGCATTATTCACTGAAAAACCTCCTCAAAGGAATTCAACTATATCTTGACCTACTCAAGGTATAGCACTCATTAAATTAGTTATAACTGTTGCACCTCATAAACTCATTTGACCGTAAGGTAAAACATAACCCAAGAAACCTATACCCATCATTAATATTAACATAATAGTACCAATACTTCAAGTTAATGTTCTTGGTGATTTATAAGACCCATAATATAAACCTCTACCTATATGTAAATAAACTAAAAAAAAAAAAGCTGAAGCTGTATTTGCGTGTAAATATCTTATTAATCATCCATTATTTACATCACGCATAATATGCTCTACGGAATCAAAAGCTTCTAATACACTTGGTGTGTAATGCATAGCTAAAGTTACACCTGTAATTATCTGTATACCTAAGCACAGACCTAATAATGAACCAAAATTTCATAAATAACTAATATTAGAAGGTTGAGGTGAATCAATTAAATATGAATTTAATATATTTAATAAAGGACGGTTTTTTAAAATTCTCATATTAAAAATAATATATAAACTTGATTTTTATTTTATTTTATTTTTTTTATTACTAATTTAAATTATTAATAAAAAAATTTTTTTCTAGTTATATGTATAAAAATAAGATTAAGTAAATGATGTAAAAAAAATAAGAGATAATATATTACATAATTGTAATATTTGGTCAGGTATAAACATAAATAATAGAATACTTAAAGTTAGTACAGAGATAATTATAGATAAAGAACTAGATAAAGGTAATTTGTTAATATCATCTTCAGGTATTGATTTAAATATAAGATTTTTTCATTCATATGAATGAAAATCAAAAAACATAATTTTTACTATATTTAAATAATAAACTGCACCAATAACACTTGTAAATACCGCTATTAAAGATAAAAAAATAAACCCATCTTGTAAAGCTGCAGATAAAACCATCTGTTTAGCAAAAAAACCTATAAGAGGTGGAATACCTGCAAAAGAAAAGAGAGTAATAGCTAAACTTAAAGCTAATATTTGGTTTACATAAAAATAACCTTTTATTTGACTTAATAATTGTATAGGTGAATTATTTTTATCTATTAAATTAATATTAATATTATAATTATCAAATATTTTATTATTTTCAAAAAAATATAAAGTATAACCAATAGTAATTAATAAAAAAAAAGCATTTAAATTAGAAATACTATATTGTATTAAGTAAAAAATAAAAGATTGTATAGATTCAACACTATTAATACTTAATGCTAATAATAAAAAACCAACATGAGAAATAGTACTGTAGGCAAACAATCTTTTAATTCTAAATTGTGTTAAACCCATAACTGTTCCTATTATTAAAGATAATAAACTACTAATTAACAGACTATATGTTCATGTATATTCAGTTAATATATAAGTATTATTTGTAAAATGAACTAAATAAAATAATATAACTAAAATAGATATTTTTGGTATAATAGACACAAAAGTAGTAACAATAGTAGGTATTCCATCATAAACATCAGGTGATCAAAAATGGAATGGAGCTGCAGATATTTTAAATAAAAAACCTATTGTAATTAATAACAAACAATAAGGTATATATGTAGCAATATCTGAACTTATTAAATATAGCTCTTCTCCTGGAATTATATTAGATATGTTAGTAATTATATAAAAATTATCTAAATATGTTGTACCAGAATTTGCATATATTAAACTTATACCTAATAAAATAAAACAAGATGATAAACCTCCTAATAAAAAATAAGTTAAACCTGAAGATGTGGATGATTCTGAATTTCTATAAATTGTACAAAGTAAATATAACCCATAACTTTGTAATTCTATAGATAAATATACTGAAACTAAATCATTACTTGATATTAATAATAAACTACCCATTATTATAAATAAGATAATCAAAGTATATTCGATTATTCCATATTGTTCTCCTTTTTTTATTAATTTAAAATAATCTTTTATATATTTTTTTAAAGTTAATGTATAATATTTTATTACAGTTCTAGGAAAAAAACTTGTTAAATTTAATATTAATAAAGTAAGTATAAGAATTAATATATGAAATACACTTGTTATTGAAGATATACTAAACAAGCCTCCAAAAAGTCCTATACCTAAATCTAAATATGTTATATATAAATTAGTATAACTTAGAAATAAACAAAAGATTAACATATTTATTCCAATTCTGGAATAATATAAAGAAATATCTCGCCTCGATCCGAGGGAATTAGATAATAATAAAGAAAAAATAGAAGTTAATAACATATCTAAAAAAAAATTTTTTGTTTAAAGTAATTTTAATACTTTAAACCTTTTTGCCAACCTCTTAAACATAAGTCTATTACACCAGACTCAAGCGATATAAATTCAATTATAATTAAAATTTTTTAATATAAAGAAATATAAGAATAAAAAAATTTTTTTTTATTAAACTCAATTTTCATACTATATTATTTAATTTAAGAAAATATAAAATATACTAATAAGATCTAACTTTTATTATAAGCTTTATTAAAAAGAGTAAAAATAGTAAACAATAAAAGTAATAAAATATTACCATCTATAAAACTAAAATAAAATAAAGAAATATAAGAAAAAAATCCAATTAAAATGTATAAACCATAAGAAGTTATAATACCAGTACTTAAACTACCTATATTATTACTTAAAGCTAATAGACTTTTTTCTAAACCATAAGGTCCTAAAAATTCTACAGAACCTTTATCAAGAACTTTTGTAGTTTGACCACCTAAATTTAAAACAACATCAGTAATATAATTATTATAAAAAAGTTCTATAAGAAATCTTTGATTAAAGAAACTAAATAAATTATAACCTAATTTAGTATATTTAAATTTAATAAGAAATAAACCAAAAAATTCTGAAAAAAGTATAGAAATAAAGCTTAAGCTAATAGTAAGAATAAAAGGCAATAATTTAAAAAAAGTAGAAACAGCAAATTCAGTCTCTAACATACATTCATGTAAAGGATGAATAAATAAACTATTATCAGAAAAAAAACCAGTAGCTAAACCTATAAACAAATCTTTAGTTAAATAACCAAAAAAAATAGAAAAAATAGCTAATATAATTAAAGGTAAATTAATAAATAAATCACCTTGATCAGCTTTTTTATAAGTAATTAAAGGTCCATTAGGATTACTTAAAAAAGTTAAATATAAAACTTTTACTGAATATAGTGTAGTAAACATAGCACCAATAGTAGCTAAAAAATAGACAATAATACTAGATAAATAAAATTGACCATAAGCAGATTCTAGAATAAAATCTTTAGAATAAAATCCGGTCATAAAAGGAATAGCAGCTAAACTTAAAGAAGCTATTAACATAACTGAATAAATTAAAGGTAAAAAAGCCTTTAAACCACCAAATTTTCTAAAATCTTGATTATCTGCTACTGAATGTATGATTGCACCAGCACCTAAAAATAAAAGTGCTTTATAAAAAGCATGATTTACTAAATGAAATAAAGCAATATTATATGATGATAGACCGATCGCTATAACCATCATACCTAATTGGCTCATAGTAGAATAAGCTATAACTTTCTTAATATCTTGTTGAAATAAACCTATAACTGAACTAAATACAGTTGTTATAGCCCCTACTCATAAACAAAGTAATAATACAGTAGAACTGTATTCTATTAAAGGTGAAGATCTCATTAATAAATATACACCAGCTGTAACCATTGTCGCAGCGTGGATTAAAGCAGATACTGGTGTAGGTCCTTCCATAGCTTGGGGCAATCAAACGTGAAGACCTATCTGAGAACTTTTAGCCATAGCACCTATTAATAAACAAATACCAATTAAAGTAATAATGTTATTATTTAAATATGGAGCTATGGAAAATATTGTTGAATAATTTATATTACCAAAAGATCATATAATTATAAACATACCTATCATTAAAAAACAATCTCCTACTCTATTAGTTAAAAAAGCTGAAATAGAGCTTTGATTTGCAGCTATTCTAGTAAATCAAAAATTTATTAATAAGTATGAGCAAACTCCAACACCTTCTCAACCTAAAAACATCAATAAATAATTATTAGCTGTTACTAGAATAATCATCATAAAAGTGAATAAACTTAAATAACTAAAAAATCTTTGATTGTGTGGATCATGGCTCATATAACCTATAGAATATATGTGAACTAGACTAGAAACAATTAATACTGGTATTAACATAGAAACAGTTAAACTATCATAATAAAAACCTCAATTAACATTAAGAGATTCTGAATCTATTCATCTTATTAAATCTATAGTTACAGGTATATTATTATAACCTACTTCTATAAAAGCTAATAAAGCAAAAAAAGTTGTTATTATAATAGAGCTAGATGTAATTAATTGTGCTCCTTTAGTTCCTAAATTTCTACCAAAAAAACCTGAAAAAATTGAACCTAATAATGGTAAAATAATAATAACTAAATACATTATGAATATTGTATTGCAATACTACCTCTTAATCTATAAAAAGCTACTAATATACCTAAACCTATTGCAGATTCTGCACCAGCAATAGTTATAATATATATAGCAAAAGTTTGACCTAAAATATCATCAAAATTTAATGAACTTATTAATATTAAAAAAGTAATAGACAATAACATAATTTCAATAGAAATTAACATTAATATAATATTTTTTCTATTTAGAACAAAACCTAAGATTCCTATTAAAAATAATATTAATGAAAGATTCATATTATTGCTTCACATATAAGATTTATGTATATAAAAAAAAAATTTTTTTTTTTACTTTTATTAATAATATATATATCTTATTAATCACTCATTTGGTCACGTAATCAAAGTAAGAATTTTTTTAAACTTACAGATTGTATAGCTATAGGCATAGAACTATGTAATATACCACAAATTTCTGAACATTGTCCGAAATAAGTTCCTTGTCTGTTTAAATAAACAGAAGATTGATTTAATCTTCCTGGATATGCATCACACTTAATACCTAAAGAAGGGCAGGCAAAAGAATGTATAACATCAGCAGCTGATACTACAAATCTTGTGTGTGTTAATTCAGGTATAATTACTCTATTATCTACTTCTAACATTCTTAATGTACCTTCTTCTAAATCAGCATCTGGTACTATATAAGAGTCGAATTCTATAAATTCATTATCTACATTTGTAAAATCCGGATATTGATAACTTCAATATCATTGGTGACCTTCACCATATATAACTAAAGATGGATCCATTACTTCATCCATTAAATAAAGTAATTTAAAAGAAGGGAATGCAATAAGAATTAATATTACTGCAGGTGTTATAGTTCAAATTAACTCTATTAATGTTCCATGATTCATATATTTATGAGATATTACAGATTTTGTCGCTTTAAAAGTTTTTATTATAACTATCATCATTCATGTTACAGTAAATAATATTATAGCTAAATAAAACATTATATTATTATGTAATTCCTCAATTCCTTCCATTTGAGGAGTAGCACTATCTTGAAAATATAGACCTCAAGGACTTGGTGCATCTAAATCACTATTTGAATTAAAATTTATAAAATCCTTAATACTATCTATTATATTAAGGAGTAATAATTTATTATAACTAACAAAATTTACCATATAAAAAATATTATAAACTTAATTTCTATCTATTTTTAATTTCACTGAAAAAATTTTAAATTTTTTCTTATAACATACACTAGTTTTTGTATAATATAAAATTTATACTATTTAATTCTTAATACCTTATAAAAAGGGATTTTTTTTATATTAAGTCTAAATTAGACTAATTTATTAAAAATTTAATAAAAAATTTATTTTTATATTAATCTCTATCCATTCTGATAGATCACAATGACTAATAACTTATTGTTGCAAACTATATTAATTTAACTAAATATAAATTTTATTCTAAATATCTTTAATAAATAATTATAAGTCATTACGTCTTTTAATAAATATATCTAATAAAAGATCTTAAATAATTAACATTAATTTATTTTTATGTATATAAAAATAATAAATTAAGCCACGTATAATAATAAAAAAGCCATCATTAAAGCAAATAATCCTGTTGCTTCTGCAAAAGCAAAACCTAAGATAGCATATGCGAATAATTGACCTTTTAATGAAGGGTTTCTAGCAACACCTAATATTAAAGCACCGAAAACAACACCTATTCCAACACCAGCACCTATTAAACCTGTTGTAGCTAATCCTGTTCCTATAATTTTTGCAGCTTGTATCATTTTTTTTTTTTTCACATACAATGAGGATACCTCAAATTATTATAATCTATAATATAAAATATATATAAACTTATAAATATTTTTTATTTTTTTTCACAAACATCAAGTTTATTCTAAATGTTATTAAGATGAGTTGAACACCTTTACAAATATTACTTTTATTTGTACTTACCTATATAATAATTCAGAATTTAAAACTTACTTAATTTAGGTGTAGATTATCCAAATACTTTTAATAAATTTTAAGTATTAAAGAGAAAAATAATTAAAAAAAAAAATATAGAGTTCTATTATACTTAAATATGATATATATATTTATGTCTTATCTTTTAATATTGTAATAATAGAAGCCCTAAAAAAAAAAAATTACATTTTTTCAAAATTCTTTCCTTATATAAGGAAAAATAGAAATATTTATGATAATAAAGATTATTTAATAAATATATTTGAATATTTTATTAAACTAAATTTAACCTTATTTGTTAATATATTAGCTCCTAAGATGAATCGAACATCTATACAAATATTAACAGTATTTTGCTCTACCTTTGAGCTATAGGAGCTTGATTAATTTAATAAGATATATTAGTTTAAATTCAAACTAAAAACCAAAAATTAATAATATTCCCTTATACTTTTGATCTAAAAAAAAAATTTTTTTTTACTTCTATATTTATTCTATTTAATAATAAACTTTATTTAAGACTAAGTTTTAATTTAATTATTAATTAATTTATGCTTATATGAAATTTTTAATTTATTAAATTCTTCCATTTTATCTGCTAATACAGAAACATAATTAGAATTATTTGATTTAAGATCTTTTTCTATAACGGAACCTTTTTTGAACAAATCTTCAATATTCTCACTATGATTAGTTATTAACCTATCTATAATACTAATTCTTTTAGAAATATTATTTGCTTCAGTATCAGATATACTTTGTGGGACTTCTAAATCTAGATTACCCACGGAATCACTTATTACATTAATATTTGTTTGTAAAACTAAATTATTAAATTGTTCTATAAAATTACCTAGTTGAGGTATTAATACATTTAACTCACCAATAACATTAGTGATATCTAAACCAGATTCTAATGTACAATTTACATATTTATGTGGTTTAGGTATATTTTTTGAATAAGTTATATAAAAGGAAATAAATTTAATAACTTTATTTCCTCGTAAATAAATTAAAATTAGATTGTAAAGGTAAACTTACAAATGCATGGGGTTTAGGTGGGCTTGTTAAGCATCACTCTAAAGAATTATTATTTCTATTAAATAAAGTTTGGAATAAATCGCTAAAATATTGTGGAGTTAATCAAGGATATCTTGAAACAGGAGCTCCTTGAGTTAATTGTATATATAAAATATTTAAAAAATATCAAGTAGCTACAACACTTATAATAGAACCAAAACTACTAATTAAATTTCAACCTGCAAAAGCATCAGGATAATCACTAATACGACGAGGCATACCTTGTAAACCTAAAAAATGTTGAGGGAAAAATGTTATATTAACCCCTAGAAATAAAATTCAGAAATGAACCTTACCAGCAAAGATATTATAAGATAAACCTAATAATTTAGGTATTCAGAAATATCAACCACTAAATAAAGCAAAAACAGCACCCATTGAAAGAACATAATGAAAATGTGCAACTACATAATAAGTATCATGGAAAGCAATATCAAGTGAAGCATTAGCTAAAACAACACCACTTAATCCCCCAATAGTAAACATAACAACAAAACCTAAAGCAAATAACATTGCTATGTTATTTCTTTAGGTTTTGTTGTTATGTTTACTATTGGGGATTAAGTGGTGTTGTTTTAGCTAATGCTTCACTTGATATTGCTTTCCATGATACTTATTATGTAGTTGCACATTTTCATTATGTTCTTTCAATGGGTGCTGTTTTTGCTTTATTTAGTGGTTGATATTTCTGAATACCTAAATTATTAGGTTTATCTTATAATATCTTTGCTGGTAAGGTTCATTTCTGAATTTTATTTCTAGGGGTTAATATAACATTTTTCCCTCAACATTTTTTAGGTTTACAAGGTATGCCTCGTCGTATTAGTGATTATCCTGATGCTTTTGCAGGTTGAAATTTAATTAGTAGTTTTGGTTCTATTATAAGTGTTGTAGCTACTTGATATTTTTTAAATATTTTATATATACAATTAACTCAAGGAGCTCCTGTTTCAAGATATCCTTGATTAACTCCACAATATTTTAGCGATTTATTCCAAACTTTATTTAATAGAAATAATAATTCTTTAGAGTGATGCTTAACAAGCCCACCTAAACCCCATGCATTTGTAAGTTTACCTTTACAATCTAATTTTAATTTATTTACGAGGAAATAAAGTTATTAAATTTATTTCCTTTTATATAACTTATTCAAAAAATATACCTAAACCACATAAATATGTAAATTGTACATTAGAATCTGGTTTAGATATCACTAATGTTATTGGTGAGTTAAATGTATTAATACCTCAACTAGGTAATTTTATAGAACAATTTAATAATTTAGTTTTACAAACAAATATTAATGTAATAAGTGATTCCGTGGGTAATCTAGATTTAGAAGTCCCACAAAGTATATCTGATACTGAAGCAAATAATATTTCTAAAAGAATTAGTATTATAGATAGGTTAATAACTAATCATAGTGAGAATATTGAAGATTTGTTCAAAAAAGGTTCCGTTATAGAAAAAGATCTTAAATCAAATAATTCTAATTATGTTTCTGTATTAGCAGATAAAATGGAAGAATTTAATAAATTAAAAATTTCATATAAGCATAAATTAATTAATAATTAAATTAAAACTTAGTCTTAAATAAAGTTTATTATTAAATAGAATAAATATAGAAGTAAAAAAAAATTTTTTTTTTAGATCAAAAGTATAAGGGAATATTATTAATTTTTGGTTTTTAGTTTGAATTTAAACTAATATATCTTATTAAATTAATCAAGCTCCTATAGCTCAAAGGTAGAGCAAAATACTGTTAATATTTGTATAGATGTTCGATTCATCTTAGGAGCTAATATATTAACAAATAAGGTTAAATTTAGTTTAATAAAATATTCAAATATATTTATTAAATAATCTTTATTATCATAAATATTTCTATTTTTCCTTATATAAGGAAAGAATTTTGAAAAAATGTAATTTTTTTTTTTTAGGGCTTCTATTATTACAATATTAAAAGATAAGACATAAATATATATATCATATTTAAGTATAATAGAACTCTATATTTTTTTTTTTAATTATTTTTCTCTTTAATACTTAAAATTTATTAAAAGTATTTGGATAATCTACACCTAAATTAAGTAAGTTTTAAATTCTGAATTATTATATAGGTAAGTACAAATAAAAGTAATATTTGTAAAGGTGTTCAACTCATCTTAATAACATTTAGAATAAACTTGATGTTTGTGAAAAAAAATAAAAAATATTTATAAGTTTATATATATTTTATATTATAGATTATAATAATTTGAGGTATCCTCATTGTATGTGAAAAAAAAAAAAATGATACAAGCTGCAAAAATTATAGGAACAGGATTAGCTACAACAGGTTTAATAGGTGCTGGTGTTGGAATAGGTGTTGTTTTCGGTGCTTTAATATTAGGTGTTGCTAGAAACCCTTCATTAAAAGGTCAATTATTCGCATATGCTATCTTAGGTTTTGCTTTTGCAGAAGCAACAGGATTATTTGCTTTAATGATGGCTTTTTTATTATTATACGTGGCTTAATTTATTATTTTTATATACATAAAAATAAATTAATGTTAATTATTTAAGATCTTTTATTAGATATATTTATTAAAAGACGTAATGACTTATAATTATTTATTAAAGATATTTAGAATAAAATTTATATTTAGTTAAATTAATATAGTTTGCAACAATAAGTTATTAGTCATTGTGATCTATCAGAATGGATAGAGATTAATATAAAAATAAATTTTTTATTAAATTTTTAATAAATTAGTCTAATTTAGACTTAATATAAAAAAAATCCCTTTTTATAAGGTATTAAGAATTAAATAGTATAAATTTTATATTATACAAAAACTAGTGTATGTTATAAGAAAAAATTTAAAATTTTTTCAGTGAAATTAAAAATAGATAGAAATTAAGTTTATAATATTTTTTATATGGTAAATTTTGTTAGTTATAATAAATTATTACTCCTTAATATAATAGATAGTATTAAGGATTTTATAAATTTTAATTCAAATAGTGATTTAGATGCACCAAGTCCTTGAGGTCTATATTTTCAAGATAGTGCTACTCCTCAAATGGAAGGAATTGAGGAATTACATAATAATATAATGTTTTATTTAGCTATAATATTATTTACTGTAACATGAATGATGATAGTTATAATAAAAACTTTTAAAGCGACAAAATCTGTAATATCTCATAAATATATGAATCATGGAACATTAATAGAGTTAATTTGAACTATAACACCTGCAGTAATATTAATTCTTATTGCATTCCCTTCTTTTAAATTACTTTATTTAATGGATGAAGTAATGGATCCATCTTTAGTTATATATGGTGAAGGTCACCAATGATATTGAAGTTATCAATATCCGGATTTTACAAATGTAGATAATGAATTTATAGAATTCGACTCTTATATAGTACCAGATGCTGATTTAGAAGAAGGTACATTAAGAATGTTAGAAGTAGATAATAGAGTAATTATACCTGAATTAACACACACAAGATTTGTAGTATCAGCTGCTGATGTTATACATTCTTTTGCCTGCCCTTCTTTAGGTATTAAGTGTGATGCATATCCAGGAAGATTAAATCAATCTTCTGTTTATTTAAACAGACAAGGAACTTATTTCGGACAATGTTCAGAAATTTGTGGTATATTACATAGTTCTATGCCTATAGCTATACAATCTGTAAGTTTAAAAAAATTCTTACTTTGATTACGTGACCAAATGAGTGATTAATAAGATATATATATTATTAATAAAAGTAAAAAAAAAAATTTTTTTTTTATATACATAAATCTTATATGTGAAGCAATAATATGAATCTTTCATTAATATTATTTTTAATAGGAATCTTAGGTTTTGTTCTAAATAGAAAAAATATTATATTAATGTTAATTTCTATTGAAATTATGTTATTGTCTATTACTTTTTTAATATTAATAAGTTCATTAAATTTTGATGATATTTTAGGTCAAACTTTTGCTATATATATTATAACTATTGCTGGTGCAGAATCTGCAATAGGTTTAGGTATATTAGTAGCTTTTTATAGATTAAGAGGTAGTATTGCAATACAATATTCATAATGTATTTAGTTATTATTATTTTACCATTATTAGGTTCAATTTTTTCAGGTTTTTTTGGTAGAAATTTAGGAACTAAAGGAGCACAATTAATTACATCTAGCTCTATTATAATAACAACTTTTTTTGCTTTATTAGCTTTTATAGAAGTAGGTTATAATAATATACCTGTAACTATAGATTTAATAAGATGAATAGATTCAGAATCTCTTAATGTTAATTGAGGTTTTTATTATGATAGTTTAACTGTTTCTATGTTAATACCAGTATTAATTGTTTCTAGTCTAGTTCACATATATTCTATAGGTTATATGAGCCATGATCCACACAATCAAAGATTTTTTAGTTATTTAAGTTTATTCACTTTTATGATGATTATTCTAGTAACAGCTAATAATTATTTATTGATGTTTTTAGGTTGAGAAGGTGTTGGAGTTTGCTCATACTTATTAATAAATTTTTGATTTACTAGAATAGCTGCAAATCAAAGCTCTATTTCAGCTTTTTTAACTAATAGAGTAGGAGATTGTTTTTTAATGATAGGTATGTTTATAATTATATGATCTTTTGGTAATATAAATTATTCAACAATATTTTCCATAGCTCCATATTTAAATAATAACATTATTACTTTAATTGGTATTTGTTTATTAATAGGTGCTATGGCTAAAAGTTCTCAGATAGGTCTTCACGTTTGATTGCCCCAAGCTATGGAAGGACCTACACCAGTATCTGCTTTAATCCACGCTGCGACAATGGTTACAGCTGGTGTATATTTATTAATGAGATCTTCACCTTTAATAGAATACAGTTCTACTGTATTATTACTTTGTTTATGAGTAGGGGCTATAACAACTGTATTTAGTTCAGTTATAGGTTTATTTCAACAAG
Source organism: Emergomyces orientalis (assembly GCA_002110485.1). Classification (NCBI taxonomy): domain Eukaryota; kingdom Fungi; phylum Ascomycota; class Eurotiomycetes; order Onygenales; family Ajellomycetaceae; genus Emergomyces; species Emergomyces orientalis. The sequence goes on from MOWL01000066.1 coordinate 14,771, forward strand.
ATATTAAGAAAGTTATAGCTTATTCTACTATGAGCCAATTAGGTATGATGGTTATAGCGATCGGTCTATCATCATATAATATTGCTTTATTTCATTTAGTAAATCATGCTTTTTATAAAGCACTTTTATTTTTAGGTGCTGGTGCAATCATACATTCAGTAGCAGATAATCAAGATTTTAGAAAATTTGGTGGTTTAAAGGCTTTTTTACCTTTAATTTATTCAGTTATGTTAATAGCTTCTTTAAGTTTAGCTGCTATTCCTTTTATGACCGGATTTTATTCTAAAGATTTTATTCTAGAATCTGCTTATGGTCAATTTTATTTATCTAGTATTATTGTCTATTTTTTAGCTACTATTGGTGCTATGTTTACTACACTATATTCAGTAAAAGTTTTATATTTAACTTTTTTAAGTAATCCTAATGGACCTTTAATTACTTATAAAAAAGCTGATCAAGGTGATTTATTTATTAATTTACCTTTAATTATATTAGCTATTTTTTCTATTTTTTTTGGTTATTTAACTAAAGATTTGTTTATAGGTTTAGCTACTGGTTTTTTTTCTGATAATAGTTTATTTATTCATCCTTTACATGAATGTATGTTAGAGACTGAATTTGCTGTTTCTACTTTTTTTAAATTATTGCCTTTTATTCTTACTATTAGCTTAAGCTTTATTTCTATACTTTTTTCAGAATTTTTTGGTTTATTTCTTATTAAATTTAAATATACTAAATTAGGTTATAATTTATTTAGTTTCTTTAATCAAAGATTTCTTATAGAACTTTTTTATAATAATTATATTACTGATGTTGTTTTAAATTTAGGTGGTCAAACTACAAAAGTTCTTGATAAAGGTTCTGTAGAATTTTTAGGACCTTATGGTTTAGAAAAAAGTCTATTAGCTTTAAGTAATAATATAGGTAGTTTAAGTACTGGTATTATAACTTCTTATGGTTTATACATTTTAATTGGATTTTTTTCTTATATTTCTTTATTTTATTTTAGTTTTATAGATGGTAATATTTTATTACTTTTATTGTTTACTATTTTTACTCTTTTTAATAAAGCTTATAATAAAAGTTAGATCTTATTAGTATATTTTATATTTTCTTAAATTAAATAATATAGTATGAAAATTGAGTTTAATAAAAAAAAATTTTTTTATTCTTATATTTCTTTATATTAAAAAATTTTAATTATAATTGAATTTATATCGCTTGAGTCTGGTGTAATAGACTTATGTTTAAGAGGTTGGCAAAAAGGTTTAAAGTATTAAAATTACTTTAAACAAAAAATTTTTTTTTAGATATGTTATTAACTTCTATTTTTTCTTTATTATTATCTAATTCCCTCGGATCGAGGCGAGATATTTCTTTATATTATTCCAGAATTGGAATAAATATGTTAATCTTTTGTTTATTTCTAAGTTATACTAATTTATATATAACATATTTAGATTTAGGTATAGGACTTTTTGGAGGCTTGTTTAGTATATCTTCAATAACAAGTGTATTTCATATATTAATTCTTATACTTACTTTATTAATATTAAATTTAACAAGTTTTTTTCCTAGAACTGTAATAAAATATTATACATTAACTTTAAAAAAATATATAAAAGATTATTTTAAATTAATAAAAAAAGGAGAACAATATGGAATAATCGAATATACTTTGATTATCTTATTTATAATAATGGGTAGTTTATTATTAATATCAAGTAATGATTTAGTTTCAGTATATTTATCTATAGAATTACAAAGTTATGGGTTATATTTACTTTGTACAATTTATAGAAATTCAGAATCATCCACATCTTCAGGTTTAACTTATTTTTTATTAGGAGGTTTATCATCTTGTTTTATTTTATTAGGTATAAGTTTAATATATGCAAATTCTGGTACAACATATTTAGATAATTTTTATATAATTACTAACATATCTAATATAATTCCAGGAGAAGAGCTATATTTAATAAGTTCAGATATTGCTACATATATACCTTATTGTTTGTTATTAATTACAATAGGTTTTTTATTTAAAATATCTGCAGCTCCATTCCATTTTTGATCACCTGATGTTTATGATGGAATACCTACTATTGTTACTACTTTTGTGTCTATTATACCAAAAATATCTATTTTAGTTATATTATTTTATTTAGTTCATTTTACAAATAATACTTATATATTAACTGAATATACATGAACATATAGTCTGTTAATTAGTAGTTTATTATCTTTAATAATAGGAACAGTTATGGGTTTAACACAATTTAGAATTAAAAGATTGTTTGCCTACAGTACTATTTCTCATGTTGGTTTTTTATTATTAGCATTAAGTATTAATAGTGTTGAATCTATACAATCTTTTATTTTTTACTTAATACAATATAGTATTTCTAATTTAAATGCTTTTTTTTTATTAATTACTATTGGTTATACTTTATATTTTTTTGAAAATAATAAAATATTTGATAATTATAATATTAATATTAATTTAATAGATAAAAATAATTCACCTATACAATTATTAAGTCAAATAAAAGGTTATTTTTATGTAAACCAAATATTAGCTTTAAGTTTAGCTATTACTCTCTTTTCTTTTGCAGGTATTCCACCTCTTATAGGTTTTTTTGCTAAACAGATGGTTTTATCTGCAGCTTTACAAGATGGGTTTATTTTTTTATCTTTAATAGCGGTATTTACAAGTGTTATTGGTGCAGTTTATTATTTAAATATAGTAAAAATTATGTTTTTTGATTTTCATTCATATGAATGAAAAAATCTTATATTTAAATCAATACCTGAAGATGATATTAACAAATTACCTTTATCTAGTTCTTTATCTATAATTATCTCTGTACTAACTTTAAGTATTCTATTATTTATGTTTATACCTGACCAAATATTACAATTATGTAATATATTATCTCTTATTTTTTTTACATCATTTACTTAATCTTATTTTTATACATATAACTAGAAAAAAATTTTTTTATTAATAATTTAAATTAGTAATAAAAAAAATAAAATAAAATAAAAATCAAGTTTATATATTATTTTTAATATGAGAATTTTAAAAAACCGTCCTTTATTAAATATATTAAATTCATATTTAATTGATTCACCTCAACCTTCTAATATTAGTTATTTATGAAATTTTGGTTCATTATTAGGTCTGTGCTTAGGTATACAGATAATTACAGGTGTAACTTTAGCTATGCATTACACACCAAGTGTATTAGAAGCTTTTGATTCCGTAGAGCATATTATGCGTGATGTAAATAATGGATGATTAATAAGATATTTACACGCAAATACAGCTTCAGCTTTTTTTTTTTTAGTTTATTTACATATAGGTAGAGGTTTATATTATGGGTCTTATAAATCACCAAGAACATTAACTTGAAGTATTGGTACTATTATGTTAATATTAATGATGGGTATAGGTTTCTTGGGTTATGTTTTACCTTACGGTCAAATGAGTTTATGAGGTGCAACAGTTATAACTAATTTAATGAGTGCTATACCTTGAGTAGGTCAAGATATAGTTGAATTCCTTTGAGGAGGTTTTTCAGTGAATAATGCTACATTAAATAGATTTTTTTCTTTACATTTTGTTTTACCTTTTGTTTTAGCTGCTTTAGCTTTAATGCATTTAATTGCATTCCACGATACTGTTGGTTCTGGTAATCCTTTAGGTATCTCTGGTAATTACGATAGATTGCCTTTTTCTCCTTATTTTATATTTAAAGATTTAATTACTATTTTTATTTTTATGTTTGTTTTATCTGGATTTGTTTTCTTCATGCCTAATGTTTTAGGTGATAGTGAAAATTATGTTATGGCTAATCCTATGCAAACTCCACCTGCTATAGTACCAGAGTGATATCTTTTACCTTTTTATGCTATATTAAGATCTATACCTAATAAATTATTAGGAGTTATAGCTATGTTTAGTGCTCTTTTAATTTTATTAGTTATGCCTTTTACTGATATATCTAAATTAAGAGGTATACAATTTAGACCTTTAAGTAAATTAGCATTTTATATTTTTGTTGCTAATTTTTTTATTTTAATGGTATTAGGAGCTAAACATGTTGAAGCACCTTTTATAGAATTAGGTCAAATCAGTACAATTTTATATTTTTCTCATTATTTAATAATAGTACCTTTAATAAGTCTATTAGAAAATAGTTTAACAGATTTAGTGATTAAGAAAAATTAAGTTATTTTTAATTAAAAAAATTTTTTTTTTAGTTTAAAATTTTTTTATATGTTTTCGATTATCATTAATTTTTCTTACTTTGTAAGAAAAAAAATAAACAAAAAAATTTTTTTTTATGACAACAACAACTTTTTTTCTTATTTTTATACCTATACTTGCTTTTATATTATTAGTTGTGAATTTATTATTTTCACCTCATAATTCTTATTTAGAAAAAGATAGTGCTTTTGAATGTGGTTTTCATTCCTTTTTAGGTCAAAATAGAACACAATTTAGTATATCTTTTTTTATTTTTGCTTTATTATTTCTTTTATTTGATTTAGAAATTTTATTAGTATATCCTTACATAGTTAGTGCTTATTTTAATGGGTTATATGGTTTAATTATTATGCTAATTTTCTTTCTTGTTTTAACTTTAGGTTTTGCATTTGAGTTAGGTAAAAATGCATTAAAAATAGAAAGTAAACAAATGAATAGTTTGACACATGATTGAAAAACTAAAAAAATGGAAGGTATACTTAATTATATTAATTAAGAAAAAAAAAATAAAAAATAACTTTTAATAAATAATTTAGATTAATTTATAAAAATATTTTTTATTAAAGAATATCAAGGAGCTTGAACAGATGGATCTGTGTTTTGACTGCAAATTAAAATTTAGAGATTCGATTTCTCCTGGCTCCTATAATATTTTAATAATCTAGTTCTAATTTAATTAGTAGTAGATGTTTATTTAATATTTAATAAAAATAAAAAATATTTATTATATTCATTTTTTTAATTATAATTTGAAAGTTTATTTTAACATAACTTAAAAAAAAATTTTTTGTTTTTTTTTATTTGTTAGAATATTTCATTAAGTTATTCTATTTTATATATAATATGACATATTTAATATCAATTATAGAGGGTATATTAGTTATAGTTCTTCACTATTAACAGTAGCTTTTGTTACAATTTAGAAAGAAAAAATGGCAAGTATGCAAGAAATTAGGACTAATGCAGTAGGTTACTACGGTCTTTTACAATGCTTTGAAGAATAATGTAAAATAGGTCCTAAATACTTGCCAAAATTGTAACAAAAGCTACGGTTATAATTGATATTAAATATGTCATATTATATATAAAATAGAATAACTTAATGAAATATAACAAATAAAAAAAACAAAAAATTTTTTTTTAAGTTATGTTAAAATAAACTTTCAAATTATAATTAAAAAAATGAATATAATAAATATTTTTATTTTTATTAAATATTAAATAAACATCTACTACTAATTAAATTAGAACTAGATTATTAAAATATTATAGGAGCCAGGAGAAATCGAATCTCTAAATTTTAATTTGCAGTCAAAACACAGATCCATCTGTTCAAGCTCCTTGATATTCTTTAATAAAAAATATTTTATAAATTAATCTAAATTATTTATTAAAAGTTTTTTTTATTTTTTTTCTTAATTAATATAATTAAGTATACCTTCCATTTTTTTAGTTTTTCAATCATGTGTCAAACTATTCATTTGTTTACTTTCTATTTTTAATGCATTTTTACCTAACTCAAATGCAAAACCTAAAGTTAAAACAAGAAAGAAAATTAGCATAATAATTAAACCATATAACCCATTAAAATAAGCACTAACTATGTAAGGATATACTAATAAAATTTCTAAATCAAATAAAAGAAATAATAAAGCAAAAATAAAAAAAGATATACTAAATTGTGTTCTATTTTGACCTAAAAAGGAATGAAAACCACATTCAAAAGCACTATCTTTTTCTAAATAAGAATTATGAGGTGAAAATAATAAATTCACAACTAATAATATAAAAGCAAGTATAGGTATAAAAATAAGAAAAAAAGTTGTTGTTGTCATAAAAAAAAATTTTTTTGTTTATTTTTTTTCTTACAAAGTAAGAAAAATTAATGATAATCGAAAACATATAAAAAAATTTTAAACTAAAAAAAAAATTTTTTTAATTAAAAATAACTTAATTTTTCTTAATCACTAAATCTGTTAAACTATTTTCTAATAGACTTATTAAAGGTACTATTATTAAATAATGAGAAAAATATAAAATTGTACTGATTTGACCTAATTCTATAAAAGGTGCTTCAACATGTTTAGCTCCTAATACCATTAAAATAAAAAAATTAGCAACAAAAATATAAAATGCTAATTTACTTAAAGGTCTAAATTGTATACCTCTTAATTTAGATATATCAGTAAAAGGCATAACTAATAAAATTAAAAGAGCACTAAACATAGCTATAACTCCTAATAATTTATTAGGTATAGATCTTAATATAGCATAAAAAGGTAAAAGATATCACTCTGGTACTATAGCAGGTGGAGTTTGCATAGGATTAGCCATAACATAATTTTCACTATCACCTAAAACATTAGGCATGAAGAAAACAAATCCAGATAAAACAAACATAAAAATAAAAATAGTAATTAAATCTTTAAATATAAAATAAGGAGAAAAAGGCAATCTATCGTAATTACCAGAGATACCTAAAGGATTACCAGAACCAACAGTATCGTGGAATGCAATTAAATGCATTAAAGCTAAAGCAGCTAAAACAAAAGGTAAAACAAAATGTAAAGAAAAAAATCTATTTAATGTAGCATTATTCACTGAAAAACCTCCTCAAAGGAATTCAACTATATCTTGACCTACTCAAGGTATAGCACTCATTAAATTAGTTATAACTGTTGCACCTCATAAACTCATTTGACCGTAAGGTAAAACATAACCCAAGAAACCTATACCCATCATTAATATTAACATAATAGTACCAATACTTCAAGTTAATGTTCTTGGTGATTTATAAGACCCATAATATAAACCTCTACCTATATGTAAATAAACTAAAAAAAAAAAAGCTGAAGCTGTATTTGCGTGTAAATATCTTATTAATCATCCATTATTTACATCACGCATAATATGCTCTACGGAATCAAAAGCTTCTAATACACTTGGTGTGTAATGCATAGCTAAAGTTACACCTGTAATTATCTGTATACCTAAGCACAGACCTAATAATGAACCAAAATTTCATAAATAACTAATATTAGAAGGTTGAGGTGAATCAATTAAATATGAATTTAATATATTTAATAAAGGACGGTTTTTTAAAATTCTCATATTAAAAATAATATATAAACTTGATTTTTATTTTATTTTATTTTTTTTATTACTAATTTAAATTATTAATAAAAAAATTTTTTTCTAGTTATATGTATAAAAATAAGATTAAGTAAATGATGTAAAAAAAATAAGAGATAATATATTACATAATTGTAATATTTGGTCAGGTATAAACATAAATAATAGAATACTTAAAGTTAGTACAGAGATAATTATAGATAAAGAACTAGATAAAGGTAATTTGTTAATATCATCTTCAGGTATTGATTTAAATATAAGATTTTTTCATTCATATGAATGAAAATCAAAAAACATAATTTTTACTATATTTAAATAATAAACTGCACCAATAACACTTGTAAATACCGCTATTAAAGATAAAAAAATAAACCCATCTTGTAAAGCTGCAGATAAAACCATCTGTTTAGCAAAAAAACCTATAAGAGGTGGAATACCTGCAAAAGAAAAGAGAGTAATAGCTAAACTTAAAGCTAATATTTGGTTTACATAAAAATAACCTTTTATTTGACTTAATAATTGTATAGGTGAATTATTTTTATCTATTAAATTAATATTAATATTATAATTATCAAATATTTTATTATTTTCAAAAAAATATAAAGTATAACCAATAGTAATTAATAAAAAAAAAGCATTTAAATTAGAAATACTATATTGTATTAAGTAAAAAATAAAAGATTGTATAGATTCAACACTATTAATACTTAATGCTAATAATAAAAAACCAACATGAGAAATAGTACTGTAGGCAAACAATCTTTTAATTCTAAATTGTGTTAAACCCATAACTGTTCCTATTATTAAAGATAATAAACTACTAATTAACAGACTATATGTTCATGTATATTCAGTTAATATATAAGTATTATTTGTAAAATGAACTAAATAAAATAATATAACTAAAATAGATATTTTTGGTATAATAGACACAAAAGTAGTAACAATAGTAGGTATTCCATCATAAACATCAGGTGATCAAAAATGGAATGGAGCTGCAGATATTTTAAATAAAAAACCTATTGTAATTAATAACAAACAATAAGGTATATATGTAGCAATATCTGAACTTATTAAATATAGCTCTTCTCCTGGAATTATATTAGATATGTTAGTAATTATATAAAAATTATCTAAATATGTTGTACCAGAATTTGCATATATTAAACTTATACCTAATAAAATAAAACAAGATGATAAACCTCCTAATAAAAAATAAGTTAAACCTGAAGATGTGGATGATTCTGAATTTCTATAAATTGTACAAAGTAAATATAACCCATAACTTTGTAATTCTATAGATAAATATACTGAAACTAAATCATTACTTGATATTAATAATAAACTACCCATTATTATAAATAAGATAATCAAAGTATATTCGATTATTCCATATTGTTCTCCTTTTTTTATTAATTTAAAATAATCTTTTATATATTTTTTTAAAGTTAATGTATAATATTTTATTACAGTTCTAGGAAAAAAACTTGTTAAATTTAATATTAATAAAGTAAGTATAAGAATTAATATATGAAATACACTTGTTATTGAAGATATACTAAACAAGCCTCCAAAAAGTCCTATACCTAAATCTAAATATGTTATATATAAATTAGTATAACTTAGAAATAAACAAAAGATTAACATATTTATTCCAATTCTGGAATAATATAAAGAAATATCTCGCCTCGATCCGAGGGAATTAGATAATAATAAAGAAAAAATAGAAGTTAATAACATATCTAAAAAAAAATTTTTTGTTTAAAGTAATTTTAATACTTTAAACCTTTTTGCCAACCTCTTAAACATAAGTCTATTACACCAGACTCAAGCGATATAAATTCAATTATAATTAAAATTTTTTAATATAAAGAAATATAAGAATAAAAAAATTTTTTTTTATTAAACTCAATTTTCATACTATATTATTTAATTTAAGAAAATATAAAATATACTAATAAGATCTAACTTTTATTATAAGCTTTATTAAAAAGAGTAAAAATAGTAAACAATAAAAGTAATAAAATATTACCATCTATAAAACTAAAATAAAATAAAGAAATATAAGAAAAAAATCCAATTAAAATGTATAAACCATAAGAAGTTATAATACCAGTACTTAAACTACCTATATTATTACTTAAAGCTAATAGACTTTTTTCTAAACCATAAGGTCCTAAAAATTCTACAGAACCTTTATCAAGAACTTTTGTAGTTTGACCACCTAAATTTAAAACAACATCAGTAATATAATTATTATAAAAAAGTTCTATAAGAAATCTTTGATTAAAGAAACTAAATAAATTATAACCTAATTTAGTATATTTAAATTTAATAAGAAATAAACCAAAAAATTCTGAAAAAAGTATAGAAATAAAGCTTAAGCTAATAGTAAGAATAAAAGGCAATAATTTAAAAAAAGTAGAAACAGCAAATTCAGTCTCTAACATACATTCATGTAAAGGATGAATAAATAAACTATTATCAGAAAAAAAACCAGTAGCTAAACCTATAAACAAATCTTTAGTTAAATAACCAAAAAAAATAGAAAAAATAGCTAATATAATTAAAGGTAAATTAATAAATAAATCACCTTGATCAGCTTTTTTATAAGTAATTAAAGGTCCATTAGGATTACTTAAAAAAGTTAAATATAAAACTTTTACTGAATATAGTGTAGTAAACATAGCACCAATAGTAGCTAAAAAATAGACAATAATACTAGATAAATAAAATTGACCATAAGCAGATTCTAGAATAAAATCTTTAGAATAAAATCCGGTCATAAAAGGAATAGCAGCTAAACTTAAAGAAGCTATTAACATAACTGAATAAATTAAAGGTAAAAAAGCCTTTAAACCACCAAATTTTCTAAAATCTTGATTATCTGCTACTGAATGTATGATTGCACCAGCACCTAAAAATAAAAGTGCTTTATAAAAAGCATGATTTACTAAATGAAATAAAGCAATATTATATGATGATAGACCGATCGCTATAACCATCATACCTAATTGGCTCATAGTAGAATAAGCTATAACTTTCTTAATATCTGTTGAAATAAACCTATAACTGAACTAAATACAGTTGTTATAGCCCCTACTCATAAACAAAGTAATAATACAGTAGAACTGTATTCTATTAAAGG